>NW_021027060.1:383690-431190 GCF_004153795.1 Camellia sinensis
GAAAGATTATATAGCAATAAAATTGGAGTAAATATCATTTTCTCCTCCAAACTATCACTCATTTTTTACGCACACCTCCATACTTGTATTTACTTCAATTTAGTACCTGAACTTTTCACACATTGATCAATTAGACCCATGTCGTCACCTTCCGTCCACAATTGGATGGAATGTGATGAGCTGTCCCCCTGAACTATCTTTTGGAGGGAATATAAGAGGGCTTCCTTACAAAAATAAGTTGGTTTAGTAGACAGTTCAATTAGGGCTTCGTTGGGATCAAAATTGGTTTTAGGGTTTTCAAATTCTTTATTCAAAATCGAAATCAAAGTTCACCAGTGAACAAAGAGCAGGAACTAACATTAAATCATGGGTTGGGTTTGAAGAGAGATTGATGGCAAGCGAAGGAAGCGACCAATAGTTTATGATATTTACTTTTAATATTTGTTTAATTTTGAAGCTAATGATTATGAAAAATAGATTTATGATATAATACTATTTTGATTTGGCATTTTTTAGAATACATCTTTGCCTGTTTGTCTTTGAAAAGGATTTGTTTAATCGTAATTGTTTTACTTGCATAGTGTAATACTTGATTAGTTTTAGTTTAATCAGTCCTTAAAAGAAACTCATTTTTTATGTAATGCTTATTAAAAATCAATTTAGTTTAATCAATTTTTAGAATACAATTTTTTTTTTTTAATGTATTCATACATGGATTTCTTCAATTAGAATTGTCTTATGGTAATTGTAGTTTAATACTATTTTTATTTATATATTAGTAAAATTAGTCCATAATAGCATATTTTTTCATTTAAAAATGCAGAGAAAGGATCTTGTTATTTCACAATCAAAATGCTTCATGGGGGTTTGGTTAGTTATAATTCTCAGAGGGTTTACAGTGGCGGATTGATCAGTTATTTTGACTTTTGTAATTATGATGAAATATCACTTGCGGAGTTGGATAATATGGCCAAGGGAGTAGGCTGCACTGGATGTAACATCTATTACTATAAGCTTAATTATTGTGCTGGGTTAGAGTTGATTAACACTGATGAAGATCTAATGAGGTTGGAGACATTTGTGGATGGAAACAGAGTAGTAGAAGTTTATGTAGGTTGTTTAGGAATGGATGGTGTTATAGGGTTAAGTGCAAAAAGAAGTCAGATAAAGGGAGTACTTGTAGATATACAGGTAGCAGAAGAGGAAGATAGTGATGACTATGATCCTAATCCCTCAGACTCTTCATCATCTGATGAGTCTGAGAAATATAAGGATAGTGACTTTGGATATTCTGATGATGATGCATTGTATGAGGCCAATGTTGACAAAGAGCTGGAGTTTGCTGGTGTAGGAAGTAGTAAGAATGCAATGGTTAAGGCAGTTGATGACCTACAAAGCCTTGGAAGCTCCTCTGATGAGCTAAGAAGTATTGACAGCCCATCTGATGAAGGAGGTACTTCTCATATGAGGCAATACCCTATTTTTAATGTTCACTATGATATACACAATCCTCAATTCAAACTTGGTATGGAGTTCAAGAGTCATAATATGTTTAGGGATGCTGTGAATGAGTCTGCAATTAAGTGGGGCAAACATATAATATTTACTAAGAATGACAAACAAAAGGTGAGGGCAAAGTGCAAAGTTGGTTCTCCTTGGGTTTGTTATGCTTCATGTGTAAAACATGATGGGTTGTATAGGATCAAAACACTTGTTGATGAGCACACTTGTAATAGGTCTTTTAATGTGGCACATATGAGTTCCAAATGGATTGTCAATAGGTACTTTAAAAGAATTAGGTTAAATCCTACATGGCCAATTCAGTCATTGGAAGACACTATTTCAAGTGAGCACAATGTGAAGGTTAACTTACAAAAAGTGAGAAGGGCAAGAAACAAGGTATTGACATAAGTAGAGGGTACTGCAGCTGAGCAGTTTGCAATGTTATCGAGTTACATTGAGGAGATTAGGGATACCAATCCTGGAACAACAGTCTGCATGAAGGTGAAACAGATTCCAAAGGTTAATGAAGGGAGTAATCCAACAATTATTGATGGGAGTAATACAGAGTCAAAGTTCAAAAGGTTGTACTTGTGTTGGGGTCCATTGAGGAAAGCTTTTATGAATGCTTGTAGGCCAGTCATAGGAGTTGATAGATGCTATTTGAAGGGGTCACATGGTGGTATTCTCTTGACTGCTGTTGGGATAGATGCAAACAATTGCATATTTTCATTTGCCTATGCAATTGTTGAGAAAGAGAAGAAAAAAACATGGTTGTGGTTTGTAGAGCTGCTAAGACATGATCTGAATATTGTAAACTCTCATTGTTATATCTTCATGAGTGATAAACAAAAGGGTTTGATTGATGCAGTGGCTGAGTTGTTCCCAAATGTTTTACGCAGGTTATGTGTGAGGCACTTGTACAACAATTTTAAGGGTAAACACATAGGGTTGGTTCTAAAGGATCTGTTGTAGAAAGCTGCAAGGGCAACAATTGTTCCTGCATTTACCAGGGTGATGGCAGAGATTAAAGAAGTTGATTGTAAGGCATATGATTGGTTAGTTAATAGACCACCAATTCATTGGAGTAGGATCCACTTCAACACTTTTCCAAAGTGTGACCTTTTGCTAAACAATCTATGTGAGTGCTTCAATGCAAGCATCTTGGAAGTTAGCAGTAAACCTGTGGTTACAATGTTAGAGAAGATTAGGTTGTTATTGATGGAAACAGTTAAAAAAAAAAAGAGATGTAATGCAAAGACAAAATGGTCCTATATGTCCTAAGATTCAAAATCATTTGGAGAAAATGAAAGTGGATGCAGGTGGATGGATTCCTAAATGGAATGGCAATGAGCAATTTGAGGTTGTAGGGCCATATGGTGAGCAATACAAGCTGGACTTGCAAGCTTGGACTTGTGGCTGCAAGAACTGGGATCTGTCAAGCATTCCATGTGCCCATGTTGTGGCTGCTGCAAATTTCTTGGGTCAAAAACCATAAAAATATGTTCATCGGTACTACAAGGTGGAGACTTATCTGAAGATGTATGACAATATGTTGACTCATATTAATGGTAGAGAAATGTGACCAAGAACTGAGTATGCAAAGGTGCTGCCACCTAATGTGAAAAAGAGAGCTGGGAGGCCTAAACAAAATAAAGAAAGGAGACTGAGGCACCAGTTCAAAGGCACAAAGCTAGGAAGACATGGCACTAAAATGACTTGTAATAATTGTGGGAATGTAGGGACACAATAAGAGAAGTTGCAAGGTCAATGGCAGATTCAGCTGCATGTAATAAAGCTAACCTCAGGGGAGCCAAACTAAACCAAGCCAACCTCAAAGCCAATTAAGTGCAGAAGCACTTGAGGTCAAGAGACACATGAGACAAAAGAAACTAGCTGTATTTTATTTTTTAAATAGTAACTTAACTGTCCTATATTTGATTGTGTTTAATTGTGGATAATTCAATCTTATTGCAGGTTAAAAGGAGAGTGGTACAAGAAAGTCAGTCAACTCCATCTCCAATGACTTCAACCAGCACACCAAAGGGGGGTCAAATGATGTGGAGAGGCAAGCTAGTGTACAATGCTAGTGGCATTAAATCAGCATCCACTGGTTGTCACAAACAATTATGTGTTTTGAAAGCTTGAATGACAAATTTATGACTGTTGCTTTTGTGCATGATGCTCTATTTTAGTGGATGGTACTCCTCATTTCTATGTAAATGTAGCTTGTGTTGGTTTTGGTTTCCATTACATGGATGGATTCCAATTGTGTGTTTTGAATGAATGCCACTGATAGGTTTTTATTAATTGAATGAATGCAATTTGATGGATGGATGCCAATGACAGGTTTTTTTATTCATTGGTTGTCATTTGATGGATGGATGCCAGTGATAGGTATTTTATTTATTGGTTGCCAATGGGCTATTCAAAGAGGCCATCAATTAGTTATTTTGATGGATGAATGACAAATAGTTAAAGTAAAACACAATGCCACTTTTGTTTTGTTTTTGTTTTTGTTTTTGGTTTTAATTAAATGATAATGCCCTGTTTTTGTAAGAATGAACACAAATTGTTTTTTAAGGGGACAAACAAAGGCTGCGATGCTCTGTTTTTTTTAAGAGTAAAACCTTAACACAAAATCTGAAATTTTCATTCAAAATATTTTCCTTATTACATTTCATTCATAATATTTCCTCCATTACATTTCATTCATAGTATTTCCCCTCATTACATTTATTCATTCATAATAGTCCCCCCTATTACATTCTTTCTTACACTAGATTACAAACCACATTGATAAAATGATGCACCATGAGGCAGCCAAGCATATCCATAGCTTTCTCTCTCTTCTATTCCTTGTCTGCAATCTTGCTTCTAGCTTATTGACCTTCTTCAACAGCCCAGGGATGATTTGCATTGTCCGTGAGCACATCGGTGGGTCTACCTAGGTGAACTGATTACAACCATTCGTAGGACTGTTGAGGAACCTCCTACCAGGATTTGCATCAGTCCATGATGTTTATATCACCCTTCATCTTCCACAGCAAATGCATCTCAGGTCTTCCATGTCACTTACACTCCATCTTCCTTCAGTTTGAGCTCGATCTTCCCAGATTTCTTGATCCTCTATTCCTCATTCTCTCTCACCATCAAACAGATGCTCTCTTTTTTTTTGGTTGGGAGCTTGCCTCTGTTATATAGTAGAATGAAGAGGTTGCATATGGCGGGAAACCCACTTATATTCCCTTCAAAAGATATTTCAGGGGGACAACTCATCACATTCCGTCCAATTGTGCACGAAAAGTGACAACATGGGTCTAATTGATCAATTTGTGGAAAGTTCAGGTACTAAATTGAAATAAATAGAAGTATAGGGGTGCGCGTGAAAAACGAGTAATAGTTTTGGGAGGGGGGAAATGATATTTACTCTTCATAAAAATAAAATGCACAAATGAAATCTTGTTAACAATCACTTAATTTTGGTAGTCTTTTCACACATTTGACAATTTTGATTATTTATAGAGGAAATATCATTTTCCCTTCAAACTATCACACGTTTTTCACGTTGACCCCCATACTTTGATTTATTTCAATTTAGTACCTGGACTTTTCACAAATTGATCAATTAGACCCCTGCTGTCACCTTCCGTTCACAATTAGACGGAATGTGCTAATGTGGGGAGCAAATTGATTTTTAAAGTATAGTTTATGGGACAAATTGATTTTTAATTTGTGGGGTGAATTGATTTTTAAGGTATAGTTTGGGGGGTAAAATGAAATTTTAAATGCCACGTTAGCACATTCCGTCCAATTGTAGACGGAGGGTGACGACAGGGGTCTAATTGATCAATTTGTGGAAAGTTCAGGTACTAAATTGAAATAAATTAAAGTATGGGGGTCAACGTGAAAAATGCGTGATAGTTTGAGGGGTGTAGATGTCCCCGAACGTCCCGGGAGGGAGATCCCGTTTTGTTTATTTGGGCTCACTACAATTCAGGACTCAATGTCACGGTCCTGTATCTAATCTCGCAGAGTGCAATGCAAGACCGATGAATCATCAAAGAGTCCAAATTCGGCAAATCATTTTTAAAAACAGATTTTTTGAAAGAAGTGCCAAACATGGACTGCTTTGCCAGATACAAAGTCGCCACCTAAATATTTTATTTTGGAGAATTTAGGAAACCCTGACTCGTTTGCCTAAGGCCACGTGTCCGTCATCACCAAAGTTGCCTCAGCTCGGGAACTTGGGTACGATTGGGGAAGGTCACTTCGTGAGCACCCCCGCTCGCCCGATCAAAGATCGGCCTCTACTAACCATGATATTGAGTTTTGAAAACATTATGTGTTCTTATTCCGGTTATTAGCCTAGATCTACTATGTGATGCGCACAGCATACAAATATAGACCGAATCGCCTGAATTGGAATAAAACATTTCATGTTTGTTTTTTAAAGCGGTTTGCTACTCGCAAGTAGGCTTAAAATGCAGATGTTGCCACCCTCGGGTGGGCTTTAGAAAACATGATTTTGCCACTATCTAGTGGGCTTAAAACTCACAGTCAATGCATTATTCCAATTCAGATAATCCGACCTTCACCCACAGGCATTCAGGCAGATATATCACATCAGCACATAGCCTCATGGTAAGCATGCTATCATGGCAACACTCACACAAATGCAAGGATGCTAAAGCATAAACACTTATCGAGTACTCTTGTAGACGTCCCCGAACGCCTCGGAAGGATGAGTCCCGTTCTATTCGTTTGTGGGTTTGTTACAGTTCAGACTCTCGAATTGTCACGGTCCTTAATCTGAACCAAAGAGTCCAAATCCGGCAAATCGTTTTGAGAAACAGATTTTTGAAAAGAAGTGCCAAACATGGACTGCTTTGCCAGATACAAAGTCGCCACCTAAATATTTTTTATGGGGAAATTTAGGAAACCCTGACTCGGTGCCAAAGGCCACGTGTCCGTCATCACCAAAGTTGCCTCGGCTCGGGAGCTTGGGTATGATTGGGGAAGGTCAGCTATGAGCACCTCCTCTCGCCCGATCCGAAGATCGGCCTCTACTAACCGTGATATCCGTTTTTGAAAACGTTATGTGTTCTTATTCTGGTTATTAGCCTAGAATTACTATGTTATGCGCACAGCAAACAAGTATAGACCAAATCGCCTAAATTGGAACAAAACATTTCATGCCTGTTTTGAAAATGGCTTGCTACTCGTAAGTAGGCTAAAATGCAGGTTTTGCCACCCTCAAGTGGGCTTTAGAAAAGATGGTTTTGCCACTATCTAGTGGGCTTAAAACTCACAGTTTTAACGTATTATTCCAATTTAGGTAATTCGACCTCCACCCACAGGCATTCAAGCAGTTTATATCACATAAGCATCTAGCCTCATGGTAATCATGCTATCATGTTAACGTTCACACTCATGTGAGATGCTAAAGCATAAAGAGCTCACCTAGTACTCCGTGCCAAAACAAGAACATGTTAGCAATCATGCATGATCCAAGTCCATGTTTAAATGCCTAATGTAACGCATACAGAATGTCACTAGAGTAGGCTCAGCTAGTCTATAAATGACATGTGAAAATGCACAAGTAGCATGTATTCAAGTTAGATTTGAAATACTTATGCAGTTAGTATGATGTACCGAGCCCGGTGCATGTAAGACAAATGTATGGATGCACGCATGCATAGCATAAGGTATGCTAATTTAAATATGCCCTAGTACTAACCATCAAAAGCAGGTAAGTAAAAGGGAGAAAGAAGTGGGGGTTGGAAGACATGCACACACGCACCCACACTTATTACAAGTTAGCCCTCACTCGGAGGGACCGAAAGAATAATACAATTTAACTAACTAACAAGCTAATTAAATATTACAGACCACCTAATTAATTAAGCAAATTAATTAATCTAGTTTAAGCAATAAACAGCCTCGGGAAGAGGGTCCGATGCGATGCGTGCTCGATTTCGCTCGGAAGTCACTGCCATGCATAAGCTGCCTCTGCTTTGCCCTGCTATACTCCTCTGAAGACTGCCAAAATCCCAGAGTGTGCTCTCTGGATGCTGTGAAGCACCACCGGCTGAAGGAATTGGTCACGGGCCATGGAGAATGGTCATCGGCTAAACATTATGCTCTCAGCCAAACATTCTTTGCCGGTCGGCACTCAACACTGCCGGCCGGCCAAATCTTCCTGCTGAATCTGTTTTGACAGCAGCAAAGGACAGAACTTGGCATGGCAATGTATTTCAAGCAATGTATGCACCAACCACACTCCTTATCATATTTATGACTCGCAGAGCATGGCAATGCAATTCAAGCAATGTATGCACCAATCCTATCCCTTATCATGTGTATGACTCAAAGGGGCATGGTTCTTGGTTCTCGGACCATCAATCGCGCATTTTCATGCGTGATGGCCCAAAGAATCAAATGTGCATTTTGATATGAAATGCAATGCACATAAACAAACCAATGGGTTTCAACCTCTATCATGGCTTGATCAAGAGGTGAAGCATGCATGCCAATGCAATGCAATCCTAAGCATGTGAGCCTAAGTGTGCAATATGGGCATGCAAGTAAGTAATGCAAAGATGCAACTAACCAAGCATGCAAAGTGTAACAACAACATGCACACATGCAAGGTGCAATATGGACAACATGTTAGATACAAAGCATGCCAAATGCAACAACACAAAAGTGTACAATAATGTGTCATGAGCCAAGTATCTACATATATGAGCATGCATGCAAACATGACTTAAAACTTTAAACATCAAAAGGTAACTCTCAAGCACACTTAAGAGGATGCAATCATGGACAAATGGCATGCACCTTAAGCTTTGAAATTGCATAGAAAAGAGGTGCTAAACAACTAATCAAAGCAAGCAAAGCATGTAATTGGTCCAAGGACCTAAAGCATGATCATATGACACATGAAGCAAATGACCAAAATAGATCAAAACGGTCCTAAATCCTGTTAAGGCAAGTCCTAAAAACCACTTAGATGGCATTTAAATGATCTACACATGGAGGCATGCACAAATGCTTAAACATGGAGCATACAACACAACCTCTTAAAGCATCAAAGGAGCATTAAATGCAAGCATGCAAGCATATTATAAGGACTGAAATAACATGGTAAGTGGTTCCAAACCACTAAATCAAAGCAAGTAAAGCATGCTCCACACTCGCACACCCAAGGCTAACAAGCCAAAATGCAAGGTGGCTATACTAAGCATGTGATGGTTGAACAAAACAACCAAAAATAGCGCTTAAGCATGCTAAAACAAACACAAAAGCTTCACAAAGCTTGGCCAAAATCATGCTAGAACAAGGATCAAAACCTAAAGCATGTTAAGACCTAAACATGGCATTACAAGGCAAATATGCTAAGCAAGCATGGTGTACCAAAACCAACTAAAAACAGAGGCATATTATGACATAATAAGCATGAAAATCAGCTAAGGCATGGCCAATACACACTTAGACTAGATCCTCCCTCAAGAGGCAAAAATAGCCCTTTTTCAAGGACAACAAGGAGAAGGGGTGGCCCTCTCCTTCCTAGGACCTTAAGGCACCATCCTCACCTTTGAAATCCCTCAAGATTTCAGTGGTGAGGAGGCCCAAACACAATGGTCCCGGAGCTCAACCAAAATGGCACAAAACAAAGGCCAATCAAGCCTTAAGAGGGGTCAAACGACCCCAAAGCTTAAAGCAACCTTAAACAACTATTTAGAGCACTAAAAATCAAAACTTTTATATGTTATACACAAAGCTCAAAAACAGATGCAAGGTAGGCAAAAATGCAATGCAAAAATGGGGAATAAAGGGACAAGTTTCTTACCCTTGTAGACCCTCTTCACCAATGGTGAACCAGCTGGTTCTTCAAGCTCAAACCAGCTCCACAACTCCAAAAACAACCCTCGAGGGCCTCAGCTCCAAGAAAAGGTGTGATGGTGGGTGTTTGTGTGCAAAACTAAGACAAAACACACACAAGACACAAGAGAGAGAGGGATATAGAGATGGAGGATATATGAACCCTAACCCTAAAACTCAAAACCCTCTGAAAATGTTGTCTAAATTTGTCTAACCTCTCAAAGAGGGAGAGGAGGCCTCCTCTTATAGAGCTTCAATCTTGTAAGCTTACAAGACAAGCTAGCTAAGAGGGAAATCCCTCCATACACGTGTATGGAGGGGAGCCAAGTGCATGCCAGCTGCATGAAAATATCTGCAAAAGCAGATGTACAGTAGTCGGCCGGCCAAAAATGCAGTTGACCAAAAAAAGATAGCCGGCCGGCCAAGAATTTGGCCGGTGGCAACAAAACATAGCCGATGGCCTCAAGTCATGGCCGGTGGAGTGTGGGGATGGCCCATAAGCCATTCCCTGCCCCTCCAAGGCAAAGCACAAGTGTTTGGTGCAAAACCAGACACAAAACAGTTGAGTCGAGAGATCTTGAGGCAATGCGCGTAGTCGAGACCTCCGGGAACTCAAGACGAACACAAACATGGATGATCACCGAGTGTTCAAGCGGTGACGTCCAAGTCTTGAGAACGGTCAAAAAGGGGGTGTCTACAACTCCAAGCCAAAACAGAAGCTATGTTAGAAATCTATGCATGATCCTAACTATGCTGAAATGCCTAATGCAACACATGCAGGAATGTGACTACAATAGGCTCGGCTATTCTAAAGATGGCATGTGAAATACTACAATTAACAAGTATTCAACTCGGAATTGAAATACAATGCAGTTAGTATGATGCGCCGAGCCCGGTGCATGCAAGACAGATGAATGAATGTAAACATATGAGCATAAGTATGCTAATTGAAACATGCCCTAATCTAACCATCATAAGCTGATAAATAAAAGGGAGAAAGACGTGGGGTTGGAAGACATACATCATACACACGCACATTTGTTATAACATTGCCCTCCCTCGAGGGGTCCAAATGAACATTACACAACCAAAATAAATAACGAATTATTACACAACACTAATTACTTAACAAATGAACTAGGTAAGCAAAGTAAACTAGCATGCTATGCTACGTGCAATGGACTACCTCAGCTCTACTCGGAATGATGAAGGGTGTATGCATGCTCAATTTGCCTTGTCGGTAAATTCTATCGTGATGCCTTGACTCGCCTTTGTTTGCAATTGAATCCAGAAACTTGCACAAAGCTCCGAGAGGCTGAAACTCCACTCTGGGAAGCTGTGGGAGGGCCACCGACCAACTATTGGGCTTGGAGACCACCCACCGACCAATTTATGTGGGAAAAACCAAAAGGGGTGGTCGGCCGACCAGTTCCTACCTCCAGTTTTTGGTTTTTTCTGCAACAAAGACAAGAGAAAGAGAAAGCAAGGAATTTGCAACACATGTGTGTACGACCACTCTCCCCATCATTGCACAAGCTTTAGGGAGTGTGGTCCTCAATCCTCGTGCCACCAATCACGCATCTCGATGCATGATGGCCGAGGAATCGAATTGCACGACTCGATATGAAATGAATGCACATATGAACGCAACAAGGCCTAAACTCCATCATGGATAATCCGGAGCGTCGGCGACTAGGAATCGAGGCACGTTTCGTCACTTGGAGTACGAAACGTCCCTCGTTTCCCATGTTTGGACTAAACCCTACTCCAAACACAATGCAATATACATGATATGCATGAATGCAATTCTAACATGCAATCCTAGATGCAATGGCATTGAATGACGCAAACATGCAAGGGATGAAATGCAAACATGCACCTAGCATATACAATGCTAACACTACATGGCATGCATAATGCTCATGAACTAAATGCGACTAACAACCTATGGCATACTCAATGCTACTAACAACCTAGCATACACAATGCGAGGAATAACATGGCATACATAATGCTAACAACATAACATGCACAACACATTGCAACATGGCATACACAATGCAAGGTGGACTTAAACCAATATGAGTGGACCTCAGCCACACTCAAATCAGTGGCCAAATGATGGAAGTGAGACAACCGAAACACATGCAAACATGCATGATGCAAGGGACCGATCCTAAGGCATCAAATGCCACTCTACCAAAGCATGGTAAAGGATGAAACATGGTATAAAATGACACATGATACAGTTCTGAAATGGCATAAAATATGGTCCCGAAACATGCAAATATGGCACACAATGCAAGCTAGGGGGCCCGGGTACCGAAACTAGTGAAGTGCGTTACACTAGAGGTACCCAAAGCAATGCACCAAAGGCAAAACTAACCCCAAATAGACCCTAGGCAGGTCTGAAACAATGGGAAAATGGCCCAAAATGATGGCACAAAATACAGCGACATGGAGCTCATTCAATGGTCCGAAAATAAGGTATACAAGTCCGACTCTCAAACACATTTAAAGAGTACAAAACATGGCAATATGGCATTCAAACAAGCTTTGAAATATGATGTATAATGAGCCCAAAATATGAACACACCTCAGTATATGCATGGAATGAACCTCGAAACTCAAAGTTAAGCATGGGTATTGAACTACAAGCATGCAAAACCAACATTATTCAACCATGAGACCCAAAAAACAGAGATAGAGCAGTCCAAAATAAGCACAATATCAGTTTAAGGCATAGCCAAAAAGTGTTAAAATCAAGGGTCAACAAAGCATGCAAATAAAGCTAGTGAACCATGAGTTACATTACAACTATATGGAGCATATGAAGGATCACCAAACCAGCCAAAAATAGATGTATGCCATGCCAAAATACGCCCAAATAACCACTGAAACTCAGTCAATGCATGCAAGAATGATGGGCTCCTTTGAAAGGCCAATAAGGGGGTTGTTCAACACATACAAGATAGACATGCAACATGGCAAAACCACCTCTGGAAATAGGTTATGAGGGTCCTAAAACCCACCAAAAAGGCCCTGGAATGGGTCAATGAAGCATGCAAATGAAAGCCCCTTTGAAAGGCCTTGAGGAGGATTGCTCCACACATGCATGATAGACACAAAATATGGCCAAAGGGGCTCCGGACAGAGTTAAGGCAGACCTTAAAACTCACCAAATAGGGCTTGAAATGTGACTTTGAACATGCAAATGGGGGCCCCTTTGGAAGGCCAACAAAGCTAGTAAAGAGAACAAGGGGTGAGAAGGTCACCCCTCTTTGATTTTGGGGCTCAAACACACATGTTAGCCTTTGAAAATCCATTGGATTTCAGTGGCTAAAAGGCTAAACCAAGGCCATAAAAAATGCTCTAGTACATGGCTCAAAACATGAGGAAATGAAGCATGCAAGGGGAAAGGTGACCACGAACAGAAAAATGACCTTGAACAAATTTGAAGAGGAGCTCAAAACAAGACTTTTTTTAGTTTATGTCGAAGTCCAAAAATGCTTTCAAATAGGGCTAAACTATGGAGCAAAACAATGTCAAAATGTGAGAAATGGAGACTTACCCTTGAAGAGAAGAAGGCTAGCAGCTTCTGGACCAAAATAGTGAGTCTTCAACCTCTGAAAATCATCCCCAAGGTGCTTGGATGGATGGTGGAGGTGTTGTGCTAGGAGGTGTAGTGTAAATGGCCAAGAATAATAGAGTTTGGAGGCTTGGGATGTAGAGATATATGGAGGATTGTATCTATCTTGAGACCAAAATGTTCAACCCTTGCAAGTGGAGAGAAGGGTTGGTTTTATAGAAGAGGAGGTCCAAGGCTTCTTGGAGAAGCCTCAAACAAAAGGGTCAAGCTTCTTGAGGAAGCTAAACCAAATGGGTCAAGATTCCTCAAGAAGCTTGTCAAAAGGTCAAGCTTCTCCTAGAAGCTAAGCAAAAAGGGCCAAACTTCCTTAAAAAGCCAAACAAAAGGGTCAAACCCGGAGCAAATGCCTCCCAGCTGGCACAGCTGTATGCAACTCAGGAAGGCCAAAAAAGAGATGGTTGGCCAACCAATTCAAGTGGTCGGCTGACCACTTGCCCTGGTCGACTGACCAGGGTTCAAAAGGTTTAATGTGAAATGCTAGTCGGCCATACCAGAAATGTGGCCTCCCGGATGAGTACAACACAGCTGTATGGTGGGAGACTAGAAATTGTGGCCCAAGAGAGAGGAAAACCAGCTTTCTCGCAAGGTTCAAAAAGGTCAGGAAGAAAAGCTAGTTGGCCTACCCATATTGGTGCCCTCCCAGATGAGTACAACACAATGGTAGTATGGGAGACCTGAAATTATGGCCCAAAAGTGAGGAAAACCAGCTTTCTGTCAAGAAAACCGGCTGGAGGAGAGAGAAAATAATTTCCAAAAGAATTGCTGGTCTCCCACCATACTACCATCTTCCAAACAATGAAAATAGGGTCTATACCAAAAATGAACCCTAACCGATGCAAAACGAGGGTTCGGGGGCCAAAACACGCGGCCTGGGGCCCCGAAAACAGGCTGTTAGGTACCGGAAGTGGCGTGCGACCACGAAGGTGGTCTCTCGGGCCATAGTGTCCCTCAAAAGAGAGGAAACAAGGTGTGCACCAAAAATCGGAGCAAACGGAGGTAGTTAATCAATCCCGAACCGAGGCATACGGCCGACGGCTCTGAAAACCGAAAACTGGTCTCGAAACGGGAAAAATGGCCTATGACCACGAAATGTAGCCTACGGCCACTGAGAGATGGTCTACGAGACCTCTCCCTCCCTTCGGGAAAAGAAAACAGAGAAAACAGGACCTGGTTCGCAAACCGAGGCAAAGCACAAAAGAGCCCTGAAGTCTAGAGGCAAGGCTCGCAGCCGAGACTCTGAAACCTCAGAACGAGCACAATATGCACCATCACCGAGCGCTCAATTGGTGACGTCTGAGTCTTAAGGTCGGTCAAAAATGGGGTGTCTACAGGGGGCAAAATAATATTTCCTCTTATTTATAATATTATGATATATTGATGTACTTCCAATAATATATAATTAATAGTAACTATTATACAAAGAAGTGGTAGGCAAACAAATAAATCATACATATATCATTTTGACCAAAAGAAAAAGAAAATTTTGCCCAAATACCTTATACTCAAGAGAAAATTAAACATATGCATTATGAATAAAAACAAATTTGTACTGAGTTATTATTATTTTTTTTTTTTGGGTGAATAAGTCATAAATTAAAACAGAAAAAATACAAGATTTCAATGGGGTATGCCCCAAGCCCTGCAGAACTATACAAAGCAAAAGACGAACAGCTAAAACCAAAATAAAAGGCTAAGACAAAAGGGTAACATCTAGACACAAAGCAATCTTAAACTATCTAACCCATACTTTTGTTCAACATCCATATCTAACAAAAATAGGGACCTTGAACAAAAACAAGACACAGATGAAACCTATCTCGAGACTACTAGATAACAAAATATCTCCCAGAAAACTTAAACAAATTGCAGCATATCAGCACAACTAGACAACACAACAGCAAAACAAAAGAGCGCAACAGCCTAAAACGAGATAGCACAACAGCATGTAGCAGATCAGCAGGTTAGCAAAATATTGCATTGCAGCAGACAGATAGCAGATGCATTAAGGGAACCAAAGGCAAGATCTGTTCAAATTCAGTATACTAAAGACACCGCCAATCCTATTTGAGAACAGCTAAAAGGACTAGCGCATATTTGCAGTCTAGCCCTCTTGACGTCCTTTAAGCTCTCACCAAACAAAGCAACCTCTATCACACCTCAGCACTACCTGTGAACACCTATGATGATAAACAGACCCTACAAGAAACTGTGCTCAGATCTGTAACAAGACTCACTTTATGTAACCTCACAATCTTAGCTCACATAAAGGCACTCAAGCTCAGCAAAGATATAAAGACATATGAGCACAGAGGTGAAGTAAGAAAAATAAAGAAAAAAGCTCTCCAAGAATGTAGATCTCTCTTCACTCAACCCTCAACAAATAACTCCCTCACCAAAAGTACCAGCTTTGCCACCCGTAGGCACAACAGTTAGTATAACAGATTATAACTGGTATGATCTTAACCTGTCAACAAGTCTTACATTTTATTGTCTCACAAAAAAACTCAACCGTTAGACAGACCAGCTCAGAATTGAATGACAAGAAGAGATTATAAACCTATACAGCAGAGATAATAAATTAGGGTACTCACTTCACTCAGCCCTTAAGCTCAACAAATCCTCCACTACATAACTTAGATCTCACAATCACTGAACCCACTTTCCCTAAGATTAGGCTAGCTTGACAACTTGCAAACATTCAGTTAAGGACAAGGGATAACATCAACTTTAAAAAAAAAAAATGTAGCTTACAGTATAGAGATCTCGCCACACTCAACCCACAAATCCTCTCTATCACTCCACACACAATGTCTTGGAGATGCAATTGTCATAGATATGTATACCCACCTGCAAAATTTAGCAACATATATACATTATTGCACTGTGAGGGGACTGTGTAGACGTCCCCGAACGCCCCGGGAGGGTGAGTCCCGTTCTGTTCATTTGGGGTCACTACAGCTCAGGACTCTCAAATGTCACGGTTCTAAGTCTGAACCAAAGAGTCCAAATCCGGCAAATCGTTTTGAGAAAACAGATTTTTTTGAAAGAAGTGCCAAACATGGACTGCTTTGCCAGATACAGAGTCGCCACCTAAATATTTTATTTTGGGGGAAATTTAGGAAACCCTGACTCGTTTGCCTAAGGCCACGTGTCCGTCATCACCAAAGTTGCCTCGGCTCGGGAACTTGGGTACGATTGGGGAAGGTCACTTCGTGAGCACCCCCGCTCGCCCGATCAAAGATCGGCCTCTACTAACCATCATATCTAGTTTTGAAAACTTTATGCGTTCTTATCCCGGTTTTTAGCCTAGATTTACTATGTAATGCGCACAGCATACAAGTATAGACTGGGTCGCCTGAATTGGAACGAAACATTTCATGTTTGTTTTTGAAAGACGGTTTGCTACTCGCAAGTAGGCTTGAAATGCAGATTTTGCCACCCTCAGGTGGGCTTAAGAAAAGATGGTTTTGCCACTATCTAGTGGGCTTAAAACTCACAGCCAATGATTTGTTCCAATCCAAATAACCCAACCTTCACCCACAGGCATTCAGGCAGTTATATCACATAAGCAAAATATATACGTTATCAATTCATCACTAACAATTTTGAACAACACAACACTAAGTCAACGTTACGAATTTATGAGGCTCAATTAATCTCTAATAACTCAACAATTCATCATGTTTAAATATAATCAATCCAACACAAGTTAATGTTCAACTCATAAAACTTTATTTATTCTTAATTCAATTTCCAAATCATTAATCACATTTCCTAATTTCATAACACAATCCATTCACAATTTCAACCCCTTTTTATCTATTAGGCATTTCTACAAAAATTAGGCTTTGATTCTCTAATCATGAATATATTGAATCACATCCCAAATTTAACCCAACATCAACCTATCTCATGAGATTTCAATCTCTACACCCATATATAGTATAACACTCCAACATAACACTAAAAAAAACTCTTTAGTGTATTTTTTCTAAACGTAACACTCTAAAAAAAGGATGTGAGATTTTTCAAACCATTCGAAAATGAGTACACAAATTTTGTAGTAAGTTTCAAACTGTGAGTACACTAAAAAGTTACGTTTTTTAGTGAAAAAGTACACTAAAAAGTTTTTTAGTGTTTTTGTCACACCCCACTTTTTTTTATTACTCGGAAACTGTTACCAAAGCCCTTATTATAGATTCAAATTCAGAGATAGCATACAGAACCTCATTATAATTACAAGGAATACATGAGGAAGAATCCTTGCAACTCAATATAGAATGAATGCAATAAAAACTCAACTAAAACCTAACTCCATCATGGATAATCCGGAGTGTCGGTGACTGGGGGAATTGAGACACGTTCCGCCACTCGGAGTACGAAACGTACCTCGTTTCCCGTGCTCGGGCTAACTTCTATCCCAAACACAATGCAATATGCATGACATGCATGAATGCGACTAATATACAACCTAGCATGCACAATGCTATGAAATGGCATACACGATGCACGAGGTACCACGGCATACACAATGCGCTAATATACAACCTAGCATACGCAATGCTATGAAATGAAATGGCATACACAATGCATAATGGACTTACATCAACATGAGTGGACCTCAGCCACACTCACATAGGAGGCCATGCGATGAAAATGAGACAACTCGAGATGCGCGCACGAATGCGAGCAAACCGAGGACCGACCCTAAGGCACAAAATGCCACTCTAACAAGACATGGCAAGGCATGGAATATGATATGCAAACATGCAAATTCCAGCAGCAAAACATGACCCAAAACAGCCCCGAATCATAGGAATATAGCACCCGATGCATGAAATGGTCCTGAAATGCAAGATTAAGCACATGAAATGACTTGTAGCTACATCAAGCATGCATTATTTGTACATGAGGTATGAAGACAGATTCAAGGAAGCCCCAAAACAAGCATGTTTACAGTTTTAAGTGAGGCCAAACAGCAAACACAAATAGGGAAAAACTAGCTTGCAAAAATGGCCCTAAATGTGAGATAAAGAAGCAAGTCACAGCTGCAGACCTCAAAAAGATGAGGGCCCTTGAACAATGTTGAAGAGGGGCCCAAAATATGATATTTTACAGTTCACAACAAACCACAAAAACCAGCACAGGTATGGCTAAGCTCTCATGCAAGAAATGGGCCAAAAGAGGGGCAAAGAAGCAAGTGGTGGTTTCTGGCATCAAACACAAAGGGGCCCTTCAACAATGTTGAAGAGGGGCCCAAAATATTTCACTTTACAGTTGAGGGCCGGACCCAAAAGAGTATGCAAGAATACTCAAAATGCTATGCAAGATAAGGCCAAAAATAGGGATATAACACAAAGTATATAAAAGATACTCCAAACAGTGAAAGACCCTTAATAAAACATGAAGATGGAGTCAAAATAAGGCCAATTGTAGTTCGGACCACAGCTCAAAAATAGAAGCAAAAGAGGCTAACAAATCATGCAAAAATATGGCCAAAAGAGAGATATAAAAGCAAGTGGCAAATGGAAGCCACAAACAGTGATGAGCCCTTCAACAATGTTGAAAAAGAGCTCAAAATAAGCCACTTTTCAGTTCATGAAAGAGCTCAAAACAGTTTATACATAGGCCAAAAATACTACACAAGCAAATGGCATACAAGAGGAGTAATGAAGCAAGTGAAACAACGAGGTCTCAAACAGGTAAATACCCTGAAACAAACATGAAAAATAGCTCAAAACAAGCCTAGTTCCAGTTAGGGTCGGAGCCCAAAACAGCAAGCAAAAATGACTTAGAAAGCATGCAAAATATGGACAAAAAAAAAGGGAATGGAGCTTACCCTTGTAGACCCATTCTTTGACAACTCTTGGCTTGAGTTTTGTGGTTCCTTAGCTCTGGAAATCTGCTTCTAGCTGCTGGAATGGAAGATGGGGATGTGATGCTATGAGGTGTAGTGCAAAGTGGTGTAGGGTTTGAAGGATTGGAGCTTGGAAGAGAGGGAGAGGAAGGTGTATGTAGGCAAAGCTCTTAGGTAATTTTTCTAACCCTTAAAACCAGAGCTGGAGGCTAGTTATATAGGCAAAAAAAGGGGGAAAATGGGGGAAAAAAATGGAGGGAAAACAATCAAGTTTCCCCCCAAAATGCACCCCCCTAGATACACAATCTGGGGGGAAAACAGATACACAGCTGTAAGGAACAGGGTGCCAGCAGCATGGCCGACCAGCTATCTCAGTTGCAGGTGGCCGGCCGGCTACTTCCCATGGCCGGCCGGCCAAGGGTCAAAAGGTTCAAGTATAATTAGTGGCCGGCCACCACAAAAAGAGAGCCTCTGATGTGTGCACAACACAACCCTGTGGTTAAACACTGAAAAAAGTAAACCAGGAGAGAGAACAATCCACTTTTAGGAGGGGTTCAAAAGGGTCAGAAAGGATTAATGGCCGGCCACCAAATATTGGTGGCCTCCCAGATGTGTACATCACAAATATGGGATTCAGGGTTCAAGAAAATGGCCCAAGGGTGTTCAATATTGGCTTTGAAGTGAAGAAAATCGGGCGACGGAGGGCGATGAAGGGATAAAGTTGGCTGACAGAACAATTACTGGCCTCCCTCCCTTCTACGGCCTTCTTACCAATGAAACAGAGGTCCCTGCCAAAAATGAACTCAAATTGATGCAGAATGAAGGTTCGGGGGGCAAAACGCGCAATTCGGGGCCCCGAAAACTGGCTGTTAGGCACCGGGGGTGGTGTCCGACCACGGAGTTGGTCTCTCGGACCACAGTGTCCCTCAAAAGGGAGCAAATGAGATGTATGCCAAAAATCGGAGCAAACGGAGATGGTTAAGCGGTCCCGAACCGAGACATACAGCCAACGATTCCGAAAAACCGGAAACCGGACTCCAAACTGGCAAATATGGCCTACGACCGCGAAACGTAGCCTACGGCCACTGAGAGATGGTCTACGAGACCTCTCCCTCCCTTCGGGAAGAGAAACAGAGAAAATCGAGCCTGGTTCGCAAACCGAGGCAAAGCGTGAAAGAGTCCGGAAGTCCGAAGGCAAGGCTCGCAGCCGAGACTCTAAAACCTCTGGACGAGCACGATATGCAATCATCACCAAGCGCTCAATCGGTGACGTCTGAGTCTTAAGGTCGGTCAAAAATGGGGTGTCTACAGTTGCCCCTCTTTGACAGAACTCGAAAGTCATAAGTGACGGGAGTGAATGTCAAAGCCTAGAGACAACCCATTTTTGACAAGGCCGAAAACTTAGACAAACAGGCGAGATAAACAGAAATGTGCCCGCAGGCATGCCCGCAGGCGGGGGCAAAATGCAACCGACAATGCAAGAAGCCGAAGGTAACTCAATGATCGTGTAAATGCAGCAAGCTGTAATGAAGCAAGTATTCGCAAATAGATGCAACAGTTTTAAGCAAGAATGCAAAGCAACGACTACATTTCATGCAGTTATGATGGAATCTTAGCGAGTATGTGGGATAGATACACAAAAGTGAAGAGAGTGGGTTGAATACACTATATGAATAAAGTGTGATTGATACACCAAGTGAAGCAAAGTATGATGGATATACACAAAGTGTGATAGATGCACTACGTGAACAGAGTGTGATTAATACACTAAAAGCGAACGCAAAGTGTGATAGGTGCACTATGCGAACGAGTGTGATGGATACACTAAAGGTGAATGTGTGTGATAGATGCACTTAGTGAACAGAGTATGATTGATATACTGAAAATGAACACAAAGTGTGATAGGTGCACAATGTGAGCAGAGTATGACTGATATACTGAATGTGAACACGAAATGTGATAGATGCACTTAGTGAACTGAACAGAGTATGATTGATATACTGAAAATGAACACAAAGTGTGATAGATGCACAATGTGAGCAGAGTATGATTGATATACTGAAAATGAACACAAAGTGTGATAGATGCACTATGTGAACAGAGTATGATTGATATACTGAAAATGAACACAAAGCGTGATAGATGCACTATGTGAACAGAGTATGATTGATAAACTAAATGTGAACACAAAGTGTGATAGATGCACAATGTGAGCAGAGTATGATTGATATACTGAAAATGAACACAAAGTGTGATAGATGCACTATGTGAACAGAGTATGATTGATATACTAAAAATGAACACAAAACGTGATAGATGCACTATGTGAACAGAGTATGATTGATATACTAAATGTGAACACGAAGTGTGATAGATGCACTTAGTGAGCCGAGTATGATTGATATACTAAATGTGAACACGAAGTGTGATAGATGCACTTAGTGAACAGAGTATGATTGATATACTGAAAATGAACACAAAGTGTGATAGATGCACAATGTGAGCAAAGTATGAACACGAAGTGTGATAGATGCACTTAGTGAGCAGAGTATGATTGATATACTAAATGTGAGTGTGTGTGATGAGAATATGTGTGATAGATGAGAATGTACATGATAGATACAGAAAATGAGGATGTGAGTGATAGATACACAAAATGAGGTGTGATCGATACACTAAATGAGAATGTGCGTGATAGATACAGAAAATGAGGATGTGTGTGATAGATACACAAAATGAGGTCTGATCGATACACTAAATGAGAATGTGCGTGATAGATACAGAAAATGAGGATGTGTGTGATAGATACACAAAATGAGGTGTGATAGATGCACTATGTGAACAGAGTATGATTGATATACTAAAAATGAACACAAACGTGATAGATTGCACATGTGAACAGAGTATGATTGATATACTAAATGTGAACACGAAGTGTGATAGATGCACTTAGTGAGCCGAGTATGATTGATATACTAAATGTGAACACGAAGTGTGATAGATGCACTTATGAACAGAGTATTTGATATACTGAAAATGAACACAAAGTGTGATAGATGCACAATGTGAGCAAGTATGAACACGAAGTGTGATAGATGCACTTAGTGAGCAGAGTATGATTGATAATACTAAATGTGAGTGTTGTGATGAGAAATATGTGTATAGTGAGAATGTACATGATAGATACAGAAAATGAGGATGTGAGTGATAGATACACAAAATGAGGTGTGATCGATACACTAAATGAGAATGTGCGTGATAGATACAGAAAATGAGGATGTGTGTGATAGATACACAAAATGGTCTGATCGATACACTAAATGAGAATGTGCGTGATAGATACAAGAAAATGAGGATGTGTGTGATAGATCACAAAATGAGGTGTGATAGATACACTAATAAATGATCTTAAACAGAACTTCTTTGAATGAACCGTACATTACAATATCGTGTATGAATGAGAAAAGAAACTTGATAGGTACAATGCAATACAATGCATGATGTTAAGGAACGCAATAAACCAAGCGTAACGCGCTTTAGAAAGCACTTCATGAGGTGAGTGTCGGTGAACGCTCTGCTCCGATGGGAATCTTCCCCTGTGCTCTTCAACACTTACCTTCAACTTACAGTACAAAGGCTCTGAAGCACTGACAAGGGTTCTTCATGTAGAACACTTTTGGACGTTGCTTTTCTTCCTGATCATATTCACAACTTTCCTATCTCCAACGGGGTGCAGACTAGGTTGGTTCGGTATCCAGAATTGAGGTGCATATACGCTGTCTCAACCTATGGGGCTTCCATACAGATTTCAAGCCGAGGACACACCTCTGGGCATTTAAACCAGACTTTAGTCTCAGAAATCCCGAACCTTTGTGTTCTAGGCATCAGCCATTCGAACTCTAGTTTCCACCGTCGCAGCTGGTCTCGTAAGAACTCATTACAAACACGGCCAAGATGTCCCTGGCATGAAACGATCCTCAAGGAGAGCACTTCTGATTGCCATCTTGGCTTGAAGCAGACTTGATCTTGAGGTTGAGGTAGAGGCACACTCATACTTCGGAACATTGGCAAGACCTGAAGAGGTACACACAGAATGTAGTCCTGGAACTTTATTGAAGTCGAAACAAACTCAGATACCCGACATTTTCCTCTTTTGCTTTTGCTTTGCAGTCTGGAACTCATATAGCTTTAGATAGGTCCTGGTTTTACTGTTCTGACATGACCTGGGTTGAACCCTGCGGTTTTATGAAAGAACGAATCTTGTTTTGCACAGATGTGGAGAACGGAACGGCACTCGGAGCGCAAAACGATTTTATTTTTGAATTGATAAATGAGCTTTTCACCGGGTATCGAGCCTACGACTGAACACAGCAAGATAACTCAACACAGAAATAAAAGGCACACAGCCTAAACACCACTCGACAAAGGAAAAAACAAAGTAAAACAGTCTAAACACATCGAGACACGCTCGGAACGACTCAAAGCAAGAATCGAGGCAAACAAAACAAAAGACACGACACACAGACGTGCACAGGGAGCCTGTTTCACCGGGTATTGTTCCCCACCCTCTCTCATCTGTGATCCTCACATCACTCGGCCCTCAAGCTCTATTTTTCTGAAAAAGCCCTTTTCTCACTTTTTCTCTCATCGCACATCTCTCTATTCTTCAATCTCTCATTTTTCATCCCTCCCCTGGGTGGTTGATGGATGAATAGCAAACTGTGGGCTCGTGCCCCTAGCATTCTGCTAGATTCTTCTTTTCCTGCGCGCAGCTAGTGAGTTCCTCTCTCAGAAGGGTTGTGCTATAACAGGATGTGTAGTAAATCTGCAGCTAACATTGGTTGATGATGCTCTGTCGGGGAGTTTGGACGTGTTTAGACCTGTCCAGATGAGGAAGTGGAATATCTTGCCCCATTCTAGTTCGTGCTCTGCACTTTGCTTGATACCTCGTTGCTTGGAGGATGTGAGAGCTTTCTGCCCTTCATTGTGCCCTTTTCTGGCGAATACGGTGCCTTTTCCGACAAGTAGAGTGCCCTTTCTAGCAAGTATTTTGACAAAGGGAAAAAGACAGAACACTTGACTCAACTGTGCCCCTAGTTCATCATTTTGACCATTTTTTGTTTTTGCTTTCTACTAAAAAAAAATTTTGACCCAAATGAGAGTTAGATTAACATGCTTGTTCGATTTTCTGATTTAAAATCATGCAAGTTAGGCTATGGGCGCTGAGAGTTTTCCTTTTTTGGGTCCAAGAAATGGTCTAGTTTTGAAAAATGGAGTACTTTTCGGGAAGATTAGTCAACCTTAGTAAAAATTCTCAAAAACTATTTTTGCAAACGACCACTGCTCAACGAGCACGGAACCTACTCTTGAGATGCACAACCTCAGATCCATAGCAATGGAAAATTGCCCCTTGTCTGAAGGACACTGCATGGCAACGGAAAGTTGCCCCTTGTTTGAAATGACACTGTGGCATTTTTGAATGGCAACGGAAAGTTACCCCTTGTTTGGATAGCACCGCAGCGCATTGTAGTCAGTCCTCAGATACAAAGAAGACAAAGATGACCAGAACCATCGCATGGACACAGTCGATTTGGAAGTGTTTATGGCTGGACTTCAGAATGAAGTTGCCTACGTATCCCAAACATGGGAATCAAGCCTTACGTAGTTCGGGGTTAAGGTACACTCGGGTATTAACCTCTCCTTTTGCGCTCTAACGTTTGCCAAGGCGCCCGTTGCGGGTTTTCGACCTTGTGTGCTTTGTTCTTTTTTGTTTCAATTTCTTTCTATTTCTCTTTTTGATTTTCTTCTTTTTTTTTTTGTTCTTTTCTTTGCATCTTTCTTTTTTGTTCTCTTTCTTTTTCTTTTTCATTTTTTGCTTCTTTTTTTTTTGTATTTTTCTTTTGCTCTAACTTTTGCCTGGGTCGCCCTTCTGGGTTTTCGGCCCAGCGAGCCTCTCAAAGGGTAAAAGTGTAACGAGTCCATGCCAAATGATTTTGAGATCCTGAAGTCATCTGAATCCAGGAGAATGGCTGTTGTTTTGCAAGAGGACTCATTTTCAGCTCTTCAAGCATGTCTGATATCTTTGCCCCTAGTTCGAGAGGTACTTCTGTTCTAGCTTTGCAAGCTTCTTCTGATCTTCTGATCTTTTTGATCTGACTTTCCTGGCCTCTTGTTCGAGGGCTGCTTCAAATCTGGCCACACAGGCCTCACATCGTAGTTGACCGTTGAACTTTATGAATTCAAGTTCAAGGTTTGGAAGCAAAGGGGTTGAGTCTCAAGGCTGAGAGCGATCCTAGGCTGCACAATCTCAGGAGCGATTCCACACAGGTCTTCGCAGGACCGCGCAAAACATTTTGTTTTTGAAAGTTTTTAGGAAAGCGACAAATCGCTCGTGCTAAAGATAGTGTGAAACCAATCTGGATCAAGCCAGGGTCCTTCTCAGTACTCACGCTGACAAGCATGATTTCATTCATTAAGGGCTTAGCACGCCTCTCTTTCTCTCAAATGATCAAAGTTTTACAAATCCCAAGGAATTCCTTCCTCTTCGTTTTCACCGCAGTGCTCAAAAAAAGTTTTGAAAAACTTAGGTCGATACAATGATTTCAAGGCACAGAAAAGACAGAGTTCTTTAGTCAAATACTGCCGTCTCATTCAAAACTTCCGGCATAACTAGCACAAGGCAGAAGCAAATGCGAGAGTATGAAAATCACTACTGTTTTGTTCAAATCTGTTGGCATAACCGGCTCCTCGGCAGAAACAGACTCAAAGAAAGTAAAAAGACAAACACGAAACAAAACAGTGACGTCCGAGGTAACATCCCTGAGATCACCCGACTCCTACAAAACAGGACTGACTCGATACAACAAGACAGACCCAACTGACTCAGTACAAAAGACTGACTATATACAAAACAACAGGCTGACCCAATACCCAAGTCAGAAAGTACAAAAACTAGCATTCATAAATGCTCGAAACAGTGCGTGTCATACGCCACATCAGGAGTAAACTGAGCGCCGCCCGCAGATGGTTCATCCCTTGATCACATAATCACATTATCCCCCACAAGTTCAACTGATCAAGTGCCGATAGACTTTGTAGGACCTGGTGCGGCAATGACCCCGTTGTCAAACAGATTTTGTGCATCATGGCGCAGACGAAAGCAACTGTCGGTGTCATGACCGGTTTGTTAATGGTAGGCGCCGTATTTGGTATGATCATGCTTTGCAGGGATAGGATCGGGTAAGGGCCGTTGTTCCAATGGTTTCAGATGTCCTTTCCGGATTAAGACCTCTAGAGCCTTTGACAAAGGCATATGAAGTGGGGTGAAAACCCTCTTGACTCGAGGTGGATATTTGGTTTCTTGTGAGCTACTCCTAGACACACTGGTGAATGGGGAGCTGCTTTTTATGCGGAGGTGGTAACCATGCCCACTTCAGAAGATCTTGCAGCTGCATCACCATAAGCGGTCCCGAACCGAGAGCATACGGCCAACGATTCTGAAAAAACGAAAATCGACTCCAAACGGGCAAATATGGCCTACGACCGCGAAAACGTAGCCTACGGCCACTGAGAGATGGTCTACTGAGACTCTCCTCTCCCTTCGGGAAGAGAAACAGAGAAAACCGAGCCTAGTTCGCCAAACCGAGGCAAAGGGTGAAAGAGTCCGGAAGTCCGAAGGCAAGGCTCGCAGCCGAGAACTCTAGAAACCTCTGGACGAGCACGATATGCAATCATCACCAAGCGCTCAATCGGTGACGTCGAGTCTTAAGGTCGGTCAAAAATGGGGTGTCTACAGTTTGGCCCTCTTTTGACAGACTCCGAGAATAGCTCATAAAGTGACGGGATGTGAATGTCCAAAGCCTAGAGACACCCATTTTTGACAAAGGCGAACTTAGACAAACAGGCGAGGAATAAAACCAGAAATGTGCACAGGCAGGCCATGGCCGCAGGCGGGGCGAAACATGCCCAAAACCGACAAAATGCAAAAAGCCGAAGGTAACTCAATGATCGTGTAAATGCAAGCAAGCTGTAAATGAAGCAAGTATTCGCAAATAGAATGCATGACAGTTTTAAGCAAGAATGCAAAGCAACGACTAACAATTATCAATGGCAGTTATGAGGAAATCTTAGCGAGTAATGTTTGGGATAGATACACAAAGTGAAGAGAGTGGGTTGAATACACTATGATAATAAAGTGGTGATACACCAAGTGAAAGCAAAGTATGATGATTTATACAAAAAAACCAAAAAGTTTTGGTTTTGAAAAATAGGAAAATGGGCCCCCCCAAACTACGTGAAAGAGTTGTGATTAATACAACTAAAGAGCGAAACGCAAAGTGTGATAGGTGCACTATCGAACGAGTGTGATGGATAAACTAAAGGTGAACTGTGTGTGAATAGATGCACTTAGTGAACAGAGTATGATTGATATACTGAAAAATGACACAAAGGTGATAGGTGCACATGTGAGCAGAGTATGACGATATACAAACTGAATGTGAACACGAAATGTGATAGTATGCACTTAGTGAACTGACAGAGTATGATTGATATACTGAATGAACACAAGTGTGATGAGATTGCAAACAATGTGAGCAGAGTATGATTGATATACTGAAAAATGAACACATAAGTGTGATAGACTGCATATGTGAACAGAGTATGAATTGATATTACTGAAAAATGAAACACAAAGCGTGATAGATGCCAACTATGTGAACAGAGTATGATTGATAAACTAAATGTGACACAAGTGTGATAGATGCAGCATATGTGAGCAGAGTAATGATTGATATACTGAACAATGAACACAAAGTGTGATAAATGCCAATGTGAACAGAGTATGATTGATATACTAAAAATGAACACAAAGCGTGATAGATGCCACTATGTGAACAGGAGTACTGAATTGACTAATACCTAAATAGTACACGAAAGTGGTGTAGATGCACTTAGTGAGAGAGTATGAATTGAATATAACTAAAATGTGAACACAAAGTGTGAAATAGATGCACTTTAGTGAGCAGCAGTATGATTGTATACTAGAATTGTGAACACGAAGTGTAGATAGGATTCACTTAGTGAAAGGCGTATGATTGATATACTCGAAATGTTGAACACGAAGTGTGGATAGATGCACTTTAGTGAACAGACGTTAATGATTGAATATACTGAAGAATGCAACACCAAAGTGTGATAGATGCAACAATGTGATGCAGTAAGTATGAATATGATACTACTAACCTGTGAACACAAAGTGTGATAGATGCACAATGTGAGCAGAGTATGATAGATATACTGAAAAATGGAACACAAAGTGTGATAGAATGCCACTATGTGAACAGAGTATGATTGATATACTAAAAAATGAACAACAAAGCGTGACTAGATCGCACTAATGTATACAGAGTGATGTTTGATAAATACTAAATGTGAGACACAAAGTGTTGATAGATGCACAAATGTGAGCAGAGTATAGATAGAATGATACTGAAAAAATGAACACTAAAGATGTGATAGATGCACTATGTGAACAGAGTATGATTGAATAACTAAAAATGAACACAAAACGTGATAATGCAACTAATGGTGAACAGGTAGATTGGATATACTACAATGTGAACACGAAGTGTGAATAGAGCAACTGAGTGAGCGAAGTATGAAATTGATATACTAAATGTGAACAGCGAAGTGTGATAGATGCACTTAAGTGGAACAGAAGTTATGATTGAATATACGAAAAAATGAACACAAAAGTGTGATAGATGCACAATGTGAGCAAAGTATGAAACACGAAGTGTGATAAGATGCAGCGTTACGTGAGCAGAGTATGATTGTATACTAATGTGAGTGTGGTGTGATGAGAAATATGTGTGATAGATGAAAAATGATAACAGATACGATACAGAAAATGAGGATGTGAGTGATAGAAATACACAAATGAGGTGTGATCGATAACTAAAATGAGAAGTGCGTGATAGAATACAGAAAAATGAAGGATGTGTGTGATAAGAATCTACACAAACAATGAAGTCTGAATCGATCACTAAATGAGAATAGTGCGTAGATAGATACAGAAAAATGAGGATGTGTGGTGAAGATACACAATGAAGGTGGTGATAGATACACTAAATAATGATCTTAAACAGAAACTTTCTTTGAATGAACGACAATACAATATCGTGTAGTGAATGGTAAGAAACTTGATAGGTACAATGCAATACAAATGCATGATGTTTAGGAAACGCAATAAAACCAAGCCGAACGCGCTTTGAAAGCACTTCATGAGGTGAGTGTCGGTGAACCGCTCTGCTCGCGATGGAATCTTCCCCTGTGCTACTTCAAAACACTTAGCCGCTTCAACTTACAAGTACAAAGTGCTCTGAAGCACTGACAAGGGTTTCTTCATGTAGAAACACTTTTGGACGTTGGTCTTTCTTCCTGATCATATTCACAATCTTTCGGCCTATGCTCCAACGGGTGACCAGACTAGGTTCGGTTCGGTATCCAAGAATTGAGGTGCATATACGCTGTCTCACCTATGGGGCTTCCATACAGATTTCAAAGCCGAGGACACACCTCCTGGGCATTTTATAACCAGACCTTTAGTCTCAGAGATCCCGAACCTTTGATGTGCTAGAGGCATCAAGCCATTCGAAAACTCTGTTTCCACCGTCGCGCTGGTCTCGTAAGACCATTACAAAACACGCCAAGATTGTCCCTGGCATGAAACGATCCTTCAAGGAGAGCACTTCCTGATTGCCCATCTTGGCTTGAGCAACTTGATCTTGAGGTTGAGGTAAGAGGCACAACTCCATACTTCGGAAACAAGCTTGGCAAGAACCTGAAGAGGGTACCACACAGAATGTAGTCCTGGATACTTTATTGAGAAAGTCGAAAATAACTCGAGATACCCGAACATTTTTCCTCTTTTGCTTTTGCCTTTGCAGTCTGGAACCTCAATATAGCTTTAGAATAGTCCCTGTTTTTAACTGTTCTGACAGACCCTGGGTTGAAACCCTGCGGTTTTATGAATAGAACGAATCTTGTTTGCACAAGAATGGTGGAGAACGGAACGCACTCGGAGCGCAAAACGATTTTATTTTTAAATTGATAAAATGAGCTTTTCACGGGTATCGAGCCTAACGACTGAACACAGCAAGATAACTCAACACAGAAGATAAAGGTCACACGCCTAAACAACCAAACTGCGACAAAGGAAAAAACAAGTAAAACAGTCTAAACACACTCGAAGACACGCTCCGGAACATCAAAGCAAGAATCGAGCGCAACAAAACAAAAAAGAACACGCACAACAGAACGTGCACAGGAGCCTGTTTCACCGGTTATTGTTCCCCACCCTCTCTCATCTGAGTGATCCCTCACATCGACTCGGACCCTCAAAGCTCTTTGTTTTCTGAAAAAAGCCCATTTTCTCACTTTTTTTCTCTCATCGCATACATCTCTCTATTCTTCAATCTCTCATTTTCATCCCCTCCCCGGGGTGGTTGATGGGATTGAAAAAATAGGCAAAACTTGGGGCTCGTGCCCTAGCATGCGGCCTAGATCTCTTCTTTTTCTGCCCTTGCGCGGCACTAGTGAGTTCATCTCTCAAGAAGGGTTGTGCTATAACAGGATGTGTTAGATAAATCTGGCAAGCTACATTGGAGTTGAATGAGCTCTGTCGGGAGTTTGGACGTGTTTTAGCCTGTCCAGATGAAGGAAGTGGAATACTTGCCCCATTCTAAGTTCGCTGTCTCCTGCCCTTTGCTTGATAGCCTCGTTTTGCTTGGAGGATGGTGAGAAGCTTTCTGCCCTCAATGTGCTCGGAGTACGAAACGTACCTCGTTTCCCGTGCTCGGGCTAACTCCTATCCCAAGCACGATGCAATATGCATGATATGCATGAAATGCAACTAAGATACAACCTAACATACACAATGCTATGAAATGGCATACACGATGCACGAGATAACATGGCATACACAATGCGCTAACATACAACCTAGCATACGCAATGATATGAAATGAAATGGCATACACAATGCATAATGGACTTACACCAACATGAGTGGACCTCAGCCACACTCACATAGGAGGCCATGCAATGAAAATGAGACAACTCGAGATGCGCGCACGCATGCGCGCAAACCGAGGACCGACCCTAAGGCACAAAATGCCACTCTAACAAGACATGGCAAGGCATGCAATATGATATGCAAATATGCAAATTTCAGCAGCAAAACATGACCCAAAACAGCCCCGAATCATAGGAATATAGCACCCGATGCATGAAATGGTCCCGAAATGCAAGATTAAGCACATGAAATGACTTGTAGCTACATCAAGCATGCATTATTTGTACATGAGATATGAATACAGATTCAAGGCAGCCCCAAAACAAGCATGTTTACAGTTTTTAGCGAGGCCAAAAAGCAAACACAAATAGGGAAAAACTAGCTTGCAAAAATGGCCCTAAATGTGAGATAAAGAAGCATGTCACAGCTTCAGACCTCAAACAGATGAGGGCCCTTCAACAATGTTGAAGAGGGGCCCAAAATATGATATTTTATAGTTCACAACAAACCACAAAAACCAGCACAGGTATGGCTAAGCTCTCATGCAAGAAATGGGCCAAAAGAGGGGCAAAGAAGCAAGTGGTGGTTTCTGGCCTCAAACACAATGGGGCCCTTCAACAATGTTGAAGAGGGGCCCAAAATATTGCACTTTACAGTTGAGGGTCGGACCCAAAACAGTATGCAAGAATGCTCAAAATGCTATGCAAGATAAGGCCAAAAATAGGGATATAACACAAAGTATATAAAGGATGCTCCAAACAGTGAAAGACCCTGAATGAAACATGAATATGAGGTCAAAATAAGGCCAATTGTAGTTCGGACCATAGCTCAAAAACAGAAGCAAAAGAGGCTAACAAATCATGCAAAAATATGGCCAAAAGAGAGATATAAAAGCAAGTGGCAAATGGAAGCCACAAACAGTGATGATCCCTTCAACAATGTTGAATAATGGCTCAAAATAAGCCACTTTTAAGTTCATGACAGAGCTCAAAACAGTTTATACATAGGCCAAAAATACTACACAAGCAAATGGCATACAAGAGGAGTAATGAAGCAAGTGCAACAAGGAGGTCTCAAACAGGTAAATACCCTTAAACAAATATGAAAAATAGCTCAAAATAAGCCTAGTTCCAGTTAGGGTCAGAGCCCAAAACAGCAAGCAAAAATGACTTAGAAAGCATGCAAAATATGGACAAAAAAGAGGGGAATGGAGCTTACCCTTGTAGACCCATTCTTTGACAACTCTTGGCTTGAGTTTTGTGGTTCCTTAGCTCTGGAAATCTGCTTCTAGCTTCTGGAATGGAAGATGGGGATGTGGTGCTATGTTGTGTAGTGCAAAGTGGTGTAGGGTTTGAAGGATTGGAGCTTGGAAGAGAGGGAGAGGAAGGTGCATGTATGCAAAGCTCTTAGGTAATTTTTCCAACCCTTAAAACCAGAGCTGGAGGCTGGTTATATAGGCAAAAAGAGGGGGAAAATGGGGAGAAAAAATGGAGGGAAAACAATCAAGTTTCCCCTCAAAATGCACCCCCCTGGATACACAATCTGGGGGGAAAACAGATACACAGCTGTATGGAACAGGGTGCCAGGAGCATGGCCGGCCAGCTATCTCAGTTGCAGGTGGCCGGCCGGCTACTTCCCATGGCCGGTCGGCCAAGGGTCAAAAGGTTCAAGTATAATTAGTGGCCGGCCACCACAAAAAAAGAGCCTCTGATGTGTGCACAACACAACCCTGTGGTTAAACACTGGAAAAAGTGAACCAGGAGAGAGAGAACAACCCACTTTTAGGAGGGGTTCAAAAGGGTCAGAAAGGATTAATGGCCGGCCACCAAATATTGGTGGCCTCCCAGATGTGTACATCACAAATATGGGATTTAGGGTTCAAGAAAATGGCCCAATGGTGTTCAACATTGGCTTTGAAGTGAAGAAAATCGGGCGACGGAGGGCGATGAAGGGATAAAGTTGGTTGACAAAAAAATTACTGGCCTCCCACCCTTCTACGGCCTTCTTACCAATGAAATAGAGGTCCCTGCCAAAAATGAACTCAAATTGATACAGAATGAAGGTTCGGGGTGCGAAACGCGCAGTTCGGGCCCCCGAAAATTGGCTGTTAGGCACCGGGGGTGGTGTCCGACCACGGAGTTGGTCTCTCGGACCACAGTGTCCCTCCAAAAGGGAGAAAATGAGACGTATGCCAAAAACCGGAGCAAACGGAGATGGTTAAGCGGTCCCGAACCGAGGCATACGGCCAACGATTCTGAAAAATCGAAAATCGGACTCCAAACGGGCAAATATGGCCTACGACCGCGAAAACGTAGCCTACGGCCACTGAGAGATGGTCTACGAGACCTCTCCCTCCCTTCGGGAAGAGAAACAGAGAAAACCGAGCCTAGTTCGCAAACCGAGGCAAAGGGTGAAAGAGTCCGGAAGTCCGAAGGCAAGGCTCGCAGCCGAGACTCTGAAACCTCTGGACGAGCACGATATGCAATCATCACCAAGCGCTCAATCGGTGACGTCGGAGTCTTAAGGTCGGTCAAAAATGGGGTGTCTACAGACTGTTTTAAGAATAGTATATGGCAATCTCCAGGTGGACAAGAACCATTCATCATTTTGATTTCTCTTAACATTTTTAAGTGACATGACCCTGAACCTGATCATATTAAAAATATTCAAAGCAACAACTTCTTTAGGGATTTTCTCTGTGGTGAAAATTCTATTATTTCTTTCAAGCCAAATGAGATAGACAGAGCAGGTTAAGCCTAGAGATTATGGAACCAAGAGACTTACCTTTAACTGTTTTGTTGATATGAGAAACCAGCTCGGACCATTGCATCACAGGCCAAGCCGCATTTAGCTTATCTTTCACATTTAGCCAAACTTTCTCTAAGAAAGGACAATAAAAGAACAAATGGAAATGGTTTTTAGTATGATACTGGCACAAAGGACAAGTAGCAATAGGGGAAATGCCAAAAAGTTTAAGTCTATCCTCAGTGTTAAGTCTATTTTGAATGGCCAGCCAAGCAATAAAACTTGCCTTAGGGATGGACACAGCATTTCACAACTAATCAGACCAATGGACCTTATCAAAAGAGAGCCTCCAAGCATTCCAAGCAAATTTGATGGAAAATTCCCCATTAGGAGATGGAGACCAGATAAGCTTATCAGGCTCACTGCCAGGGATAAGAGTATGTGGAGTGGACTAAATTAGCTCACAGATATCTACTGTAATAAAGAAGGCCACTTCCAAGAGACATTGGAGATAATCCTACTAACCTTAGATTCCCCATTAAGAGCAGAATTATTCATGATCCTATCTCCAAACTTAGCCCAAAGAGAGCCAAGGGGGTGCCAATTATCATCCCAAAGGAAAATTCTTTGCCTATCCCCAACAATATACTTCATGTGAGGATAAATAATGGGTCTAAGCCCCAAGATTTTCCTCCAAACCCAAGAGGAGTCCGATGGCACTTTGATTTGCCAAAAACTTCTACCCTTTAACAAATAAGATTTGACCCATTGACATCACATGGATTGTTCACCCCCAGAAAACAAGGACCAGACATGCTTAGCAATACTAGCCCTATTCCACACCTCCATAAATTTGAGGCCTAAGCCCCCCTCCTTCTTAGGGGAACAAACTTTATCCCAAGAGACCCTAGCCCCATGCTTCTTAAGATCACACCCAGACCAAAGAAAGGATCTAAACAGACTCTCAATCTCTTTCACAACCTTTTTGGGAAGTATAAAGAGAGAGGCCTAATAGACTTGCATAGAGAAAATGATGGATTGGATCAGTTGCAGTCTACCAGCATATGAGAGACATTTGTTGGTTAAGCTCTTAATCCGTTTGGTAATTCTCTTAACAAGTTGCTTATAATCACAGGCCTTAAGCTTAGACACAATGAGAGGGACCCCAAGGTATCTAACTGGAAGGAAACCCTCAAGGAATTGCAAAATGTTCATATTATCATCCCTTAACTTCTTCTCACATTTAGAGAAGAAGACATCGCTCTTGTGAGGGCTAGGAGAGAGACCCGAGAGGGCTTGGAATTCAACAAGGCCTTTCTTAATAGCTTGGACAGTGAAGGTATCCCCTTTACAGAAGATCATTAAATCATCTGCAAAACAGAGGTTAACAATTTTAGTTTTCTCACACCTCCAATGAAATTTAAGCTAGGGTGAAAAGACTTTTCATGCATGATCCTAGGGAGGATCTCCATAGCTAACACAAAAAGGTAAGGGGACATAGGATCCCCTTGTCTAAGACCCCTAGCACCCTTACAATACCCCTGCAGACTCCCATTAATATAGATGGAAAAAGAAGGGTTGGTCATACAAGCTCGGATCCAATGGATAAGGCAAGATGGGAAGCTCATAGCCCTCAGAACATTAATCATAAATTCCCACCTCACATTGTCATAAGCCTTCATGATATCCACATTCATGGTAGACCTAGAAGTGGAAGAATTCCTATGGTAACCTTTCATCAACTCTTGAGATAAAAAAATATTGTTCGAAATTCTCCTCTCTTAGACAAAGGCTAACTGGATAGGGTCAACAACATGCAGTAGGACCATTTTAAGTCTATTTGCTATGATCTTAGCAATCCACTTATAGATGATATTACAACAGGATATGGGCCGATAGTCCCCAACTTTTGACGGGTTAGGGACTTTAGGCACCAAAGCAATAATGGTGTTGTTAATTTCCTGAAGAAGTTCCCCAGAGGTGAAGGAAGATTTAATTACAATGACAACATCCTTACCCACCATATCCCTGGCTAACCTGAAGAAACCAGCATGAACCCATCAGGACCAGGGGGCTTATTTGCTTTAAGAGACCAAGAAGTATCTTTGATCTCCTGGTCAGTAACCTCCTTAGGTAACATTTCAAATTGGGAGGGATTTACTCTCCTATCAACAAAGTATTGTAACCTATCTAGCCCATTATAATCATCACTAAAAGGAGTGCCAAACAGATTAGAGATATTATCCACAAAAGCAGCACTAACATCCACGAACTTAGAAAGCTTCTCCCCAGAATTAAGAGTTACATTGTTAATTCTATTCCTATTAGCATTACTTTTCACATTCTTGAAGAAAAATCTAGTATTCCTATCCCCAAGATCAAGCCATTAAATTCTAGATTTCTAGTAAATGAGACCCTCCTCAACTCTACTCAAGTCAACATATTTACTGTAAGCATCCCTCTTAAGGTTTTGAAGGACATTATTTAGAGGGTCATTGTGGAGCTTGATTTGAGCATTCTTCAAAGTAGACTTAGCATGGTTGACTCAAGTAGATATCGCACTGTACTCCCTCTTAGTAAGAGCCTTCAAAACAGGTTTGATGACTTTGAACTTTTGGCAAATTCTAAACATAGGAGTGCCCCTCAAATACTTACACCACACCCCAGAAACACTAGGAATAAAGTCCTCATGATCCCCCAAAAAATCAAAGAATTTAAATGGTTTAACAAAACTCTTAGTTTGGGAATTTATATCAACAACACAGGGGGAGTGGTCAAAGATACCAGATGGCAAAAAATTAGCAGAGGAATGAGGAAAATTTGTGAGCCAAGAATCATTCACAAGGGCCTTGTCCAGTTTTGAAGCAATAAAGGCACCATCCCCTCTTTTATTGGCCCAAGTAAATTGGCAGCCTGTATAAGACAAATCAAGGAGCTTAGCAGTCAAAATACTAGTGTTAAACTCCTCTTTACGACCAGTCTAGGAAGAGGAGCGCCCAACTTTCTCAGCTGAGCATCTAATAGCATTAAAATCCCCCAAACACACAAGAGGTGAACAAGAAAATTTAAAGGAAAGAGCAAGAATATCTTTGAACAAAGGAACCCTCAAAACATGTTTATTTTCAGCATACACAAAAAGACCATAGAGTTTGATTTCCCTATCTAAAACAGTGATTTTGCCAAAGATATACTGACTAGACATTTTAATGGATTGGATATCACAAAAAGTTGGGTCCCAGCAAACCCACACTCTAGCTTTTACATAAGTTAGTGAATTAGACACACACAAAAAAAAAAAAAAAAAAAAAAAAAACCCCAATTTGACAAAAAAAAAATTCAAAAACTTTCTTCTCCTTAGAGGGTTTAATTTTTATTTCCAAAAGACCCAAGACTTTGGCATCATTTTCCAGCACAAAATTCCTCATTTCTTTTATTTTAGAGGATTCATTAAATCCTCTAATATTCCAGGAAGCTATTTTAAAAGTCACGGTAAACAAAAATAAAACACTAACTAGTGAACTTAGAGACTTACCTCTTCTTCTTCCTCTGGTTGCTGGATTTACCAGAGGATTTGCCACTTGAAGTATTACGTTTCTACCTAGCTTGCTTATGGGATGAGTTCATTTTGTCAACCATAGATGCCAGTAATTCCTCCTCTATTTCCAATACCACCTCTATTTCCTCTGACTCCTCTTGTACAGTATCCATCTTCACATCAGGGTCATTGATTAAGCACTGGATTTCCTCTTGTAGCACTTGCAGAGGATTATATGTATCCATAGTATCAGCTACACTCTGCTCTTCACCCAGGATTTGGTCTCCCAGTGTGTCTGGGGGAGATATATGTTCCACAGGTTGGCTGCATATAGTTTCATCAAATTCTCCAATGTTATTCTTCCCTTTTGCCTTCACAAGCTTCCATTCATCATCAGATTCATGGCCTGTTTCCTTTTGCATTTGAACCAATTTCTCTACTTGAGCTGCCACACAATTCTTGGTATTATGGCCAAAAACTTTACAGTGTTCGCACTTTGTTGGGATCCCTTGATATTCTACTTTGATTTCAACCACTTCCTCCTCACATCTAACAAAGAAACGTTGTGGCAATTCAGAGTTTACATTAATTTCTACACATACCCTGGCAAAAGAAATCCTATTACCAGAGGAAGTCAGATGATCCATAAACAGTGGAACACCTATCTTGCTAGCAATTCTACTCAACCCCTCATCATCCCAATATTCCATTGGGACATCGAACAGTTTAACCCATACAGGAACTTGTGATACTTGTTCCTTAATTAATCTCATCATTCTCTTCCATTTCTTGAGTATAAGTAGTTGATTGCCCATATACCACGGCCCTCCTTCTAACACTTAGCTACAAGAGTCAGAATTTTCAAAGAAGAAGAACATAAAGCCCTCCCCAATAGCTTGAACTTCCTTGAGACCCATATTTTTCCACAAATTATGAACACTATTCCTTGTATAATTGTAAGGGAGTTTTTTATCCAGAAAATATCCCACCAAACAAGCTTCCCATTTTTCCAAACCCACCTCACGAATAGGTAATTCTACAACATTTGGGTTGTTAGTTTTTGGAGGAGGGATATACCTTAATTTGACAGAAGATCTACTAGGTATGTTAGCTACCTCAACCCAAGTATTGGGTGTATGGTCTGGAGTTGTTGCAGATAGATCAAAGGGAGAGGACGGTCAAAAATGGGGTGTCTACAGTATCCCTTTTACAGAAGATCATTAGATCATGCGCAAAACAGAGGTTAACAATTTTAGTTTTCTCACACCTCCAATGAAATTTAAAGCTACGGTGAAAAGACTTTTCATGCATGATCCTAGAGAGGATCTCCATAGCTAACACAAAAAGGTAAGGGGACATAGGATCCCCTTGTCTAAGACCCCTAGCACCCTTACAATACCCCTGCAGACTCCCATTAATATAGATGGAAAAAGAAGGGTTGGTCATACAAGCTCGGATCCAGTGAATAAGGCAAGATGGGAAGCTCATAGCCCTCAGAACATTAATCATAAATTCCCACCTCACATTGTCATAAGCCTTCATCATATCCACATTCATGGTACACCTAGAAGTGGAAGAATTCCTATGGTAACCTCTCATCAACTCTTGAGACAAAAAAATATTGTTCGAAATTCTCCTCTCTTAGACAAAGGCTGACTGGATAGGGTCAACAACATCCAGTAGGACCATTTTAAGTCTATTTGCTATGATCTTAGCAGTCCACTTATAGATGATATTACAACAGGATATGGGCCGATAGTCCCCAACTTTTGACGGGTTAGGGACTTTAGGCACCAAAGCAATAATGGTGTTGTTAATTTCCTAAAGAAGTTCCCCAGAGGTGAAGGAAGATTTAATTACAATGACAACATCCGTACCCACCACATCCCTGGCTAACCTGAAGAAACCAGCATGAACCCACCAGGACCAGGGGCCTTATTTGCTTTAAGAGACCAAGAAGTATCTTTGATCTCCTGGTCAATAACCTCCTTAGGTAACATTTCAAATTGGGAGGGATTTGCTCTCTTATCAACAAAGTATTGTAACCTATCTAGCCCATTATAATCATCACTAAAAAGAGTGCCAAACAGATTAGAGATATTATCCACAAAAGCAGCACTAACATCCACGGACTTGGAAAGCTTCTCCCCAGAATTAAGAGTTACATTGTTAATTCTATTCCTATTAGCATTACTTTTCACATTCTTGAAGAAAAATCTAGTATTCTTATCCCCAAGATCAAGCCATTAAATTCTAGATTTCTAGTAAATGAGACCCTCCTCAACTCTACTCAAGTCAACATATTTACTGTAAGCATCCCTCTCAAGGTTTTGAAGGACATTATTTAGAGGGTCCTTATGGAGCTTGATTTGAGCATTCTTCAAAGTAGACTTAGCATGGTTGACTCGAGTAGATATCGCACTGTACTCCCTCTTAGTAAGAGCCTTCAAAACAGGTTTGATGACTTTGAACTTTGGACAAATTCTAAACATAGGAGAGCCCCTCAAATACTTACACCACACCCCAGAAACACTAGGAATAAAGTCCTCATGATCCCCCCAAAAATCAAAGAATTTAAATGGTTTAACAAAACTCTTAGTTTGGGGGTTTATATCAACAGCACAGGGGGAGTGGTCAGAGATACCAGATGGCAAAAAATTAGCAGAGGAATGAGGAAAATTTGTGAGCCAAGAATCATTCACAAGGGCCTTGTCCAGTTTTGAAGCAATAAAGGCACCATCCCCTCTTTTATTGGCCCAAGTAAATTGGCAGCCTGTATAAGACAAATCAATGAGCTTAGCAGTCAAAATACTAGTGGTAAACTCCTCTTTAGGACCAGTCTAGGAAGAGGAACCCCCAACTTTCTCAGCTGAGCATCTAATAGCATTAAAATCCCCCAAACACACAAGAGGTGAACAAGAAAATTTAAAGGAAAGAGCAAGAATATCTTTGAACAAAGGAACCCTCAAAACATGTTTATTTTCAGCATACACAAAAAGACCATAGAGTTTGATTTCCCCATCTAAAACAGTGATTTTGCCAAAGATATACTGACTAGACATTTTAATGGATTGGATATCACAAAAAGTTGGGTCCCAGCAAACCCACACTCTAGCTTTTACATAAGTTAGCGAATTAGATAAAAAAAAAAAAAACCCCCAATTTGATAAAAAAAATTCTAAACTTCTTTCTCGGGTCATTCTATTTACACACCAAAAAACCCAATTTGAGAAAAAAAAAAATTCAAAAACTTTCTTCTCCTTAGAGGGTTTAATTTTTATTTCCAAAAGACCCAAGACTTTGATATTATTTTCCAGCACAAAATTCCTCACTTCTTTTATTTTAGAGGATTCATTAAATCCTCTAATATTCCAGGAAGCTATTTTAAAAGTCATGGTAAACAAAAATAAAACACTAACTAGTGAACTTAGAGACTTACCTCTTCTTCTTCCTCTGGTTGCTGGATTTACCAGAGGATTTGCCACTTGAAGTATTACCTTTCTACCTAGCTTGCTTATGGGATGAGTTCATTTTGTCAACCATAGATGCCAGTAATTCCTCCTCTATTTCCTCTGACTCCTCTTGTACAGTATCCATCTTCACATCAGGGCCATTGATTAGGCACTGGATTTCCTCTTGTGGCACTTGCAGAGGATTATATGGATCCATAGTATCAGCTACACTCTGCTCTTCACCCAGGATTTGGTCTCCCAGTGTGTCTGGGGGAGATATATGTTCCACACGTTGGCTGCATATAGTTTCATCAAATTCTCCAATGTTATTCTTCCCTTTTGCCTTCACGAGCTTCCATTCATCATCAGATTCATGGCCTGTTTCCTTTTGCATTTGAACCAATTTCTCTACTTGAGCTGCCACACAATTCTTGGTATTATGACCAAAAACTTTACAGTGTTCGCACTTTGTTGGGATCCCTTGATATTCTACTTTGATTTCAACCACTTCCTCCTCATATCTAACAAAGAAACGTTGTGGCAATTCAGAGTTTACATTAATTTCTACACATACCCTGGCAAAAGAAATCCTATTACCAGAGGAAGTCAGATGATCCATAAACAGTGGAACACCTATCTTGCTAGCAATTCTACTCAACCCCTCATCATCCCAATATTCCATTGGGACATCGAACAGTTTAACCCATACAGGAACTTGTGATACTTGTTCCTTAATTAATCTCATCATTCTCTTCCATTTCTTGAGTATAAGTAGTTGATTGCCCATATACCACGGCCCTCCTTCTAACACTTAGCTACAAGAGTCAGAATTTTCAAAGAAGAAGAACATAAAGCCCTCCCCAATAGCTTGAACTTCCTTGAGACCCATATTTTTCCACAAATTATGAGCACTATTCCTTGTATAATTGTAAAGGAGTTTTTTATCCAGAAAATATCCCACCAAACAAGCTTCCCATTTTTCCAAACCCACCTCACGAATAGGTAATTCTACAACATTTGGGTTGTTAGTTTTTGGAGGAGGGATATACCTTAATTTGACAGAAGATTTGCTAGGTATGTTAGCTACCTTTGCCTTTGTTAAAATTCATATTTGCATACAATTTTTCAAATATCTTAGGTAAGATCCATGTGTTACAATTTCCCATTTTTCAAATACCTTTGCCTTTGCCTTTGTTACAATTTTTCATTTTTCAAATTGAGGGATATACCTCAATTTTTCAATTTATGGTCTTCAGATCTTCTCTGTACCCATACCTGTACCCATTACTTGTCCCATTATTGTCACGTGTCCATTGTTTCAATCTAACACAGGCTTATAAAATTTAAATCTAACTACATAGATAAAAAAATAGGAGACATGCTATGGAGAGAGAGAGAGAGAGAGAGAAATAAAAAACAAACAAACAAATAGAGGCAAGCAATGGTGTTATTATATTGGTCAAAAACCCCCAAAAAATGTTGCCTTGACCTTATTCTATGAAAGGAGTGATGGTAAATGAGACAATTTCATTGGCAATATATATATTTTTTTATCATATCTTAATTGAATGAACATCATGATGAAATGATAATTTCATTTCATATTCATTCTAATGAATCAAACACTACCCTAAGTCTGTTAAGAGAAAACTAATTGAGTCAAAAATTCACAATTTATTCTATATTTTTATTTCAGCAATTGCATGTAGTTTCATTAGGATTGATTGGTTACTAAGTTTAAAAATATGTGAGTTGCAAGATTTGATAAATGGTATTTATCCATGAAAACGAATATTATGATATCTTTGTTTACAAAATCGAGATTCATACTAACTCGGTCATACATTAACCCAAGGGCACTAAAATAGCTACTCTTTAGAGAATACTCAAACCTAGGACCCCTTTTAATATTAGGAAAAAAATATGTTTGAAATATAAATTACTCTTATGATTTTAAAAATTATAAATATTTCGTTGTCAAAATTTTTTATTTAATAAATTAATAGAAAAATAAAATTCCTAACTATTCTTCTATACAATAATAAAATTATCTACATCGTTTGAAATATATTTCTAACATCATTAAAAACTATTAATTGACTTAATAATTTATTAATAAAACACTTGAAGGGACAGAATGTAATTTTTAAAATCAGATAAGGTAATTCATAATTTAAACAAACTTCAAAGGACATATTTATGGTTTACCCATAATATTATTTGTATCATTGACATTTCTTATATTTAATTAAAGGGTAAATTACAATAAATCTCTTCAAACTATGGCTGTGGAAGGACGAAATTTTCTCCACAGGAAAAGCAAGATAAGCTGCTCCTTCCTATGCTCTGCAAAAAGACACCAAGTCGTCAGTGATTACTCCTGACTAAATTTGGTTAGGAGGACCCTCCGATGGTCAAGTCAGAATAGTGTTTAGACATATTATATAGAAAAGAAAGACTAGTTATATTGTTTTTTTTCTTACTACCTATTGTTGTTTCTGGCTCTTCTTTTTATAGTGTTTGTACCTTGTTTTTAGATCGTCAGATGACTGTCTTGATCCAACGGTATCTTATGCCTCCAAACTATGGTCGGGCAAGTGATCAAGCTGTCTTGATTTATCACCGTCAAATTGTTATACTTCAGATGGTTTGGATTAGTTCGGAAACTTATTCCTATCTTCAATCGTTGGATCTTGCTCATCGGATGATCATGTTGTCAGGATGCACTGATCCTACACCCCTATCTTTATCAATTCTGATCTCCATCGTAGATTTACAAATGGATCCAAGAGCTTTCCTTTATACTATGGATTTCTTTCTAGAAGGCGATCATTGGTCACGTGACTCAGTCTCCTCAATTGATAGACTTATCAAGGGTTTGGGCCTATCTCTTACTTTGGTCGTTCTTGGCTAGATTAAATATTTTGGGCCATACATTAATTTCTTTGGGCCTTGAGTCAACATTTTTACCCTCCACAATGGCTCATTTGCCTTTTGCCTCCATGAACTTTAAAACATAAAAATTAATCACCCCGAACTATTATTTTATCCACTTCACATCTTCCATTAGAATTGTCCCAAGATTTAAAAAAAAAAATCAAGTTATGTGTGAACCATATGACATACGTATTGATTTTTTAAGAAAATAATATCCATTATTGATTTTTTTTTTTTGGATAACAACACCCTTATTTGGTGATCATGTATATTGCCACTAAGATAAAGGATTGCTAGATAAGAGCATTATTACTCTAAAAAAATTAATGTGTCATATACTTTATATATAATCTAAGTTATTTAGCAAAAATACACTCTTGACACTTAGGTTTAAGTTAAGATTATATATATTTATTTAAAATTAAATTACAAATACATCCTTAAAGTCTGTTTAAAATACATATTGTTCATTGTGATTATCAAAATTACAAATATCTCCCTGTTAGACTTTGCCATTTAACAGAATTGGAAAACAAAAAGAAATTCCTAACTATCGGACATTTCACAAAATAATCCCATGGGATACCAATCCCATGGTTTCTATCCCACACCCCCCCATGGGATAGGATAGTCCCATGTTTGTGGACTATTAGTCCGGAGCAAAATTTTTCAAACAAACAATGGACTATTAGTCCTGTGGGACTAATAGTCCAATCCCGCCCTCTTATCCCTCAAAACAAACATGATCAAATAGTATTTTAAGTAAAACTCAGATAATATATTTACAATTTGTCCCTTTTTAAATTAAATTTTTATAACATGATAAAGTTAAAATTATTGTCCTACATAAATCACAATTCTTTTTTTTTTAATAATAATTTATATGTCCGAATCTATAACATACACATAAATAAATTAATTTAAATGATCACGTAAATTTATTTAAATTATACTTTCATAGTATTATAGGGTTAAAATTTATTTTTTAATATTGCAAACATCACAGCATATTTTGAAAATAATTTTGGAAAAATTACACCATTGGTTTTTTAGTTTGAGTGAAATTTCATTTTGATTCTCATAATTTCAATTTGAACAATTTAAATCTTACATTTTCAACTTGTTGCAATATGATCCCTCCATCATGTATCGTTAATATTTTGAACGGAAAAGATCATGCGTAAAAGTAAAGGGGTTAAAGTGAAAGTCAAAAAAAAAAAAAAAAAACTACGGGGACTATTGGTGTAATTTTGAATTCTATTTTAGTCCCTCTAGTTTTGCACATGGTTTTTCTCCATTTAAAATTCTGATGATAAAGTGATGGAGAGATCACATTGCGACGAAATTTAAAATGTAAAGTTCAAATTGAGAAATTATAGGGACTAAAGTGACATTTCATTTAAATTACAGGAACTAATAGTGTAATTTATATATATATATATATTAGTGTTTACATTAACAGATTATTACAATATTCTTATTAGGGAGAGGTTTCTCTCCTGTCTTTAATTGGATTGGATGATCCAAACGATTCATTTTTTAGACCTTTTCGTGTATATCATTCACAAAAAAGGTCAATTCTATAATCGTAACATATTCATTTTATCACATATATTTTTTTAAATGATTGTTTTTTTTTTTTGAAAACACACTTATCGTTCATTTTTTTAGTGGCAAATGCAATAAAATAAAAATGTTACAATTATTGAATTGATCTAATTTTTTTTTTTTTTTTTTTTTTTTTTTTTTAAATAAAAAAAAATTACATTACTAAAATTTCGTTTATCAAGCTATGTATGCTTTAGTTACTAGTTTCATTCGAATTTGAAAAGTCCAATTAGGCGTATTCTTTCCTCGATTTTGACCAATTACTAGAAAAAAATTACATATCATATCCCTTTTTTTTGAAGAGAATGCTATCTAAAAAACAAATAGATAATGAATAGTAAAGAATGATTCCTTTTGAACAATAGATGTCTTTCACATCCAACTAGAATAATGAGTAACCTCTTGATTTTTAAATGGCAGTTCCAAAAAAACGTACTTCTATATCAAAAAAGCGTATTCGTAAAAAAATTTGGAAAAAGAAAGGATATTGGGCAGCTTTAAAAGCTTTTTCGTTAGGGAAATCTCTTTCAACCGGAAATTCAAAAAGTTTTTTTGTGCGACAAACAAATAAGTAATCCAAAGTTGTAATAATCTGAATCGACTTGACTAAAAAGGTTGGCTAATTTTATTTATAATATAAAATAAAATATTCCCATTACCTACTGTTTTGGACTAATCAATATGATTTGAAATTCTTTTCACTCTTATGATTTGTAGAATAAGTATTTTTCTTTTTACTAAATTCTAAAAAAAATACTTTTCTTTGAAAAAAAAAAAATAAACACAAGATACAAAGGTTTACCTTTCTTTTTAGTCTATTTTTTTTATTTCTAGTTCTGGGGTAAGAATTCCTATTTTCCTCATCGACCTACTAATAAAAGAATAATAAAAGTTTATTCTTTTTTCTCTATTTATATATCTATAAAAGAGCAGATATAAGATTTTTAGTCAAAATTAATGAATCGTTGAAACTATAAGTTTAAAACTTTTTTGTAATCTCATTTTCTGAATTATTATTTCGATGAATTACTATAGATATGAATTAATATATATACTCCTATATATTTGCCGCTTTCAACCCAATCTATAAAAGTTTTTAATTGGGATATTAACTATGAAAAATGTGTCAAATTTAAGTGATTCAAAATAGATTCTATTTTGTGTTCATTGATAAAATCCATTTTTTGTTTCAGATTTATAAAATTAGATAAATGAGAAATGAATCCTTAAAAAATGAAAATGAGAAAAAGCGCTTTTTTTGAGTTCTATCCCCTATCCAGGGATAGAACTATCCAGTTACAACAGTTCAATTCCAGAAGAGTATAAATTACACAAAAGATCGAAAAACGGATACCCTAATCTAAAATAATGAACCTTCAAATTTCTATGAATTTTTATTCATCAATTTGAATGTTTCCTAAAAAATACTACATTGAATTGACTTCTTCAATCTCGACAATTGAATATGAATAGTCTATTATAAATTTGAGAAAGGAAAGCCGCTATGGTGAAATTGGTAGACACGCTGCTCTTAGGAAGCAGTGCTAGAGCATCTCGGTTCGAGTCCGAGTAGCGGCATGCCGTCTTCTAAAAAAGATAGAATAGATCTTATAATGAATTCAATTCCCAATTTCCATTCCGTCATTAAAGGATTCCTCTTTTTTTTTATGATATTTTTAACCTTAGAACATATATTAACTCATATTTCCTTTTCTATCGTTTCAATTGTAATTACAATTCATTTAATAACAACCTTATTAGTCAATGAAATAGTAAAACTATATGATTCATCAGAAAAGGGCATGATGGCGACTTTTTTCTGTATAACAGGATTATTAATCACTCGTTGGATTTATTCGGAGCATTTCCCATTAAGTAATTTATATGAATCATTACTCTTCCTTTCATGGGGTTTCTCCATTATTCATATCGTTCCGTATTTCAAAAAAAAAAAATTATTTAAGTGCAATAATCGCGCCAAGTGCTATTTTTACACAAGGCTTTACTACTTCGGGTCTTTTAACTGAAATACATCAATCCGCAATATTAGTACCCGCTCTCCAATCCGAGTGGTTAATAATGCACGTAAGTATGATGGTATTGGGTTATGCAGCTCTTTTATGTGGATCATTATTATCAGTAGCACTTCTAGTCATTACATTTCGAAAAGACATAAATATTTTTTATAAAAGTAATCATTTATTCAATGAGTCTTTTTCCTTTGGCGAATTCCAATATATAAATGAAAGAAGCA
>NW_021027060.1:443690-457857 GCF_004153795.1 Camellia sinensis
AGATCTACCCGTTGTTGATTGGAAATTGGAAACGGATATTCGAAAGAAACGGTTGCTTAATTACAGTATTGATTTTGGAATCTGTATATTTTGTGGCAATTGCGTTGAATATTATCCAACAAATTGTTTATCAATGACTGAAGAATATGAACTTTCTACTTATGATCGTCACGAATTGAATTATAATCAAATTGCCTTGGGTCGTTTACCAATGTCAGTAATTGAGGATTACACAATTCGAACAATTTTGAATTCGCAAGACCAAGTCGAGTGTGTGACACTCTGTCCTTAAGACAGATTCGCCCCGCTATGGTACTTACGGTTGAGTGGCGTCTATCTCCCAGGATACAATGATCTTCACAAATTTATAGAAGTACTTCAAATAAATTTGTTCGGCGAACCAAACCTTGTGTTCTAATACTCTCTGAAATTATTTCTAAAACTAATATGAAGAAATAATGTAAATAGAAAGATTTGAACAGCAAAATGACAGAAATTCTGACTAGTTTTTCCCGATGTTTAGACTGCTGCTCAATGGCCCTATATATAGGCAACATTTTATCCCGAACAGGTATAAAACATGGTCTTTAGGAATCCCAACAGGTACAGTTGACCGTTTGCTTGGAATAATAATTTCAAACCTTTTTTTCTTGTAAAAGTGTCCGTTGCACTATTTTGAACATATATATTCAATCAGATTTTCAAACTAATTTGAAAAAAGTATCCCTTGCAAACAAAAATCAAACTAACAAATATTCAAACTATTGGAATATTTATATTTAAACTATATGAATAGTTTAATCAAATAAAGCCAATAGTGGAATAGATTTATTAAAAACCTATTTGGAATATAAATATTAATCTCTTTGACAAATTTTAGGAAATCACTAAGAAATCCAAAATTTGAATTTAGAATTAAATTAAATTCCCACAATAATTTTTTATTGAAAAAATTCAAAAGAATTTTATCTAAATAAAAATTAATGTTAGACCCGAAAACGACGTTAACTTCCCATTCACTCATAAATGGTTTTGACGTTCCGTCTTCACCGTGTGACTTGCCATGCGGCAAGGAACACGTCACCTCTTTGGACCTACCCCAAAAGACGTTTGGGACCCACCCAAAATGGGCTCAAAAATATGCCTATATAAAACCATTTTCCAACAATAAGGTCCACCACTTTTGTGTGAATATTTTAAAAGACAACATAAGATACGTTAATTAATAAATAGTATGGAGCATTGTTTCAGGAGTACCAAATAATTTTTTTTTTTTGTAGCCAGTAGTGGTGAGCCTTGACGCACAGCATTTTGTAGAGAACATGCAACATCATTCTATGATCATAGCACATCCAACACTCAAATCATGTCTATAAAAGCTCCTGATTAAGCATTGTCTAGCTCATCCAAAACTGCTCAGAGAAATCTAGTGAACAAAATATGGGTTCCTCTTTGCATCTCTTTCTGTTTATGCATTTACTCTTCTTATCACTCTCTTGCTTTCATCTTGTAATAATAATGGCTAACTCTTTGTCTGCTGAGCAGCCACTATGCCATGCAGATGAGAACTCCACCCTGTTGCAATTCAAACAAAGCTTTTCAATTGACAAATCCACTTCTAGTGATCCTTTTGCTTATCCGAAGGTTGCATCATGGAAGCTCGAAGGAGATAGTGGTGATTGCTGCTCATGGGATGGCGTCGAATGCGATCAGGAGAAGGGTCATGTGATTGGCCTTGACCTCAGCAGCAGTTTCCTCCACGGTTCTATCAATTCAAGCAGCAGCCTCTTCAGCCTAGTTCACCTTCAGCGACTTAACCTTGCTTATAATGACTTCGATTACTCTTGCATTCCATCAGAAATTGGCCATCTCTCAGGGCTAACAAGTCTCAACTTTTCCTCCTCTGCATTTTCCGGTCAAATCCCTTTGGAAATCTCAAAATTGTCCAAATTGGTTTCCATTGATCTTTCTTTCAATGTTGACTCATCATTTTCAGGACTACTGAAACTTGAAAAGCTTGGTCTGAGAAGCCTACTTCAAAACTTGACTAACCTCAAACCTTGAAAAGCCTGGTCTGGAGTACCGGATACATTGGCCAACTTAACTTCCTTGACAACTCTCGGGGAAGCTACCGGATTCGATTGAAAATCTTAATTTCTTGAATCAATTAGATTTCTCTGGCTGCTATTTCTCAGGGTCCCTTCCAGCTTCACTCGGTAATTTGACCCAACTCAATTATGTGTCGCTTTCATCCAACAAATTTAATGTAGGGACCCTACAATTGCCTGGTAAGCTAACTGAACTCACTGACTTGGACCTTAGTGACCTCAATCTATGCGGTTCGATCCCATCAGTTCTTTCAAACCTAACTCAACTTACTCATTTAGACCTGAACTCCAATCACTTAAGTGGTGAAATAACATCCCATATAACGAACCTAACCCATCTAATTTCGCTAGATCTTTCAATTAATCAATTGCAAAGCCCAACCCCAAGGTCATTCTCTGAGATAAAGAATCTTGAATTTCTATATCTTTCCTTCAATAACCTCGGCGTCTTGGAACTTGAAATTTTTCTGATGCTCAAAAATCTTGCTTATCTCGATTTGTCTGGTAACAAATTAATAGTTCTAACCAAAAAAACCTCAAATAACACTATTAACAAATTAAAGTTGTTAGAGTTGAATTCGTGCAACTTAAGGGAATTCCCAAATTTCTTGCGCTTCCAAGACAAACTTTGTGTTCTATCCCTTGCTGAAAACAAAATTCATGGCGAAATTCTGGCATGGATGTTGAACACAAGTGTAGAAACTCTAGCGTGGTTAAGTCTTCGGAATAACTTTCTAACAGGCTTTGAGCAACATCCAGATATCCTTCCATGGGATAATTTAGGCGAATTAGACCTTTCTTATAACAGGCTACAAGGACCACTGCCAATTCCACCATTATCCACCCGCTCTTGTAGTGTCTCATACAATGGATTGACAGGAGAACTTCCACCATTGATCTGTCGATTGAGTTCTCTTTATGTTCTTGATTTGTCTAATAACAACTTGACTGGAACTATTCTTCCATATTTGAGTAACTTCAGTGATTCTTTGAAAGGTCCAAATCTCGAAGGCAACAACTTTCAGGGTCCCATTCCTCACTCATACAATAGAGGAAACAAATTGAAGATGATTGACTTCAGCGGTAATAAATTACAGGGGAAGGTGCCAAGATCATTGGCACATTGTACCGAGCTTGAGATTCTTGATCTCTTAAATAATCTGATTGATGATACATTCCCCTTATGGTTAGGAGATCTTACAAAGTTACAGATTCTCATCTTGCGATCCAACAAATTCTATGGTGCAATAGGGAATCCCAAAAATTAAGTTACCAAATTTGCACATCATTGACCTCTCTCATAATGGTTTTACAGGTGATTTGCCATCAAAATACTTTCAAAATTGGAATGCAATGAAATTTTTTGATGTCAACAAGATGAAATATATGAACACAATCATTGAAGTTCGCAGGAACAATGACAGTTGGGGTGATGGCTATTGGTACACAACGAACATTACAAACAAAGGTGTAAATACAGAATATCAGGAGATCCCGAATATCTTCACTGCCATTGATCTCTCAAGCAACAAATTTGAAGGGGAGATTCCAGAATTTATTGGAAACCTTAAGGGGCTTCAGTTGCTCAACCTTTCCAACAATGACCTTAATGGTGGAATCCCATCATGCTTGGGGAACCTAACAAACCTTGAATCTTTGAACCTTTCTCAAAACAAGCTCTCGGGAGAAATCCCTCAGCAACTAGCACTTCTCACTTTCCTTGAATTTTTAAATGTCTCTGAAAGACAAGTTGAGAGAGAGTTGAGAGAGTGATATTGAAAGAGAATTCTGTAATGTAAACTCTATATTCAGAAACCAAATACAGGCTCCATAATATAGGAGCTGGATACAAAACATCATGATGATATAATTTAATATAATAAGGAAAAGGAGGCCGAAAGATGGCGGGCGACCGAAAGCAGGGACAAAGAGAATCCTATCTATCTATACCATTATATACATACTATAATCATATTATTTTAACAACTATCTGTACCATTATATACATACTATAATATATTAACATATTATATTAACAATTATATTCACATGTTAACAGCCCCCTCAAACTCAAGGAGGACAAACATCAACCAACTGGAGTTTGGAGACAAGTTCAATGAAGCGGCCAGGAGAATGGGCTTTGGTGAAGATATCAGCAGGTTGATCAGCAGAGGAGATTGGATGGAGATGGACAGTACCACGAGTGACGTGTTGACGAATAAAATGACAGTCAATCTCAATGTGCTTGGTGCGATCCTGAAAAACATCATTGTGAGCAATTTGAAGAGCACTTTGATTGTCACAAAAAAGGGCAGTAGCGCTAGAAGGGGAAACACCCATGTCAGCAAGAAGCCAACGAAGCTAGAGAAGTTCCTGAGTAGTATCAGCAAGAGCACGATATTCGGCCTCGGTACTGGAGCGAGCAGTAAGAGATTGTTTCTTGCTGCGCCAAGAAATAAGAGAATTACCCAAGAAAAAACAGAACCCGGTAGTAGAGCGCCGGTCAGTAGGATCCCTAGCCCAATCAGCATCGGAAAAAGCATGAAGCTGGAGAGAGGAGCGGGCGGAATAATGAAGTCCATGAAACAAGGTACCTTTGAGATAACGAAGGATACGAACTAATGCAACATAATGAGGGGTACGAGGAGCTGACATAAACTGGCTGACAATATGAACGGCATAGGCAATATCAGGACGAGTAACAGTGAGATAGACAAGGCTGCCAACCAGCTGACGATATAGGGTAGCGTCAGAGAGAAGAGTGCCATCAAGAGGTGTAAGACAACTCTGAGGCTCCAGGGGAGTGGAGGCAGTCTTGCAATCCGTAAGACCAGCGCGGGTGAGAAGATCAGAGGTATACTTAGCCTGAGAGAGAAAAGACCCCATAGAGAAAAGACCCCGTGGAATCATGGAAGATTTCAAGACCCAAGAAATAGCTGAGAGGACCAAGGTCTTTCATCTCGAAATGATGGCTAAGAAACTGTTTAAGGCATACAATACCATCAAGATCGTCACCGGTGATAATCATATCATCCACATAAAGGAGAAGCAAGGTGGTCCCTTGAGCAGTGTTCCAGATTAAAAGAGCAGTATCATAAGAACTGGAGGTGAAACCACAGTCATGAATAGTAGAGCTAAACTTGGCAAACCAAGCGCGCGGAGCTTGTTTGAGACCATATAAAGCACGCTGAAGTTTGCAGACTTTATGAGGTGGATAAGTAGACCCAGGGGGAGGTTGCATGTAGACCTCCTTAAGAAGAACACCATTAAGGAAAGCATTTTTCACGTCCATTTGATAAAGATCCTAGTGTCGGGTGGTAGCAACCGCAATCAGGCTGGGACAGAGGTGAGACGAGCAACAGGAGCAAATGTCTCCTCATAGTCAATACCATATTCTTGGTTGAAGCCTTTTGCAACAAGGCGGGCTTTGTAGCGCTCAATAGAGCCATCAGAACAAGTTTTGATTTTGTAGACCCATTTGCAACCAATGGCAGTCTTGCCAGAAGGAAGATCAACAATGTCCCAAGTGTGAGTTTTGCCTAAAGCCTGCAATTCATCAGTCATAGCTTGCTGCTAAAGAGGATTAGAGCAAGCCTCACGATAGGAGGTCGGTTCATAAGTAGAAAAAGCAGTAGAACCAACAATAAAGTCACGAAGACGAGTAGAAGGTTGGGTTACCCGGTGTGGTCGAGTAGAGGCAGGAGGAGCCAGAGGGAGAGACTCACCAGGAGGGGAGGATCCCGAGGGAGCAAGAGCAGGACCATCAGAGTTAGCAGGGGCATGTGACAGACTAGAAGGAAAGGCAGTCTCGAGAGAGGCCGGCAGGGGCGGTGGAGTAAGCTCATCAGAGAACTCGAGAGAGGCTGGCAAGGGCGGTGGAGTAAGCTCATCAGAGAACAGATCCGTGGAAGGGTCAATAAAAAACAGAGAGGGTGAGGGAACGGACAAACGGAAGAGAGAGAGAGAGGAAAACCTATCGAGTTTATTAAAGCAAGAGGCATTCTGTTCTACAAAGGGCGTTTCTACCTTTCTCCTCTATCCTCATTTCGAAGCCGAGTTCTTGCATAACTCCATGATAGTCCAATAAGAGGACATGCTAGTTTCAACAAAACCTATCAAAGAGTGAATTACTCCATGAAAACAGATTTTTACTGGCCCGGGATGAAAAAAGAGATTAAGAATTACATCAAGGAATGTGATCCATGCCAAAGGAACAAAGCTGAAAATGTCTATCCTGCAGATCTCCTTCAACCATTAGAAATTCCCTCATGAATATGGACAGCCACATCCATGGATTGTTGGAACAATTCGTCTTGAATTCTTTGGTTGGTGGTCTTCGAGTCTTCAAAACTTGGCGATGAACTTGTCTATGTAGAACAAAAATATGAGGCTTCAAATTATGTTAGTTGCTTTCTTAAAGATAATATTTGCACCCACCAAAAGGCGTGCAGGGGGTTACAACAAATTCGCCTCCAGGATAATGAAACCTAATCTAAAGATCAAGTCTACCGTCATCTGTATTGTAATAAAGTTGTTTGAGCTCAGAGCGATTTTTCATAAGAAACAACCAGGTAAAACGGGAAAAATCATCTATAAAAACAACAAAATAGCGTGCGCCTCCCATAGTAGGAGTAGGAGAGGGTCCCCAAATATCAGAATGGATGAGATCAAATGGTGCAAGAGAAACAGATTCACTTTTATTAAACGACAAAGCAGGTTGTTTGGCAAGTTGACAGGACACACAATCTAAAACATCAGAACTTACATGACCTAAATGACCACTGGAAATTAGAGATTTTAAATGACCAACAGAAAGATGGCCTAAACGACAATGCCAAAGCTGAAAAGGAGATAAAGAAGGAGCAGTGGTAGCAGTGGTAGTAGTGGTAGGAGCTGTGATCTGAGAGGAATTTGGAACATGAAGATGGATGAGTTCGTAGAGACGTCCATGCTTACGGCCTATCCCAAGAGTTTGCCCCGTCCGAGGGTCCTGCACCAAACAACCAGTACGGGAAAAGGTAACAGTTAGACCATGCTCACATAATTGACTAATGGAGATAAGATTTAAAGTACGAGCAGGCATAAGATAGAGATGGGATAAAGATAAGTGAGAGGTTGAAACAGAACCAACATGACTTACAGACAGAAGAGACCCATCAGTAGTATGGATAGAAGGAACATGAGGAGTAGAAGAGAGAGGAGTAAAAACAGTAGGGTCAAAGGTCATGTGATTACAACAAGCGGAGTCAAAGTACCAAGAAGTGTTACCTGCGGTGACAGATAAAGCAGTAGATGGAGGAGTACCGGAATTCTGCCAAAAATGTTGAAACATGGCTTCGACATCGGTTTGAGAGAAGACTGGAGTGGAAGGGTCTATAGGGACAGAGGAAGGTAAATCCTCTGAGGCAGCAGTAGCAGTTCGTTGAGCAGGCATTGGTTTAAACGGAGTCCCAAAACGGTGAGAGTGGCTGCGAGAAAAATTCCCGGCGGAAGGACCATTGCGAGAGGCACGGGCGGGATTGCGGAAGCAATCTTGCTGGAGATGACCAGGGCCAATCTTGTTGCAAAACCGACAAAGACGAACTGGACAATTAACCAGAAGATGAGTCGACGGAAGATTGCGGTTGTGACAGTAATTGCAGGCATTGGACCTCTGTGGTGAAGGTGAAGAAGGAGAACTTCGAATCTGGGGAGTGGCAAGAACAGAGTCCACAGGGTGCGGATGGAGAGTACCAAATCTGGTTTCCTCGGACAAGAGTTCAGAAATTGCTTGCTCAAGAGTGGGTAAAGGAGTACGATGAAGGAGAGATGCGCGTACTGGCTCAAATCGGGGAGTGAGAGCCATGAGAAACTGAACAAAGCGCTGTTGGTCACGGTAAGTAGTAAACAAGGTAGCATCCTTAGTACAATCCCATGGAGGTTCAGAAAGAGCGAGCTGATCCCAAGCATAATACATTTGGGAAAGGAAATCATTAATGTTTTGAGTTGTTTCTTGGCGCATACCGTGAAGATGACTCAGAAGCTGATATTGGTGAGCAAGGCCAGTAGTCTGATAGCGTTCTTGTAAAAAATCCCAGATGGCTTTGGCAGGAGAGGAAGCAGAGTCAAGTTGGAACCGACCAAACTGAAGGCTGATAGATGTAATAGAAGTATTGCGAAACCAAGTGATGATCTGATAGTTTTTACTATCCCAATCTTCCAGTCGGTCGACATATTTGGCAGCGGAGTCCGTGGCAGCGGAATCTGTGGTCCCTTGAACGGGTTTGCACACATCCCCAGTGATGATGCGCCAAAGTTTCTTTCCTTTGAGGAAGCCAGACATAGCTTGTGCCCATAGGACATAATTAGTCCCGTCAAGAATAACGGAAATAGGGTGGGTAGAGGAGTCCAGGCGATCCATGAGAGAAAAATAGCATAAATGAGGTAGAATCTGAAAAAACCGAGGTTACCAGTGAATTCAGATGGTCAAAATTAGTCAGAAAAGGAGTGAACGGACCAAAAATATGACCAAAAAGGCAAAAAATGGATTAGTCAACGAAGCTGGTCAAACAAGGATGATGCAGGGCTGATGTCACAGGAGCGGCGCACGTTAGCAGAGGGTTGCGCGGCGCACGTTAGCAGGCGAGAGACACACGGCGCACGAAAGCAGTCAGGGCTGACGTCGGCTGACGTCAGAAACACGCGGCTCACGTTAGCAGATGAGGCCGTGGCGCACAATAGCACCGGACAGTGTAGGAAGCCCGTAGAGCGCGTCTGAAACGAGCAAGCGCGTGGCTGAATGTTCAGGCGGCGCGTGGAGGCGCGTGAGACGTCAGATGATGATGAATCTGGTGGCGTTGGCTTCGTCGTGAAGAGACGAAGGTGGTGGTATTGTCCAATCTTTGTATTAGGTAAGGACGAGGTACGCAGCAATCTGCCAAGAGAAAAAAAAAATGTGATGCAGAGACTTAGGAAAAACACCTGCGCTCTGATACCATGAAAGACAAGTTGAAAGAGAGTTGAGAGAGTGATATTGAAAGAGAATTCTGTAATGTAAACTCTATATTCAGAAACCAAATAGTGGCTCCATAATATAGGAGCTGGATACAAAACATCATGATGATATAATTTAATATAATAAGGAAAATGAGGCCGAAAGATGGCGGGCGACCGAAAGCAGGGACAAAGAGAATCCTATCTATCTATACCATTATATACATACTATAATCATATTATATTAACAACTATCTGTACCATTATATACATACTATAATATATTAACATATTATATTAACAATTATATTCATATGTTAACAGTCTCAAATAACCATCTCACTAGACCCATTCCACATGGGAAGCAATTCAACACATTCAAGAACAATTCCTACGAGGGGAATTCAGGATTGTGAGGAGACCCTTTATCAAGGAAATGTGCAAAGTTAGAGGCACCACCACCATCGAACTCGGAACAAGATAATGATTCAGCATTCCCAAGTAAATATACACGGGATATGTGAGTGGTATAGTAGTTGGGATGGTTATTGGGCACACAATAACCACAAGGTATCACGATTGGTTCATCGAGAATTTTGGAAGGAAACAGCACCAGTTGAGAAGGGAGAAAAGGAAGGGACACGGAAATCAAAGTTGATTAGGCATTGCTTCACAAGCTGTTTCCTTTGGGGTACGTTTCTAAATTTATTGAATTATTTATGTATAATGCTTTCATGATATATTTTTAGATGAATGTTGGACAATTTTCACTGTATTTAAAAAGATTAAATTCTGTTGTGTACAAAACAACAACAAGAATATAAAGAAATAAAGAAAATGAGAAAATTTGTTTGATTACAAAAATCAAACTCGAAATAAAAATAAATAAATAAAAACAAAATTTATTTTGTTACAAAAACAAAATTTAAATCTGATTTTAATAAATAAAAACAACACTGAAAATAAATTAAATAACTTACTTGATTTAATTTGTTCGAATTATTTTCTGATCAAGTCCAGTGTTTGACACTGTGTCCTTAAGACAGATTCGTCCTCTCCACGGTGCTTTCAGAATTTGGACGTCTATCTCCCAGGATGAAATGATCTACCACAAACAATAGCAGCACTACAAATTGTTTGCCTTACGAACACACTAAGTGTTTACACTCTTTCTTTCAGAAATAAAATGCAACAAAATGAAGAATAGAATAAGCAGATGTGAAATACGAAATTTCTGGATATAATATCAAATGAGGGTGGTCCTATTTATAGATGTAAAGATGACTCTTGGTTTTAAATTGAACAGGTATGGTACCTGTTGGTTTTGAATTCAAACAGATTTGATTCTGGTAATAATTCAAACAGATAGCAAAAAACGGGAAGGGCCCTGTTTGGGTGTGCACTAATTCCAAACTAGTTTATTTCTGTTTGAAAACGGGAAAGGCCCTGTTTGGATGTACAGAAAATCCAAATCAGTTTAATTTGAATTTTGGATTTTATTTTACCAAAAATAAAATAAAATTCAAATGTTTTTGGCCCAAAAAGACTAGTATTGGGCCGAACAAGCCCAACCCAACCACACATCCAGCCCGCCCGACCGGACGAACGGCGGCGCGCGTGTGGTGATTTTTGGGTCCAATGGGTCTAGCCCATTTTGCCCATAACCTCTCCCTCTAAAACACTTGGGTACCCCTTGGGGCACACCCCAAGTACCAAACCCATGCCTTATAAACCCTTTCAAAACTTCCCACCAAATCAATGTGGGACAAGGCATTTTACAACCTTAAGGAATTTCCACCAAAACTCCTTTTCCATGGAGCACACTTTGGCTTCAATTTCCCATTCACTCGGTAATGGTTTTGAGCAACCAAATATACCACGTGAATCACAACGCGACATAGAACGCGTTACCACTTTGACCCGAGTAAATCGACGCTCGAGGCCCACCTAAAAAATAGACCAAACTTGAGAAAAAATTCTGATTTTACTCATAATTTTTCTACCATTTCCAACAAAATTGTGTACTCTAGCTTCTCCTTATAGAATCGCATAGATCATCTTACCCAAAATTTCCACTCCCATGTATTAAAAGCAGTCGCAATCACATAATGGTGTCTTGAGTTTTCTATATTTTGAGATTCTTGACGCATCATATGATTGATTGTTCATTAAGTATGGGGATCATGAGGTTTTGAATATAGAGAATCTCTAACTTTATGACAATACTACTATATGTATTTCGTTTCACAAAGACAACAAACAATGTTGGATGGGTTGATGCTATGCACAAACAACCCCCCCCTCCAAACAAAAAAAAAAGAAAAAGAAAGTATGCCATGGTTTAAAACATTACATGAATCATGTGAAGAAAATTCTAACAAGCATTATGTATTTTTTTAGGATGAATTATACTAATAGTTCCTGTAATTTGGGGTAATTTGGGATTTGTGTTGCTTTGGTCCCTTATCTTTCAATTATGATATATTGACTCTTAGTTTTGAATCTTATTTCAAATAAGGGAAATTGAAGATATTGTTTCCTTTGCAAACAAAAAATGCTTCATTTCAAAGGTAAATTCATCAATTTGATAAAATATAAATTAATTTGACAAAAATAAATGTCAAAAAGTTATTTTTGAATTTTTAAAAATTATTTCCACGCACAAAAGATAAAATTATATAAAATAATAAAATCTTTTACATTTTTATATTTTTATTTTTTTACCAAATTAATTTTTAGTATGTATTTGGATGATGATCATGTAATGGGTGATTGTTTTTGTTGATGTTTTTGGATAATTATCATGTAATAAATGGTTGTTTTTGTTGTTAACAAATATTTTTGGATAGTCATAATGTAATGGATGGTTATTAGCCTTTTAATGTGTAATCGATATGTTTAATATATGAAAGGCTTTTAGTTTTGGATTTTTTGATTTAATTGATTGATTTAATAATGACATCTAAGTTGTCGTCATGTTTGACTTTTGAAAAAATAGAAACTAATTGAACAAAAATAAATATAAAAAAATTAAATTTAAAAAATTATTTCTACTCCCCCAAAAGATAAAATTATACAATAATGATGTGCTTTTAATTTTTTTCACCAATTTAATTTTTAGTTATTAGAAAAATTTTCTAAAAATAGATTTTGAAAACTAAACTAAACAGAATTTTATAACCAAGAAAGGGCCAACATTATTCATTAAATAAATGTCATTATATTTCAAACAACATACAAGTTAATCATCACAAATATGCCGACTTTATCCTCAAAATAGACCGTTTGCAAAGAAACATATTTGATTATCCTTATTTGTAATAAGATTCAAAATTTAAGGTCAAATATATCACAATTGAAAAGTTAGGAACTAAAGTGATATAAATTCCACACTACAAGAATTGTTAGTATAAATCTTCTATTTTTTTAAAAAAAAACATTGTTCTTTCTTTTTCTTTTTCATATTCGGAGAGAGACAAACATATGACTTGGAGGCTTTTTTGGGACTGACTTAAGCCCTTACAAATCCCCATGCCTATGTTCAAGGGGTGGACACTGACCTGGACAAAATTTAATAGAACCTTTTCCTTTTATTTTATTTGTATTTCCCTATGTTTTTTTTATGTTACTTGTGTTGTATGAGTGAGGATTGAGTGGTGAGCCCCTTTACCCTTTCTCCTTTTAGTGTTTTTTTTTTTTTTTTTTTGTAAAGAAATATTCTTTAATTTTTTTATTCTCTACCATGTTCATGAATTTCTTTGTATGTTTTCTATAGGTGTTATTGTGAGACTGTTGAACAAAGACAACTTTTGTGCATGTCGGAATTTCATAGAGTTGGAATGTTCTTTGTGCTGTGATTAGTTTGTTGAAAAATTTATAAATTTATAAAGAGGTAGTTGTGAATTGAAATAGACTCCATTTTGAATGAAAGGGTGTAACCTTTCATGGTGTCTTTTTGTTTTAAAAGAAGGGTCTCTATTTTGAATGAAAGGGTGCAAACCTTTCATGGTGTCTCTTTATTTTAAAGGAAGGGGTATGTCCCTTCTTCATACCTTTTCTATTCAATTTGAATAGGTGCCAACAAAGCCTATATAAAGGCAGCCCCATTCCAATTTTGAGGATTCCGAAAATTCATTTTCCTTGCCTTCATTTTGCTCTCTTGCGTCCTTTATTCTTCATATTATTTTAGGGTAATTTTCAGAGAGTTAGAACACAGGTTTGGTTCGCCGAATAAATTGTTTGGAGTGCTACTACAATTTGTGAAGATCATTGTATCCTTGCACCCGTCTCCTTCCTCCTCTTCTGGGCAGGCACTTCCTCACTCCGCCTCACCCTCTTCTTCTTCTTCCCCACGCCCAACGCCTCCATCTCCCTCAAAGACCTCTCCTTCAAAGGGTCTGTTGGGGGCGGCCGTGGCACAAAATCGCCGAAACTGAGCATGAAACACTCGTGCAGACTTAACATATAGGGCTGGGTCCAAACCACCCATGCAAAACTTCATACCTGTGGAATTCACTAACACACTTAGTCACAATTCCAGGTCCCCGTCTTCACACCACTCTTTGCTTAGTCCAAATTCCATAGACGTTCTTATCATTTTATTACATTTAACTTTCTCAAGCCTATCATTTTATTAAACTTTAAATTCCACTCTACCTTGCGCAGTTTTTAAACTCCCCCATCATTTTATTACATTTAACTTTCTCAGGCCTATTATTTTATTAAACTTTAAATTCCACTCTGCATTGTGCAGTTTTTATATTCCACCATCATTTTATTACATTTACCTTTCTCAGGCCTATCATTTTATTAAACTTTAAATTCCATTTTGCACAAAAGTTTATTACAAGCTTCAATTTCGCTCTTATTAACAAGGAGTTCTACAAACACTTTGCCCAGGCCTCATTTATCTAAGATCCACAAGCAGCAATATTCAAATAACAAACACAACTAAAATTTTATTCATCCACAACTTTGTGTAAAAGTTCATTACAGCAGTTCATATACAAATATTCATTTCAAAAAAAAAATAACAACAAAACAAAAACAACAAAGTGTCTCTTTCTCCCCAGTTACTCCTCCCCACT
>NW_021027060.1:463367-550327 GCF_004153795.1 Camellia sinensis
CTATTCAAATAGTTTAATATATATATATATATATATTCAAATACTTTAATATATATATATATATATATATATATTTCTAATAGATATTAAATAAAGTTCCAAAACTGTTCATGTGTTGCGTTTGTCCAACGGACACTTTTTTGAAATATTGGAACAACCATCAGATTTATTTGAACATTACGTATGCACCTGTTCTTTAAAATAATGCATCCGTTCATTTAAATTTGTTGCACCTGTTCAGGGGCTTTGTTTGCCTATATATACAAATCTTTTTCAGCAGTCCAGGGATCCGAAAAAAAATCAGTCTGTATATCTGATTTTGCAGTCCGAAAAATAGTTTGATATTTTGTCTTATTGTTGTCCAATTTTTCTCTAGTGCATTTATTCTTCATATCTAGTTTTAGAATAAATTAAAGAGAGTATAGATCACAGGTTTGGTTCGCCGAACAAATTTATTTGAAGTACTTCTATAAATTTGTGAAGATCATTGTATCTTGGGAGATAGACGCCATTCAACTGTAAGCACCGTAGTGGGGCGAATCTGTCTTAAGGACAGAGTGTCACACACTCGACTTGGTCTTAATTTTAATTCGGTTCGATAAATAAATCTGGTATGTTATTTATTTATTTTGTTTGAATTTATTTCTAGTTATTATATTTTACACAGAAGATTGTTCCAACATAGTTTTCTTATTGTTTCAAGGTTGTGAAAGTAGAACTATTTGGACAATATGATGCTTTTGTAATTTGGATTTGAACTTCTAGATAATGTGATGTTTTAAGTAGTAATCAGCTTATATGGTTTGATTTTTCAGGATACACTTTTTAGAAAATTAATTTTTTTTATTTTTCGTGTTTTTTTTATTTTATTTTCACTGAATTTTTTTAATATTCCAAGCAATTTTTTTTTTAAAATTTTTAGATACACCTAACATAATTACATTTAAAAATTATAATATTTGTAAAAAAAATCTTTAGAAAATTCACTAAATATCAAAAATATAAAATTAAAATTTTTTTGAGAATTCAGTTTATTTTTCATATTCTTGTGTATTTATTGATTTTTTAAAATATTTTTTTTACAAATATTTTACTTTTTAGATACATCTAAATAAGATGCATCTAAAAAAATAAAAAAATCGTTTAAAATTTTAAAATATTGAGCAAATTACAAACACCAGCTCGAGGTTTGGTAAAAATACAGATTCCTCCCTGATGTTTGAGAAATTACAAATTGCTCCCTGAAGGTCAAATTTGCATAACAAATTAGGGGGAATCTGTATGAAAATAAAAACCTCAGGGGGCAATTTGTTATGAAAATATAAACCTCAGGAGGCGGGATGTAATTTCTCAAATCTCAAAGGAGAATCTGTATTTTTACCAAATCTCGAGGGGGGTGTTTGTAATTTGCCCTAAAATATTCACTAAAAATAAAAAAAATACGAAAAATAAAAAACTCGATTTTCAAAAAATTGAAACCAAACACGGTGAATAGTATTTTGAACTTCCAACCCTGAATAATTTGAATATTTGTTTTTTAATTTGCTTTTGGAATACTATACGCTAGTCATTTGAGTTGTGTTATTTTTTTTTTTCCCCTAATCAATATTATATGTTGTGTGATTAAAACAAAACTTTGAAGAATGTGACTCCAATAAGGCTTGTCATATTACAAATAATTCGACTGTAGCAAGATTTGTTCAAAGGTCCAAATTACAGCCCATACATATTAGTACAGTGGGCTGGTCTGGGATTTTAGGGTTAGATTTGGGATAGTCAATTAATGCAGGGCCACGTTTTACTAACCGACTCTTTCGAATAGGCACCACAAATTTCCTCAAATCAACAAATTGGAAAGAAAATTAGGAAGTTGGGCTACCAAGTTTTTAACAAACTTCTATCCTTGAAAAGTCTCCAACTCTAAATTAAGAATAGGGCAAATTACAAACACCCCCAGAGATTTGGTGAAAATACAAATTCCTTCCTGAGGTTTGAGAAATTACATCTCGCCCCCTGAGGTTTTTATTTCCATACAGATTCTCCCATAATTTCCCCTAATTTGTTATGAAAATTTGACCCTCAGGGGGCAATTTGTAATTTCTCAAACCTCAGGGGAGAATTTATATTTTCACCAAACCTCAAGGGGGTGTTTGTAATTTGCCCTTAAGAATATCAAAATCCATACAGGGAAGAAAAGAAAAGAAACTGCTAAGAATCTACTTAAGGGTGTAATTTGAGTGAGTTGAGAGGTGTACTTTGAGTGGGTTGAGAGGTTGTTTGAGTTGTACTGAGAGCTGGTTAGACTCGCCAAAGCCCGAATTGTAACGAGGTTATCTATCCAAGCCCGACTCGAATCAAACCCAAATTACCCAAGTTATCCAAATTATGCATAAATTTCTTCTCTTTTTTTTTCCTTTTTCTTTTCAAGTAGCTAAGTTAATTAATTTGTTCAAATTAGACTTTATTCACATTTTTCTTATAAAATAATATCAAAATAAATAATTTACATAATATTAAAGAGATGCCATTATGGTAGTTTTTTATAATTTATGAGTGAGAAAAAAAAAAGATTTTGTGTTGTGTTATTTGTATATATAATATTTATTCAATATGACCTAACAATCAAAATTACTTTAATATCATTCAATGGCTATAATTCATATGTATATTCATATATTTATATATATATAATTTGAGTTTCGGGTTGTTGGGATTGTTTGATGTATTTCTCTAAGTCCGTTCAAATTTAATTCGGGCTAATAAATTTTTGCCCAAACTCATACCAAATTTCAAAATGTTTGCCCAAGTCCTAAAAAAAATTAAACCAAGCTCGGATTGCTCAAGTTGAGTCCACCTAATTTGCACCCCTAGATCCACTCACAACATAAGAAGACCAGGTAGAGGTCTAACTTAGAGTTAAAAGAATTCAGGTAAGGCTTTGGTCAATAAACGGGTTGGGGTCTACCATGAGAATTCAACTATTGAAGTACTTGCACATCCAATTTAGACTATACGTAGTTTGTCTTCTTGAAACAAAAGCTAGGGAAAATAAAGTTGAAGAAACTAGAGGAGTGTAGAACCATGATCAACAGTTCTTGGTTATTTTAAAATCGGAAACAACCCATCTTCTAAAAAAACCAAACCAAATCCTATCATTCGAACCAGTCCGGACCAATTTACATTTCCTACAAAAAAAAATTGGTGCCAACAAGTTCCAAACTTTCGCAGGTAAGTTTTTCGACAAAGTTGATTTTAATGAGTTGACATATGTATCTTAATTCAAGATAATAAATTCATGCCAAATACTCCCTAATTAAGTGTCATTGGTTTATTAAAAAATAAAATCCCACAAATTGTGACCAAAAAAAAAAAGTTGTTGCACCTTCACTCCCACATCCCATCTTAGTAATGCAGTAATGACTAAAATTTTATTTAAATAAATTATGTGTAGTGGTATAGTGTATATTATCTACGCCACATGCTCTCTAACTTAGAGTTAAAAGAATTCAGGTAAGGCTTTGGTCAAGAAACGGGTTGGCGTCTACCATGAAATTCAACTATTGAAGTACTTGCACATCCAATTTAGATAATACGTAGTTTGTCTTCTTGAAACAAAAGCTAGGGAAAATAAAGTTGAAGAAACTAGAGGAGTGTAGAACCATGATCAACGGTTCTTGGTTATTTTAAAATCGGAAACAACCCATCTTCTAAAAAAACCAAACCAAATCCTATCATTCGAACCAGTCCGGACCAATTTACCATTTCCTACAAAAAAAAAATTGGTGCCAACAAGTTCCAAACTTTCGCAGGTAAGTTTTTCGACAAAGTTGATTTTAATGAGTTGACATATGTATCTTAATTCAAGATAATAAATTCATGCCAAATACTCCCTAATTAAGTGTCATTGGTTTATTAAAAAATAAAATCCCACAAATTGTGACCAAAAAAAAAAAGTTGTTGCACCTTCACTCCCACATCCCATCTTAGTAATGCAGTAATGACTAAAATTTTATTTAAATAAATTATGTGTAGTGGTATAGTGTATATTATCTACGCCACATGCTCGAAATTATAGTAAGATAAGAATAAACTTGTACACTTTGCACTCTAAGAATTTAATATATTTTTAGTCAAGAGAATTTTTTTAACAATTAAACATCAAATAAAATCTAAGTTTTTTTCCAAATTAATCATATGGCAACACATTTTAACTCATTTTTTACGTTTTGTTATGTTAAAATTACACTCACCTTAGATTTTATCTTATTATTTTTTTTTTATTCCTAAAAAACCCTTAAGGGAATATATTATAACAAACTTTTGAGATACGTTGGATCGTCAAATTTATTGTTTTGAAACGAAAATATACTAAGCTTCGGAACAGGTATTCCAAAACTTAATTGTCTACGGTAACAACATTTTCTAGTAATATTGGACATAATAAATGTCATTGTGATTTAGAATGTAATTTTTAATGTAAAAATTTGGTCATCTTGTCATTACTATTCAACACAAATCACACGTTACCTTCCTTACTTTCTAATGGTATAAAGATTTCCTCCTTACCCAAGAGAGACCAATGAAAGCTTCCACACACCATTGTGCAAGTGATTCTCACTAGTCTATCATCGTATTATCGTATTAATATATATATATATATATATATGGAGAGAGAGAGAGAAATTCTACAATACACCCTAAAAAAATATACATACTATATGCATCTTTACCTTCAACTATTAAATTAAAATATATATATATATATATATAATAAATTTCAGTCATTGATCAAAGTACTAAAACTAATATGCATTATAATAAAAAATCACTTTAGTCATAATCAAAGAACATATCATGTACAACACTACTTTGGGACAAAATCAAACGTCATAGCAGAACATAACCAACTTTGATTTGACTATTTATTAGTTCCACCACCACAATAGCTCATAATTAAACACTACAATAACTTATAATCACAAGACCTATGTACCTGACATTGCATTCACACTAGCCATCTTTCTCAACCCACACAGTACAATTGAGTGAAGTCAAGCTAGTGAAGCACAAGTGAGTGGAAGTCAAGCTAGTGAAAAATGAAATCGATAAAGATGCCATACTCCATCTACTTCCATTCATAGGGATAATATGCACCTCACATCACCATTTTTTCCACCCCCTAGTTTACATTGTAGAATAGGATTGGGATTTGAACTGATAATACTAAGAGAAAATACATCGGTGTAAAGTTTATAAAATATTAACGTATCAGTCCAAATTCACTTCAAAGCCATATATAATGGCATAATGGGCGGGTCTGGGGTTTGAATGTTTTTAGGATTGGATTGGATCTGCTTCTGGTCGTCCTTCTGCTTATCCCAAGGTTGCATCATGGAAGCTCGAAGGAGAAACTAGCAATTGCTGCTCATGAGATGGTGTCGAGTGTGATCGGGACACCGGTCATGTGATTGGCCTTGGCCTGAGCAGCAGTTTCCTCTATGGTTTTCTTAATTCAAGTAGCAGCCTCTTCAGCGTAGTTCACCTCCAGAGACTTAACCTTGCCAATAATGACTTCAATTACTCTCATATCCCATCAAAAAATTGCCAGCTCTCAAGGTTAACGAGTCTCAACCTTTCCCTATCTCTATTTTCAGGTCAAATCCCTCCAGAGATCTCAAAATTGTCAAAATTAGTTTTGCTTGATCTTTCTCACAATGTTGATCCTCTTTAGGATGTTAGTTTTCCTTACAGTATTCACTCATCAAAAGCAAGACTATTGAAACTTGAAAAGTATGGTCTGAGAAGCTTACTTCAAAAGTTGACTAACCTCAAAGAGCTTCATCTCAGTAAGGTGATCATATCTTCTGAAGTACCTCATACATTGGCCAACTTACCTTCCTTGACAACTCTCGTTCTAAAAGATTGTGGGCTGCGTGGGGAATTCCCAGTAAGCATATTCCACCTACCAAAGCTTCAATTTCTCAGTGTGTGTTATAATGAAAATCTCACTGGCCATTTGCCCAAATTTCACCAAAGCAGCCCCCTTCAGGATCTAGAACTTGCTGTCACCAGTTTCTCTGGCAAGCTACCTTGGAAATCTTAATTTCTTGAAGACGTTAGATTTCACTGAATGCTATTTCTCAGGGTCCATTCCAGCTTCACTTGGTAACCTAACACAATTAACCGATCTGTTCCTTTCATATATTGCAAGGCCCAATCCCAAGCTCATTCTCTGAGCTAAAGAATCTTGAAGCTGCTTATCTTTCTTACAATAATCTCAGCGACTCAGCGCTTGAAATTTTTTTTAAGCTAAAAATTCTTACTGAGCTCAATTTGTCCAGTAACAAATTAAAATTGCTGACCAAAAACAGTACCAATTCCACTCTTCCAAAGTTTCAAATGTTATTACTAGGTTCATGCAACTTGAGGGAGTTCCCAGATTTTATACGCTTCCAACACGACCTGAAGGTTCTGTATCTTCAGGAAAACAATATCCATGGCCAAATTCCATCATGGTTTTGAAACACAAGTAAAGAAACTCTGGGGCTTTTAAACCTTAAGGAAAATTTTCTAACAGGCTTTGAGCAACATCCAGATATGCTTCTGTGGGTTAATTTAGCCATAATAAGCCTTAGCTATAACAGGTTGCAAGGACCATTGCCAATTCCACCATTATCCACCCAATCTTACAGTGTCTAATACAACAAATTGACAGGAAAAATTCCACCATTGTTTTGTTGATTGAGTTTTCTTTACACACTTGATTTGTCTAATAACAACTTGGCTGGAACTATTCCTCCATGTTTGAGCAACTTCAGTGATTCTCTATCAATTCTGAATCTCAAAGGCAACAACTTTCGTGGTCCTATTCCTCACTTGTACAATAAAGGAAACACATTGAAGGTGGTTGACTTCAGTGGTAATCAATTACAAGGGAAGGTGCCAAGATCATTGGCTAGTTGTACTGTGCTTGAGATTCTTGATCTCTCGAATAATCTTTTTGAAGATACTTTTCCCTTTTAGTTGGTAGTTCTTACAAAGTTGCAAGTTCTCATCTTGCGATCCAACAAATTCTATGGTGCAATAGGAAGTTTTGAAAAGTTGGTGTTACCAAATTTGCGCATCATTGACCTCTCTCATAATGGTTTTACAGGTGACCTTCCAGTAAATTACTTTCAAAATTGGAACACAATGAATTTTTTTGACATGGACAATATGACATATAAGCATGCACTCACAAATTTCCCAGCACAGAACAACATATTGAGCCAAGACAGCTATTACTACACAATGCTTATTGCTATTACTACACAATGCTTATTACAAATAAAGGGGTAAATGCAGAGTATGAGAAGATCTTGAATATCTTCATTGCCATTGACTTCTCAAGCAAGAAATTCAAAGGGAAGATTCCAAATCTATCGGAAACCTCAAGGGGCTCAAGGGGCTCCAGCTACTCAACCTTTCCAACAATGACCTTACTGAGGGAATCCCATCATGCTTAGGGAACCTAATAAACCTTGAATCATTGAACCTTTCTCAAAATAAGCTCTCAGGGAAGATTCCTCACCAATTAGCACTTCTCACTTTCCTTGAATTTTTAAATCTCTCAAATAACCATCTCATTGGACCCATTCCAAACGGGAAGCAATTCAACACATTCGAGAACAATTCCTACGAGGGGAATTTAGGATTGTGCGGAGACCGTTTGTCAAGGAAATGTGGAAAGTCAAAGGCACAACCACCATCACCACCATTGAACTCAGAACAAGATAATGATTCAACGTTCTCAAGTACAGTTGATTGGATTGCATATGCATGGGATATGTTAGTGGGATAGTGGTCGGGATGGTTATTGGGCACACAATAACCACAAGGTATCACGAATGGTTCATCGAGACTTTCGGAAGGAAGCAACACAAGCCAAGAAGACTAAAAAGGAGGGGACATGGAAACCGAAGTTGATCAGGTATTGTTTCACAATAAGTTTTATACTTGTGTACATTTTTAGATTTATTGCATTGTTTATGTATAATGCTTTTGTGATCTAGTGTTAGATGAAGTCGTGTAACTCTAGCTTGTATTTATGGAATGGCACATATCTTCTTACCCAAAACTCCTATTCCCATGTATCCAAAAGCTCTCCAATCGCATGATCGCATCTTGTATTTTCTGTATTTCGAGATTCTTGGCACATCATACAGTTGATTGTTTATTAAGTATAGGGAATCTAAGATTTTGGGTATAGAGAATCCCTAACTTGATGGCATTACTACTCTACGTATTTCGTTTCACAAAGACAACAAACAATGTTGGATGGGCTGATGCAACATGTATGCTATCATTATTCACACACACACACAACCCCCTTTGAGATTCTTGGCACATCATACAGTTGATTGTTTATTAAGTATAGGGAATCTAAGATTTTGGGTATAGAGAATCCCTAACTTGATGGCATTACTACTCTACGTATTTCAAAAAAAAAAAGGGCTATGCCATCATTTAAAAACATTACATGAAATTTAAAAATGTGTCCTTTAATTTCTGTCTTTTCTACCATGTTCACAAATTTCTTTGTATGTTTTCTATAGGGGTTATTGTGAGACTGTCGAAGAAAGACCACTTCTATGCATGTTAGAATTCCATGGAATGGGAATGTTCCTTGAGCAATCATTGGTTTTCCTATGGTTACAAGTTTGTGAAAGTAGAACTATCTGGACAATATGATGTTTCTGTAATTTGAATTTGAACTTTTGGATAATGTGACGTCTTAAGTAGTAGTAGTAATTGTAGTTTGAAGTTCCAACCCTAAATAATTAATGTGTCATTTTTTATTTTTCTTTTTCTTTTTTTTTCTTTTTTTTTTTTTTGGAATACTAAGAATCTGCCAATCATTAAGTTGTGTTTTTTCTTTTTCCTGATAGATATCATATTATATAATTAAAACAAAGCTTTGAGGAATGTGACTTGGATAATGATTGTCATGTTACAAATAATTCAGCAATAGAGGGATTTGTTCATAGGTCCAAATTCACTTTACAGCCATATATAATGGTGAATGGGCAGGTCTGGGGTTTGTGTGTTTTTTAGGATTGGATTTGGGATGGCCAAATTAATCTCAATACCCAGACCGGGCCAAACCTAGAGTGGCACATATTTCCTTGGTTTCCCTCCATCATCATTAGGTAAATCACACATTTTGTTCTTCTATTTCCTTATATCATGAATCCCAACCCTCCATTAACTAGCCCAGATCACTTCCTATACCCCTGCTTCTGTTAACTCGGATATCCCCAGCCCATATGCAAAAAACTGAACTACTTACTATTCGTCACCTTCTTCCAGAGCATCTCTCTTCCTTTTGTGTGCATTGTTGCTCCGATTCTGCTACCTTATTATCTTTTCTTTATTCAGATCCATGGCTAACAAACACCACACACCTCCCTCCTTATTTTTAGATGATTTAAGTTCCACACCTCCTACTAGAGAAAAAAAATCTCATCTTATTGGAAAGATTGTTGCAGACAAGAATCTTGGCAGATTTGGAGTTCAAGACGGTTTATCAAGAGGACTCTGGAGTACAGAAGCTGAATTCTATATCGCGACTTGGGGATGAAAATATGTATGCATTCTCTTTCAACAAAGAGGAGGATGGTCGGAGAATTATGAAACAAGTGCCTTGATCAGTTGTGGGTGTTACCTCATGGTGCTTCGAAAGTGGAAGGACTTGACCGTGGTAGAGATGGACTTCTCTATAGCCCCCTTTTTTGGTATAAATACATAATTTGCTGATAGGTAATCTGACAACTTGAAACAGTGTGAAGATTGGACAACCCATTAGAGAGGTTGCACAGGTCAAATATGATTCTCATGAAGGTTTTATTGATGGAAACTCTCCACAAAGTCAGACTGATGATAAATTTAAATGAACCCTACCCAAAGGACTCTCATTTGCTAGAAAAACCCTTGACAACCTACGCCAAGGTTATCGGATTCCTGCTATCTGTGCCGCATAATTGACCATGAGGAGCTCAATTGTAAATTTAACAAGAGAGGTGATTGTCCTGAGGGATAGGGTAAATTCAAATCCTGGTTGATTTTATGGCTTTCAAAATAAAAAATACCAATCCAACAAAGGAAGTAGGAGCCAAGAAGACAGATGGAGACAGAGTCTGACTAACCGTCTTAAGACGAGTTTCCTCGGAGAGGAGCTCGCGAACAATAGCATCCACAGAAGAGAGAGGAGACCGGTGAAGAATGCCACCACGAATAGCCTCATACTGAGGGGAGAGAGCCGTTAAGAACTGCACTAAACGACCTTACTCTTGAAACTCAACATAAGCGTCTAGTGTCTTGAGGCTAGATGGTTCCATAAGGGCCAACTGATCCCAGAGGCTTGTCATCTCAATGTAGAAATCTTGAATAGACAGATCCCGTTGACGAGCTCCCTAAATAGCTGTTTCCAACTCATACCATTTGGCAAAGTTCGACTGCTGATGAACACTTTGCAAGTAATCCCATACCTCTTTGGCGGTGCTATATTTAGAGAACATTATCCCAATACGATCATCCACAATCCCAAATATCACATGAAAGCAGATATTCTTCTTGTTTGGATCCGATGGACGAGGAATAGAACCAAAAATATATCCCCATTTTTTTCGACCGAGAAGAAAATTTCTCATAATACTAGACCAATAAGCGTAGTTGTCACTTGTAAGTTTACATTTAATAGCTTGAATTTTATCTTCCGACATTGTAATAAAGCAAGGTTTTTATAAAACAAATTAACCAGAGTGGTCAAACATAGACTAGACCAGCGACTGTAAGGAGAGGGGTCAAACAGAGAAATTAACCAGAGTGGTCCAAGAGACGTATCTGGACCAGCGTTTGTAAGGAGGCGAACCAGATGAACCACGATCGCGATCAACCAAAGAGGAAGATGATCCGAACCCAATCTCGGACGACCATCATACCAAAAGGAACGATCACTATCAACCAGGATCGCGATGGCAAGACAACGGATCTGAAGAAGAGACGGAGAGACCTCGGACGAACCAGATGGGTCGACTCGAAAGAGAGATCAGGATCGCGATCAACCACGATCGACTTGAACAGAGACTGGACGGACTAGATGGACCGAACCCAATCTCGAATAGGATGGGTCACGCGTATCCACAAGGTTGAACCAGAGAGTTCAACGAAACAGAAAAGCTTCAACAATGGCTGCTAGGGTTTCGAAACCAAGTTCTGATACCATGTAAGATTTCTGTATCTCTGTATATTCAATTGTATATTTGATTACAACCAGACCTTAGATTATATAGCCCTAACTCCTAAACCAAAAAGGACTCTAATACAATCACTCATCTAATAGGACTAGGACTCTAACATATACAACCACAATCATGTAAGATTCACAATGTAAGATTCACAATGTATTCTCACAGGAAGCCCTTACCTCGGGCAGCAATCGCAGGCAAGGCAAGTAACAATGTAGGAAATTGCAGCAAAATGTGCTAAATAATGTGCCAAATTGAGCAACAAGTAGTAAAAATTAAACAAGATGCTCACAACACATAACCCAAGGTGGCGTAATTTCTAACAGAGGAAGGTGGTGATAGCTATATGTGTCACAAATTGGGAATGCAACGTGGTGAACCTTTGGCTTTTCTCTCAGATAGCATTTTGGGAAGACTTCCCTATTTTTTCAAACTAAGAACAACTTGGAGAAGGAGAAAGAAAACACCGATTTGGTAGTTAGACATACAAGCCTCAAAACAAATCGCAAGCATGTTCTCATCAAAAAGAGAAATGAAACTACTAAGGATGAACCCAAGACATAAGAAGACGATCTGGTAGAGGTCTAACTTTGAGTTAGCACAGAGTGGCAACTTATAGAACACATTAGGAATTGATCAATAAACGGGTTTAGAAGGTTGTCCCTCAACAGCCCCAAGGGGTCAAATAAGTATATTTTGTAGGAATTGTCAGGGGTTGGGGATACCTTGACAATCCAACCATTAAAGGTCAGGGATGTCCAGTTTAGATCCTCACCAATTTGCCTTCTTGAAACAAAAGCTAGAGAAAATAAAGTTGAAGAAATCAGAGTAGTTAATTTGAGTTTTTCACTTTTGGAGTCTATCGGTCTTGCTGGAGTTAGTTTTTTCGAACAATTTTCACTTTACTGAATGTTCCCATCTTTTTTTCTTTTTGGATGGCCAATGCTCTTTTCATAACCTTTTGGGAAAGTGGAGGCTCTCATTTATTTAAGTTTGCCCATAATTCGGTGAACGAAGAAATCTTTCCTCTCTTATAGCTAACGGCTCTAGAAATTTGAACAAACCATGGCTATGCATGGGTGATTTGAATGACATCTCCTTTGCGACAGAGAAAGAAGGTGACAGAGATAGACAAAGACTCAAAACCAAAACTTTTAATCAATTCCTCTATCAATCTAAGTTTATAGAGATGGGGAATAGGGCTACATTTTCACTTGGTCAAATAACATAATATGAAAGATCAAGGAAAATTATTAAGAACATGTTGCTAAGTAAGGTAGCAGATCATAGTTAGGAATACAATAGATTTTAGATACCGAAATTCATTTCAGGACTTCATTATATTTGTACAAATATTATTCAAAATCAAAGCAAATTATATGATCTTCAGAGAATACCTAAGTCACTAAACCACCCAAGTTATATCCTCTTCTTAAAGTAAATTATCCAAGGGAGAATTTAGTGAGGAATAATGGCATAAAAACGAATATATCTTCAGTATTAGCATCAAATAGACAATTTCCATACAGTTTCATTATTTCCTCTGTTTTCCAACCAGAGACTCTCCAGGAGAGTATGACAATCAACAAGTTAGTATGTCTTCCCAATCAACATATACCATTCAATACACACGTGAGAAAAAAGCAATACATTTCAACATTTAGAATTATAGACAATATGTGAAAAGGATATTGATCTATACTAAATGTCAAGGTGCATGGATCTGAATATGAATTCCCCACTTGACTTTATTACATACACAGATACTTATGACAACAATATGACCCAAACTATTAAATTGATATCCCGACTTGAATATGAGAACAATAGTGCATTCAGGAAAAAGAATATTGATAAAAATAAACAAAGGGACCTTTTTTTCTTACAGACGGACTTGCTCACTTGTAGGGGCATTTTGGTCATTTAGGCCAAGTTTGGGTACTTCCAAAAAAGTCAAAAAGTCAAAAAGTTACTCAAAAAGTTAAAAAGTTAACACTATTTACCAAAAGTCAACAATTACGGCTGCACAACTTTCAATTCAAATTTTTCCCTACAAATCAATTTTTACAATTTTTTATTACACATTTTTCAATAAAAAGTCAAAAAGTTAACCCAAACATCCATATTTTCAACCTCAATTTTTTAGTCGAAAAAGACAAAAAGTGCACTTTTTTAGCTTTCCCAAACTTGGCCGTAGTATCTCAATATCATTTTAAACACATTTTTCAATATAACATTCTAACCAACAATCCAACCGATCTTCTTAAACACAAAAATTAAAATAGTTTACTAATATAGTCAAATAGTCAAAAAAAATATAAAAAATAGCTACTTCTCAAACGAAGCCAATCTATATTTATACTATATATAACCAAATGTAGTTATTTTGTCAAAAGCCTCCAAATATTTATTTCTAAATTCTCATAATTTTAAAATACTCTCTTTCTTACGTGGTAACCTTCTTTGATTGCCTTTCATGTTTTTTATTTTTCTTCATTTTTTATTTATTTGATTAATTAAAATTAAAATTAATTTCATTACTTATGGATAAAGATTTGAATTTCAAAATTCCTCCATATAGATAAACATATAAAAACTGAAAATTAATTTTATAATCTACAGATAAAGATAAAAAATAAACAATTAATTTTAAAAAAATTAATTTCATAACTTATAGATAATTTAAAATTTCTTCCCATAAATAAACAAATAAAAGTTGATAAATAACTTATAAAAATTAATTTCATGGCCTACAAATAAAGATAAAGATTAAATAATTGATTTTTTTTTTTTAAAAAAAAACAAAATTACTCTCTTTTTTTTTCCCCTCATTTCGTACTTTAATTAATGTCATTATAGATAAACATATAAAATTCATAAATAATTTATGAAAATTTATTTCATGACCTATAGGTAAAGATAAAAATTTAAAAAATTATTTTAAAAAAATAATTTCATGACTTATAGATAAATAAACATATAAAAATTGATAAATAATTTATAAAGATTCATTTCGTGGCCTACAGATAAAAATAAAGATTAAATAATTAATTTTCAAAAAATTAAAATAATAAAATTTAGATAAAGATATGATTTGTTAATCTATATATCTATCAAAAACATATATATCTAAATCTTTATTTTGATTTACTCTTTTTTTTTTCTCCTATCACATATTATCTTTTTTTATTTAAAATTTTTTATCTTATGAAATGCTCTTATCTATAACTTCTTATCTCCTATTAAATTCTTAACCTTCTCTTGATAATTTTTATTATTCGTTATTATCTACCAAATGATAAAAAATATAAAAACAAATAAAAACAAAAAAATTATCGCTCTGAATGAGAATAGTATTAATAATGAAATAATAAAGGCTACATGGGAGAAGGTAGCACAAAAATCTCACAAAATTAATTTTCTTCACTATATTTATAAAATGTAATAATTTGAGATTCTTTCTATTAGTTATTAAAAATAATTTGCATTAGATCATTGTTATGTTTTTTTTTTTAATTTTTTTATAAGGCTGTCATTCGTTATAGTATTTCGTCAATCCTATCTCTAAATTCTCTCTTTGAAATTTTTGTTTTTTCAATAATTAAGTTTAGAATCAATTTCTTATCAAATTTATTTTCTTGATCCTTATTTTATTGAAGGATCGAGACGAATAAACTTTCATATAATATATGAAATTAATGAATATAATACAAAGATGATAGGGAAGTATTACATATTTGTTAATATCTCTATGTTATTATTAGTTGATTTGCTAGATTATACTATCAATTTAGAGCCCATATGATTTAATTCAATGTTCATGACTCTATTTGTATTCGACCATTTTTTGTTGAGTAACCGATATAATTTTTTTTGGGTTATATAATGATTAAAGCTATCATTTGTTATATTTTTTCAAGTACAATTCAAATAAAATTTTATCATTTTTTTATAAATAAAATGGATTAAAACTATTCTCTTATATAATTTTTATAATACTATGACATTCTTATCTTGATTAATTTTTTTAAAATGATGTAGGAACTATGCAAGTATTATTCAAACTATGGAGAATGATTTATACTTTGATATGATAAGAATGTGTCATTGATAGAGGAAATCAAAGATAGAGAGTTGCTAATATAATCAATTAATGATTTGTTTGAGAAGTTCTTTTTATGAGCAAGACAACAAACTTAGATTAAATTTTTTTAAAAACTACTTATAAATTATAATTAAAAGTTGATATTTATTCATAATTTGATCCCACAATAATAATATACACCACTAATTTAAAAGTCTAAGTAAATTTATGATAACTTTTCTAAGCTTATAGAATTTCTCTCTTTTAATGTTTTGTTAGTTAGTTATGTTATCAAGTGATTGTGATACTATTATTCTCAACAATTTTTATAATTAATAATTTCTTATGCATATCAAATTTTATTGTAAAATTTTGTGGGTTAATTATTGTTAACATCTACCTAGATGGCTTAATATTATGGCTTATCGCTATTAAGATATAATTTAAGATTAAGATGATTTATTTATCACACAAAATATATATAGTCTATTTTTTCATGCATCGCACGGGTTGCCGCTAGTATAAATGAGAAGATTGTGGATATAACCATAATGATTGATATCATGGTTTTATTTTATTTTTTTATAACCGAGTGTTTGGATCAATTTACGCGTATCTCGACTAAGTCAAGAGAGCCCCCTCTATATGGATCAGACAAATCTCTGGTAGAATGCTCAATCGTGACTACAAGAAATTGATAATACATGATAAGAGTTAAATCTGAGACATGAAGAGAGCATAATTACAATGCTTCTATAATAGTACAAATACAAGTTAAAATTTGAAGATTTAGCCTTGTCTTTTTCTTCACACGTGAACAACTCATTGTAAGTTCTTTTATCAACATCTAAAGCCTGAAATTTAGACAATGTAAACCCCCTTCAATTTTTTTTTTTTTTTTAATTTTTAAATAACCTTTTTTAATAAACGAATGTTCCACAACAAATTGAATATTCGTTATCATCCAAATGGAACAAACTCTTTTTATTGCCTTTGAGTCCACTTAAGAATGTTGCATGCATAATAACTTCTCCTTTTCTTTTTCTATATTATAGAACATAATACAAGACAAACACTCAAAATTCAGTATAAAAAAAAAAAAAAAAATTGCACAAGTGAAATCTTGTTAACAACCGCTTAGTTTTCCTAGTCTCTTCACACATCTGACAATTTTGATTATATATAATATTTTGATGTACTTTCAATAATATATAATTAGTAATAACTATTATACAAAGAGGTTGCAGGCAAAAAAATAAATCATACATATATTATTTTGACCAAAAGAAAAAATAATTACAGAAATACCTTATACTTGATAGACAATTAAACGTATGGATTATGAATAAAATCAAAATTGTATCGAATCGTTAAAATTCATATTTGCATACAATTTTTCAAATATCTTAGATGTACCAATATATTCTTAATTTATGTTCAAAATTATTTGTTATGAAGTACATGGTTCAAATTAAACCATAGACTAAGATCCATGCAAATTAATACTAACAAGAGTTGTCTACATTGAGAGAGGATGGCAGGTTGACAATTTATTAAACTCTTGTTTTTATTTTATTTTAGTTTTTCCTTTTTTGGTGTATTTGTGTGGATAGAAATAATATGACTTGTGTAATATTCTTTTTTCAATTTATGGGCTTCAGACCTTCTTTGTACCCAATACTTGTACCCATCACCTGTACCCATTACCTTTCCCATTATTTTCCTATTGTCACATGTCCATTGTTTCAATCTAGCTAAGGCTTATAAAATATAATTCTAACTACATAGATAAAAATTAAGAGAGAGAGAGAAATAAAAAAACAAACAAACAAATAAAAAGGCAAGCAGTGTTGTTGTTATATTGGTTTCAAGTCGGGAAAAAAAAAAATCAGTATGTTTGGTTTGAGTTTTTTGGATTAAATTTTTTGAAGATTGAATTTTTTGGTTTTCATGTTTTTTTTTTTTGTTTTTAGTGAATATTTTTAAAATTTTAAACTTTTTTTTTACTTTTTTAGATGTATCTTACTTAGCTATATCTAAAAAGTAAAAAAAATTGTGAAAAAATATTTTAAAAAATTAATAAATACATAAAAATACTAAAAATGTACTGAATTCTCGTATTTTTTTTTTTATATTTTTGATATGTAGTGAATTTTTAAAAGATTTATTTCATAAAGTTTTTACTTTTTAGGTATATTTATGTTAGGTATGTTTAAAAAGTAAAAAAAAAATGCTTAAAATATTAAAAAAATTCAATAAATAAAATTTTCTGAAAAGTATTTTTGGAAAAATGAAACCAAGCAAAGTGATTGTGCATCCTTTGGAGACAAACCAGTGTTGTATTTGATTGAAAGAAAAAACAGCATTAAGAATGTATTTCCAAGCAGAATCAATTGATTCCCTGAATGTCAATAGCATGCATGTTTGATTAATGATTACATAAAAAAAATAAAAATAATAATAAATAAAAATATCAAAAAATCAAAGGAATATCAACCAATATAATGTGATAGCGGCAATTTTGAAATTCTGAATAATAATTAAAGATGTTTTAGTGGAAAATAAAAGAAAAATAAAGGGTTACATCTTTGTGTATAGAAATTTTGTATAGAATTTATGTTTATATATAATTACCCTTATCATATGTTTAATTCACTCAAATGAGAAATGGAATGCTCATTTTGTAGCCTCCTTACAAAATTACCATTCACTTATAATGGAAAATGACAATTTCATTGGCAATATATTTTTTAATCTTTTTTTAATTGAACCAAACGCGAGAATAAATATCATAATAAAATGATAATTTCATTTCATATTCATTCTAATGAATCGAACACTACCATAAGTCTGCTATGAGAAAACTAATTGAGTAAAAAATTCACAATTTATTTCTATATTTTTCTTTGAGCAATTGCATGTATAGTTTCATTAGGATTGATTGGCTACTAATTTTAAAAATATGTGAGTTGCAAGGTTTGAAAAATGGTACTTAACCATGAAACTGAATATTCTGATATCTTTGTTTGCAAAATCGAGATTAGTACTAACTCGGTCATACATTAATCCAAGGGCACTAAAATTAGCCACTCTTTAGAGAATACTCAATAATACAGATACTTAAATATTTGTATTTAAAATTTATGTTTTGTGCTTTTTTACATGAAAAATTATTGTCAAATATAATTTTTTTAAAATTAGGGGTCTGATTGATATTTGAGCATAATTTAAGAGGTAAAATGAAATTTAAGATAAAGTTTCATGCCATTTCATGCCATATTAACAAATTTTGTATGATTGAGACAACAAGTATAATGGCAAGGTCAAATTGATCAAAAATCAAATAATTTAGATGTAAAATTAATATAATTAAAAATAAATAAAAGCTAAATTAATTTTGAATAAATTACAAATATGCCCATACAGTTTGTTTAAAATATCAATTATTCTTATAATTTTGAAAATTATATCCTGCCCCATTAAAATGTATAATTGCATAACAAATAATATATTTCATTAATTAATTATTAAGTGAATTAATACTTTTTAATAATGTCACCAATATATCTTAATTAATATTTGTGTTAATTTCATTTGTTGTAAAGGAAATAATTAGAAAATTTTAAGGGAACACACTATGATACACATTTTACATGCATCTTATAACTAAAAAAGAAAGTAATATAATGTTATATTATCTGAGTCATAATTAAAAAAAAAAATGCCATAATCAAATACAACATGAGTCATAATTAAAGAACTCATGAGTCATAACTAAAATAATGTTATTATTAAAATAAAATAAAATAAAAAGACATAATTAAGGGTGTATATTGTGCATCTCCTATTAGAACTTCCCATCAATCAATTATACTAAATAATGTTATTATTAAAGGAAAAAATAAAAAAGAAGGCATAATTAGGGGTGTGTGTTGTGCATCTCTTTTAAGGGCGTGGATGTTAGAATTTCCCATCAATCAATTATATTAAATAACAAATTCTAAAAATAGGTGTATTTTCAACTGTGCTACGTCGCTCGAAACTGAGCCGCCCCTAATCCCCCGAACCAAAAACGACGTCGTTTCGTCGTTTTTTATTTTATTTATTTATTTTTTTGGCAGAAGAAGAACGAAGCTCGGAGAAGAAGAAGGAAGAAAGAAGGGAGGGAGGGAGGGAAGGAGGAGGAGGGACTGGAGGGGGCATAATATTCGGGGGAGGAGGAGGTGGAGGTGGGGCGACGGCGGGGAGGAGGAGCTGCTGCTGCTGCTGCGACGAGAGGCAGAGGCGGGGCGACGGCGGGGAGGAGGAGCTGGCGGTGAGGCGACGGCGGCGGGCGACGAGACGATCAAAGCTCTCCTCTCCTCTCTCTTTCTCTCTCTCTCTCTCTCTCCTCCTCTCCTCCTCTCCTCTTTCTCTCTTCTCTTTCTCTCCCTCTCCTCTTCCTCTCTGCAGACTGAAAATCGAAGGAAAAAAAGAAAAGGAAAAAAAAAAAAAACCTAATGCCCAAAACGAGAGGGCAGGAATTTTCGAGCTCTCAAACATTATTCGTGTATTTTATGGTCTATTGGGATTGAGGCAAGTCTGTTGTTATCGTTATTAGAGTATCTCTAAGGTACTCTTTAAATTAGTTTTGTTAGCTATTATAGCTAGTGTTATTATATTTTGGGTGGTTGGAGCTGTTGCAGAGTTCTAATTAGAGCTTCTGTCGTACAGCTCTAATGAGCTGTTCAGGAATTAAAAAAAAAAAAATAGTGAAGTAACAGATAAAAAAAAGGAAGAAAAAGACAAATTAGAGCTCTATTAGAGGTGTTTTTTTAGAGGTCTAAATCATTTTTCTTTGGGTGGTAATTAAGAGCTCTAATAATAGAGCTCTAATAAGAGCACTGTGTCATGGCAACCTTAAAAAAAAAAAGGTAAAAATATCAAATCACACAGTGGGGCCCACAGGTTAGAGCTCTTCTAGAACTCACAATTTAGAGGTTTGAAGCATTTTTCTTATATTTTAGTCACTCCAATTAACTAACTATTACACTAATTATTTTAACAAAAATTTTGAAAGCTAGTTTTATTCGAAGAGTTTTGAGAGATTCTTTAAACAATTTAGGTATATAAATAGACAAAATAAAAAGTAATATTAAAGTACATAAATAAAAAAGAATTAAATAAATAAAATTACTTATATATATATATATATTTTTTTTTTTTAAACTTTTTTTTTATATTTTAACTAGTAAAATATTTTTAATTTTTTTTATATTTTAACTAGTAAAGAATGAAGAATATAGTTGGCGTTGCTCTTATGGTGAGGAGGGATAGGGTTTCGCAAGATGAAGGAGAGCGAGAGAAGAGGCTCAGAAGTACGATGGAGTGATCAAGTCGAGCGAGGCATAATAATAATATTTTGTTTTCTTCTTCTTCTTCTTCTTCTTCTTCTTCTTCTTCTAAATTAATTAATTAGTTCAATTTGATTTGTGTCCTATTCTATTCTGATGATTTTAATGTAAAATTATTATTTGTTTGTATGTACAAGTACCCAATTGGATGAGACATCCCGACCGTTTCAGGACATCAAGTCCGGTGCAATTTTTGCCATTGTCCAGTTCAACAGTGACAAAGTATGTGAGCAAATACATATTTATTTCTTTTACATACTACTGTTTTACATGCTGTGATCTTTGAAACGCGAGTGTTTGTTGGAGTAACTGAGACCGAAGTAGATTTACGCAGCATTAAGCAAAAAATATAATTGCACATGGGAATGTTTTTTCATTTATTATTTGTACTCAATACGCTTGTATTTTTTATTTCTTGCATTGGATTGCACTAATAATTTAGGTTCTACAATGTTTAGTAAAATACAAAAATATCTCATCTTTCAATTTTCAATATGACATTGGTTGTTGGAACAATGTGATTTTTGATAGCCTAGTGCATAATCAATAAACTCAATAGCATAATATATTACCCTTTGAGGGGATGATGAGAAAAGGGATGCAACTTATTGGTCTCAACCTATTTTTGAAGAATGACTTTAGCAATGACTATTCTATAAGTAGGGAAGAAGTGAATTTTGGTGTTGTTGAGGTGATATCTTTCTAACATTTTTCCTCTTGCAACATTGTTTGTTTTGAAGGGGAGGAACATCTTGAGTTACCAATTAGGTCTTTTGGTTTTGAAAACTGAATAGTATGAGTGGGTGGTGAATACTTCTAACCTTGGGGTATCATCTGGCTCGATGGGGATGCCATGGACTTGTTTGATGAAATCAGGAGAAGGTTGTTTGCAGAGCAGGGGAGTCTAAGAGAAGGAAGAAATGGATCGATAAAAGTTAGAAAAAGATTTAGAAGTTAGACAATAGGTTGAATTTTGAGGGTAAAGTGAAAGGGGTAGTTAGAGTGGTGATAGAAAGCATTGTGAGAGTTGTCTATAAAGATGTGGCGTTTCTTATGGAAACATTTTCTTTTTTGAATATTTCATATCAATGGTGAAGCCTTCCGCATGTGCCTTCTTCATTTTTTTCTCCTCCCCATGAAAATTGCACTTTTACCTATAATTGAAAAATATTATCCAATTTTTGGTCCTTTGAAGTTTCCAGTATATCCTGCTAAATTTTTATACCTCATCTTTTTATTTTCTTTTTCATTTTTTTTCCTTCTTTTCTACAAAATCCCTGCAATTTGTCACTTCAATTGTTTAATTTTGCTAAAATCTTCTCTTATAATTGTTCTATTATTTCAATCTTCCCTCTTTGTTTGTGTAATTCTGCCCTCATTTTCAATGGAGTACTGTAGAAGTAATACAAAAGTGACAATGCTTATAATCAGAGGAGGAAAAAGTAGAAGCAGCTTTGAAGATCCAGGAATAGGAGTAATGCACTGTTTTTGTAACTTTAGATTGTTAGATTAATCAAAGTGTTACTTTCTTTCCTTCATTTCCTTTTTTTATCATCTTTGGTAAGTTTCTTACACTGCACAATAACCGCAAGGTATCATGAATGTTTCAACAAGACTTTTGGAAGGCAGCAACACAAGCCGAGAAGGGAGAAAAGGAGGTGACACGGAAACCGAAGTTGATAAGGCATTGTTTCGCAATAAGTTCTAAACTTCTAGGTACGTTTTTAGATTTACTATATTGTTTATTTATAATATTTTTGTGATCTATTTTTTGATAAAACCGTGTAACTCTAGCCTGTACTTATGGAATGACATGGATTTTCTTACCCAAAATTCCATCCAAAACACTTTCAATTGCACAATTGTGTCTCGAGACTTCCGTATTTTGAGATTGTTGGCACATCGTACGGTTAATTGTTCATTAAGTGTAGCATCCAAAACACTTTCAATTGCACAATTGTGTCTCGAGACTTCCGTATTTTGAGATTGTTGGCACATCGTATGCCGACTTCTTCTTGAAAAGAAGGGAATATGAGATTTTGGCTATAGAAATTCCCCAACTTTATGGCAATACTACCCCCACCCCAAACAATGTCGGATGGGTTGATGCTGTGCCATCATTTAAAACATTACAAGAATCATGTCAAATAAGTTAGGATTAGAAAAATTCTAGTAAAGATCATGTATTTTTTGGCTTACCAATCCCCATGCCTGTGTTCGAGGGATGGACACTGACCTGGACAAAATTTAATAAAACCTTTTTCTTTTATTTTATTTGTATTTCCCCTATGCTTTTTTGTTACCTGTGTTGTATCAGTGAGGATTGAGGGGTGAGTCCCCTTCACCCTTTCTCATTTTAATGAAATTTTTCTTAAAAATGTCATTTAATTTGTTTCTTCTCTACCATGTTCACAAATTTCTTTGTATGTTTCTTGTAGCTTTTTTTTTTTTTTTTTTTTTTTTTTTTTGATCGGCTAAAAAAGACTTTATTGACGGAAAGATTATGTACAAGCATACGATCATCACCAATAAAGAGGGTTGGATGCAAAGGGTATCATAGCAAAGTTAAACCATCCCAACTAGGTTGCCATTGCATAACTAGCAACAATCATATACCAGCATGCCACCAGGTAGGTGAGACACCAACCAACAAGAAGGAAAGCAAACAAAGCAAAGGGGGGATGGCACAGTAAACAATCATGGCCTCATAGTAACACCCAACAAGCACTGCACAGCAGAGAATCACACTAGCACTCTACCACCAATGCAAACTCTGATTTGCTTCATGTTTAAAATGAAGTCATTGAATGAAAAATGAGCTAGTTTAGGTGATAACTTCACCCAAATAGCAACTCTTTTCTTGACCAACTCAATAACTTCATCGTGGCTAGGATTTGAGTCTTTAAATCTACACTCATTTTGAGCTTCCAAATGGACCACAAAACTGCTAGAGGAATAGTTCTCCAAATCACTTTCTCAGATTTCCTGACTTTGACACCATCCCACCAATGAAGCAACCCTTCCACTGAATCTGGTAATGCCCCAAAAATACCCCACCACTGCAGCATAGCAGCCCAGATTTTCCAAGAGAAGGGGCAGACTAGGGGAACATGACAAGCAGATTCAGACTCAGCTTTGCATAGAATACATACAGTAGATGCATTGCTATACAAGACTCCAATTTTCTGCAAAAATTCAGCAGATTTGATTCTAATCTTCCAATCCAGCCATCCAAAATATTGGACTTTGGTGGAGTAGGCTTAGACCAAACCAATTTCTGTGCATGCTGGAATCTCATGGAGTCCGAATGTTCTTTGTGCTATTATTATTTTTCTTATTGTTTCAAGGCTGTGAAAGTAGAGCTATTTGGACAATATGATGTTTTGTAATTTGAATTTGAACTTTTAGACAATGTGATGTATTAAGTAGTAATTTATTATTATTATTTTTTGCAATACTATCAATACACCAGTCATTTATGTTGTGTAATTTGTTTTTCCCTGATAAATATAATGTTGTGTAATTAAAACAAAACTAGGAATGTGACTTGGATAAGGCTTGCCATATTACAAATAATTCAACTATAGCAGGATTTGCTCATAGGTCCAAATTACAGCCCATACATACGGGCACAATGGGCCGGTCTAGGATTAGAATTTTGTTTAGGGCTGGATTTGGGATAGCCGAAGTAGACCCAATATGGGGTCACGTGTCACAAACCGACTCTTCTGAGTACACAACAGAACTAACTCTCTCAAAATCAACAAATTGGGAAGACTTCCAAGTGAGCGCCCAAAATTAGGAAGTTGGGCTAGCAAGTTTTCAACAAACTTCTATCCTTGAAAACTCTCCAACTCCAAATTAAGATTATTAAAATTGATACAGGGAAGAAAAGAAAAGAAACTGCTTAGGATTCACCCACAACATAAGAAGAATACTAGGTAGAGGTCTAACTTCGAGTTAACAGAATTCAGGTAAGGCTTTGGTCAATAAATGGCGTAGTGTCTACCATGAAAATTCAACTATTAAAGGACTTGCACATCCAGTTTAGAGTATACATAGTTTGTCTTCTTGAAACAAAAGCTAGGGAAAATAAAGTTGAAGAAACTAGAGGAGTGTTGAACCATAATCAACAATTCTTGATTATTTTTAAAATCAGAAACTACCCATCTTCTGAAAAATCCAAACCAAATCCTATGATTTGAACCAGTCCGGACCAATTTACCAGTTCCTATAAAAAAATTGCTGCCAACAAGTCACAAACTTTTGCAGGTAAGGTTTGCAACAAAGTTGATTTTATCGTGTTAACATATGTATCTTAATTCAATATAATAAATTCATTCCAAATACTGCCTAATAAAGGGTCACTACTAAAATTTCAGCTTTTTGCGACGGCATACTCCGAATGCCGTCGCAAAAAACTTTTTGCGACGGCAAGAGGGGGGTCGCAACTGGAGGCGTTGCAAAAGAGTTTTTGCGACGGCATAGTGCCGTCGCTAATGTTTTGCGACGGCAATCTTTTGCTTTTTGCGACGGCACTTTACAGTCGCTAATAATGTTTGAAATTTTTTGACTTTTTGCGACGGCACTATTTTACAGTCGCTAAAAATGTTATTTGAGATGGCAAAAAATGCCGTCGCTAATAGTCTTTTTTTTGGCAACGGCAAGAACATTGTTTTTGCGACGGTGTGGTGCCGTCGCAAAAAGTATTAAAAATATGAAAATTTCTATTTTTTGCGACAGTGTACTGTCGTCGCAAAGAGTATTAAAAAATAATAAAATTTTTATTTTTTGCGACAGTTTAGTGTTGTCGCAAAAAGTAAAACATGTATCAAAATCAATAAAAATATTAAAATTTTCTATTTTTTGTGACGGTGTAGTGCCGTCACAAAAAAGAAAAAAACATCCTGCAATAAAATTATTAAAAATATTAAAATTTCTCCATAATAATTGCGTAATAATATAAAAATTCCTATATAAAAATAACAATTTCTCCATAATAAAATATTCTTCCATTCATAATTACGCATCAACAAAATTATCTCACTACATAATGTTTCATAATACATATATAATGTTTAAATACATGATTTTGTTCATAATTCAAAATAACGTAAACTAAAATTAAATGTTTTTCTCATCATTCTTCGTAGATAACAAAAACAAAAGTTAGTCACATTCTCCATAGATTTGCATTCCACAAGAAGCACACTCCTATATGAGAAATATCTGAAAAATAAAAATAATTAATGACAATATAATTATGTGTTAATGTTAATTACAAAAAAAAACATAAAAATTTAACTACTATAGCATCAAATACAACATTTTTTTTTTGTTAGTCATCAAATCCCACATGGATAATTAAACATCTCAATCAAATACAAAAATAAAAATTTAACTACTATAGCATCAAATACAAAAAAAATATAAAAATTATATCTAAAATCTGACTCTAACTCCCAACAACATCAAATACAACATTTTTTTTGTTAGTTATCAAATCCCACATGGATAATTAAACGTCTCAATCAACAATGAGAACAGATGCATTTCTGAGAAAATTAAGCAATGGAAATAAGTTATGACACCTTCAAAGAAATGTCAGCCTTCTAGTATCTATACAAAAGTTCATCATCCTTCAATTAATTGGCACATAGGCATTTTTTTTTGTTTTTTAGCTGGATTCTGGATGGATTCATCATCATTAGTCTTCGTAGTCACGTTTTTGTTAAAACAGTTGAGTGTTTCCTACAAAAAAAATTGGGGATTTTTTTTTTTTAAACAAATGCATCAAGCCAAATGGCAGTGCACATCCAGGACAGTGACTTTAAAATGCCTCCTCAACATAACAAATAAACACCAAGTAGAAATCAATAAGAGGGCGGAAAATTCAGACACTCAAAACATTTAAGCCCTCTAGGACATGTAGGGGGCATGCACGGGCGTGCATGCAGGAAACTACCTTCCCTTTGCCACTGTGAAACTTCTTAATTTTTTCACCCCGCCCTGTTATAGCCTGGTTAAATTGTAGACCCCGTATTAGTTAAGGTGCTAAATTACTATTCTAACTACTTAACAAAGAAATAGCACACTGCCCAATAACAAGCATAGCATTGGCATGGTGTGAAACACCAGGGAAGCAAATATATACTTATAAATCAAATCCAGATGGAAACAAAATCTGATCTGTCAACATTTAGCCCTACAATCTAGCTCTAACTCATCTTATTAATAAAAACCTTATTATATTTTCCACAGATGTATTTAAAGTTGAAAAAACAAGTAATGAATACAAAAAAGAAAAAGAAAAAAAAGATAAGGTTAAATAATAGGAGCCTGATTCAAGTTTCAACCCACCATCTCCAGCAAGTATCACCCAAATTTTCCCTTTAGCAAAAACCACTATGTAAACCCTTTATTTCAATAAGGTAGCTTACTAGCTTGGATGCGATATCAAAAGTTGCCAGCTTCCAAAATCTAATAGTCATTCACTGAAGATCAGCACCACCCAGATCAGACAAGATGTAAGAGCAAGGAACTGCATAGAAGATTCTCTCACATGCGGCAAGTTTTGATTAGCAAGACTGCCAATTTTTTGTGGTTCAACTAGAATTTTAAGCCAATTACGAAACCTTAAAAATTCACAACATGCCTAAGCAAGGCTACTGCATACCCATGCACAGCATTGAACACAAAATTGTTACTCACAATTGTTGGACTTGCCAATGACCAATCAAGATAGAAGGATAGCAGAAACTTAAACAAAAATTAACAAATACGAATATTGTTTTACACACTTGTTTTTTGATTGATTAGTAATACTTCTTTTCATTCAGACCAACCTTGGTTTCTTTAAAAATTAACAGCTTGAATTTTAGGCCTAAATGATGATAGCATAAAATTAGTGATCTTTCAGGAATTTCACATTTTAACAAAAATCATTTTACAGCAACTTATATCCGTCCCCAAGTAGTTTAGAAAACAAGCTCGTATGGATTCATGTCCTACATTTTATTTTTCAAAACATATTATTAACAATATTAGTAGCATAAAATTTCCCCCAACACATGTTGATAGCTAATTCACTAAAACATAAGACGAAAGTAGGCCTTAGGGATCCGACAGTGCCATGTGGAAGGCCCGTCGCTCAACGGTTAAAAGTTACTCTAGGGATAATAGGCCGAAGGACATTTTCTATTTTGCCAAACACCACAAAATAACAATGATTTCTACGTTCAGGCAAATAAATACACATGAGAAACCTAGAACCATACCTTATAGCAGCCTGATGAGCATCCTGAGCATTCCCTGTTTAAGACAAAAAAGGATAAATTCCAATTGAACAGTGAATCTATCCTGCCAACAATTGAAAGGTTGAAGAGCATACTCAATGCGAATAAAATGCACATTAGCAAGAGAATCAGTGCCTAAAACACATAAACCTTTTAGACAATGTTTGGAATAATGCCTTGCAGTTTCAACCAAAAATTAGGCATCTAAATTGCAAAATAAAATTTTTTGCCAAAGCAACCAGATGATGATGCTCACGAATGTGTTGAGTTTGACTTCATTTGTAAGTGAGAAATTCCCATTACCTTTAGAATATTGTCACAAAAAATATAGATATTTCACAAACGCATGAGAAAACACAATTTAACCAATCCTGATAGCTAACCATCAGCATTTGAACATCCCCTTCCAAGTAATGAATGAATGGTAAAACAGTAGGACCTTTTTAGTAAGCATAAAACAATAAGAAAATAGCATAGTAATATCCCTTTCCACAAAATAAAGACACAACGACACTAATACTCAATTCTAAAAAGACAAGAAGAAGCATATCTGAGTCATGCTCCTATATGTCCAAGATCATTAACTATAGGTGGCTTTTGTCTACTGCATACGTGGATAATAATAATTCAAATGTGCCTTGTAGCACACTACATAGACTACTGGTATTTGATTTTAATTGGATTGCAAAATATTTAGTACAAAACTAGATATAGACTTCCTTCACAAATAGCAAAACAAAAAAACATTTCATGGATAGTTTCTTTCTTGTAAAAAATTATTTTAATGTCTCAATTTATTTATTTATTATTTATTTCAATAGGAAAGCACCAACATTTACCACCTATTTCTAGTCCAAATCACATTAGGCATAAATCAAAATAAGACAAACTTCAAAACAAAATAATGAAGGATGCTTCATAAAGAGGTGGAAGGAACTGAGAAAAAAATAGAGAGCAAAAAAGCAATAGCAACAAAATAAACAAACACGGGCATTGAAAGGAACTTGTAATTTTGCAACACGTACAACAAACTTTTCTAGATTGTACCTTCATTGGCCGATTTTTCATTGATCCAATCCTTTTCATCCAGATTTCATAAACATGTTGGATCTTGGTTGAGTCGATACAGTCCTTTTGCTTATGCTTGAGAAGCTCCATTGCAACCTATGAAATTTGTGCACAAGTATCACATAAAACTATTCATGCCATCTCGTTCATGATATCGCAAAAAGTTTCACATATATATTTACATAATGAAGACACAAATGACATTAAGAAGAAAATAAACCAAACAAATCATGCTGTGATAAAATTTTACCAAAATGCTACGACACAAATAAAATAAAACAAGCACCCATACATTGGTGTAGGCAAGAATTCAGTGTAGAGGGGGCACAAATTAATGATAATTTGGTTCCATTTTTCTAAAAACACTTTTCAGAAAATTCTACTTTCTTGTTTTTCGTGTTTTTTTGTTTTTACTGATTTTTTTTAATATTTTAAGCAATTTTTTTTTTTTACTTTTTAGACATACCTACATAAATATACCTAAAAAGTAAAACAATTGTGAAAAAAACATTTTAAAAATTCACCAAATACCAAAAATACAAAAAAAAAAAATGAGAATTCAGTATATTTTTTTGTATTTTTATGTATTTATTAATTTTTTAAAATATTTTTTCCCAAATTTTTTACTTTTTAGATACATCTAAGTAAGGTGCATCTAAAAAAGTAAAAAAAAAATGTTTAAAATTTTAAAAATATTCTCTAAAAACAAAAAAAAATATGAAAATCAAAAAAACTTAATTTTCAAAAAACTTAATCCAAAAAACTCAAACCAAACACACTAATTTATTTATTTTTCCATAATAAACAACAATGAGATATTACTAAACTTAAATGTTAAGAGTTCATTTGGATAAATGTGAATTTTAAATTAAAGGATTTGAGATTAAATTTTATACAAATTTTGGGGAATAACTATTTTATAGATGGATTGAAAAATTAAAAAAGAAGATACGTTGAGACAGAAATGATATAGTTTAGTAGAGAAATTCTATAAAACATATCGCAAAAAAAGTGTCTATCATATGTCGTAATTATGATCTTCGTGGTCTTTAGTTATAACACATTATAATGTTAGATATAATTTAGTTATAATTTCTTGTGGTTGTTATTTTAGTTATGACTATATATAAAGTAATAGTTAATTATGACTCATTCTGATATTAGTTATAACCTATTGTAATTTTTTTTTTTTTTTTATAATTGTAGATGTGTTGTTTGATTATAATTTATATAGTGGTCATTTTAGTTATGAATGGAAAGAAACACATGAAGAATAAACTCCACATGTCAAATGTAACTAACAATCCAATAAATTCTATATCTTCATTGAAATTAATTATGTTTGCATGTCAATAATGATAGACATCACCATTATATTGAAATTTTTATAGATAATAATATGACTTATTATAGCCTCTTTATTTTCAATCAAAATAATCATTATTATTCCTATAATTTTAAAAATGTCATTGACATTTCACTTTAAATAATATTTTTATAATTTTTTTTATTCAATATATTTTCTTTATGTTTTAAAAAAAAATTTCCAAAACTCAGGGGGGCACGTGACCCCCTTGAGCCCAACATTGCTCCGCCCCTGCACCCATAGGGCTACAATCTAAAGGAATCTTTATTGTGGCTTCCAGAAATGCTAAATACACAAAATTGGGACACATAAAAGTACACTTTGTGGCTCAAACTCATTCTAGGTATGGTGTGGATCATGCAATTTTCAGCGCAATAATTAAGTATAACTAGCATTTTCTTTGGAATGCCAGCTTTGGCTCCACTGTGATCTAATTTGTCAAATCTAGAGCTGTTTTCCCCTAATATTGGAATTGCTTCGGTTGCTTTCTTCGAAACCCATTTTTTCTCTTGATATCTGAAGAAATCCAAGAGATTCACTTAGAACCAGAAAGAAGAAGAATAAAACTGTACTATTCACTATTATGTATGTATGTATGTATGTATGTATATATAAACATGTGTGTGTGTGTGTGTGAGAGAGAGAGAGAGAGACAGAGAGAGAGATGAGTAAAGAGTAGAGAAAGAAAGACATAAGAGATGTTGAGGTGGCGGAAGAGGAGGCCGACGCTGTTCCTCATCCTCTGACGCTGCTCCGACGACGACGTTGCTCCTCCGCCGCTTGCCGTCGATCAAGAGAGAGAGAGAGAGAGAGAGGGGGTAAGAAAAGATTAGGGATTTTTGGGTTTGAGATTGGGGATTTTTTGTTTTGGGAGGGGGAGGGAGCGGGAATGAGGAAAAAAAGGCGGGAATAAAAAATAAAAAAATAAATTTTTTTTTGGGTCACAAATGAAATTTAAATAACAAAATAACTCGTTAATTTTTTTTTTTTTTTTTGCGACGGGAGTTGCCATCGTCAAAAAAATTTATTTTTTGTTAAAAAATATATTTTTTTGTAGTTAATGAATTTTTTAAAAAAAATTTCTTTTTTTTTAGTTACTAAGATTGAAAATTTATTTGTTTCCTTTTTATTTTAATGAAAAAAATATTATTATTTTTTATTTGGTAGAAGTACGGGTAATATTTTAATGAAAAATATTTTCCACTAAAATAAAAATTAATTTTCTGTGGTCAATGAAAAATATTTTTCTACGGTCCATTTTTTTTGGTTATTAAAAACATGAACTAATTTTTTGTGGTAGAGGAGAGGGAGCAGCAGTAGTGGTGAAGGTGATGGATAAGAGATGATGGTGGTGGTGGTGGTGATGGCGAAGGAGATTAGCGGTGGTAGAGTATATGGAGTGGCAGGGGTGAAGGAGAGATAATGGTAGTAGTAGTGGCAGTAGTGGTGGTGATGGTAGTGGAGTGGTGGCAATGGTAGTAGTAATGGTAGTCGTAGAGATGAAGTGGCGACAGTGGTAGCAATGGTGGTATTGGAATGACGTTTGCAGTAAGGTGGTAGAGGAGATGGGTGGTGAGAGAGAAAGAGATGAGTGAGAGACAGATAGAGGAGAGAGAGAGAGACAGAGTGATGAGCGAGAGAGAGACAAAGTGGTCGCTAAAAGTGCATTTTCTTGTAGTGGATAGTAAATCGAGAGGGAGCTCAGTAAATAGAGAAGACGGAAGGGAGAGAGTGAGCAACGCGAACATAGTGGTGGAGAGAGAGAGAGAAAGAGAAGAGAGAGAGAGAGAGAGAGAAACAAAAAGATAAAGGGATAGAGAGTGAGAGACAGAAAAAGAGACGGAGAGAGAGAGATAGAGAGAAGAGAGATGAGCGAGAGAGACAGAGAGAGATGAGAGAGATAGAGAGATAAGCAAAAGAGACAGGGAGAGAAAAGAGATGAGAGAAGAGATAGATGAGTGAGAGAGAGAGAGGAAGATGAAAAAATGGGTGAAAAGATATAGACAAAGAGAGAGAGAAAAAAAGAGCGAAAAGAGATAAACGAGAGAGAGACAGAGAGAGATGAGCGAGAGAGATAAAGAGAAGAGAGCGAGAAGAAAGACAGAGAGAGAAGAGAGATGAGAGAGATAGAGAGAAGAGAGATGGACGAGAGACACAGAGAGAGAGAGAGATAGAGAAGAGTGATGAGTGAGAGAGAGAAAAAGAAGAGAGACAGAGATAGAGACACATAGAGAAAGAGAGAGATAGACAGACATAGAAGAGTGACGAGTGAGAGAGAGAGAGAGAGAGACAGAGAGACAGAAGAGAGACAGAGAGATAGGAAGATGAAAAAATAGGTGAAAAGAGAAATGTTCAAAAGAGTAAGACGGCGTCATTATTTTTTTTTTTTGGTGACAGAAAAGTACCGTTGCATTTATTTAAACCATTTTGTGACTATATATATGAAGCCGTCTCAAAGCCACAATATATATATATATTTTTTACTTTTTTTTTTTGGTGTGCAACGACACCTATTACGGTCGCAAAAAAAACTTTTTTTTTTTTGCTACTGCAGCTGGTACCGTCGCAAAAACTCTAGTTTTTTGCAACAGCAATCTCTGCCGTTGCAAATACTCTTTTTTTTTTTTTTGCGATAGCAATTTCTGCCATCGCAAATACTCTCCTTTTTCGCGACAACATTTTATGCCGTCACAAATACTCTATTTTTTGCGACGGCAAGTTATGCCGTCTCAAAAAGTCACATTTTTTTGTGACGGCAAGCTGTGCCGTATCAAAAAGTCACATTTTTTGGCGACGGCAAGTTGTGCCGTCTCAAAAACTCACATTTTTTGCGACGGCAAGTTGTGCCATCTCAAAAGGTCACATTTTTTACGACGGCAAGCTGTGTCGTCTCAAAAAGTCACATTTTTTGCGACGACAAGTTGTGTCGTCGCAAAGTCATTTTTTGCGACGGCAAATGTGCCATCGCAAAAAGTTCCGTCTTTTAAGCCCACTTTTCTTGTAGTGTGTCATTGGTATATCAAAAAATAAATTCCCATAAATTGTGACTAAAAAAAGTGAATAGTTCTATGTAGCCCACCTTAACTTCCTCGAATTTATTCCAAATAAGATCGTGTGGTTGGGATTGATTTTGTAAAATATGGAATCCATATGTAAAATAAATTTCAATCACAAGATGATATTCTAGATAACTTTTTGATAATGAAGTTTGAGTTTGTAATATTACTAAAAAAATTGTTGCACTTTCATTCCTGCATCCCATCCATCACCTACAGAAGACTAATGCAGTAATGACTAAAATTTTACTTAAATAAATTATGTGTCATCGCTCTAATAGTACAATCTATATTACCTGCAACATGAATCATTTCAGTGTGTGGAACGAGAATGAGAATGAGATACGCCACATGCTTGAAATTATGATAAGATAGGCTTGCACACTATACACTATAAGAATTAAAAGTACTTTTAATCAAGAGAATTTTTTTTAACAATTAACCATCAAATAAAATGTAATTTTTTTTTCAAATTAATCATATGGCAACACAATTTAATAACTATTATGACTCATTTTTGATGTTTTGTCATATTAAAATTAAACTCACCTTAGATTTTATCTTATTATTATTATTATTATTATTATTATTATTATTATTATTATTATTATTATTATTTACTCTTAAAAAAACCTCGAGGAAATAAATTAAAATAAGCTTTTTAGATACCTTGGATCGCCAAATTTACTGGTTTGAAACGAAAATGTATAATGTTTCGGAATGTGCATTCCAAAATGTAATTGGCTATGATAACAATGTTTTCTGGTAATACTGGGTATAATAAGTGTCATTTTGATTGCATTTTATGTATTGATGAAGTTTTCTAGTAAGGACAAAGTTTTTTGGTAACATTTGGTTATCTTAACATTACTCTTCAACACAAATCACCGCGTTCCTTACTTTCTAATGGCATAAAGGAGTTGTTTGGTGTGGCTTTTTTGGGCTAATTTATAAATTTTAGTTTTGGAAAAATTACTTTCGATTGCTTGATTAAATTTATTTCAAACAATTTTTTATTCTAACAATTTATTTTAACCAAAAAAAGTTGATTCTAAAAAGCTTCCTAAACACTTTTTAGCAACTTAAATCCATAATCCAACAGCTGCATCAAACAGATCAACAGTTTCTGATTAAAGCTATAATCTATAATCTATTAAGTTATAATTTATAATATGTTTTAACAACTACACCAAACACCCCCAAAAGCTTCCTCCTTACGCAAGAGAGACCAACGAAAGCTTCCACACACCATTTGGCAAGTGATTTTCACTATCATCGTATCAATGTTCCGTTTATTTGGGCAGAAAATATTTTCAAATAGAAAATATTTTCTATGGAAATTTTTTTTTCAGAAAATATTTTCTGGAGAAAACATGTTTATATGTTTAGTGGTGGTGGTGGAGGTGAAAAGAAGGAGGAGGTGGAGGTGGAGGTGGCGGTAATGGTAGTAGTTGCTGTGGTGATGATGATGTGGTGGTGGAGGTGAAAGTGGCGATGGTAGTGTGATCACATTGGTAAGATTTCATTTTGAAAAACGTTTTCGCTTTTTAAAGTGAAACATTTTCTACTCATATAGGCTTGTTTTTTGTTGACTATAGAAAATATTTTCTGTTAGACTTTCGTTTTCTATTATACCAAACACCAAAAAATATAAAAAATATTTTCTAGAAAATGTTTTTTACCCAAACAAATGGAGAGTGATATATATACAAAAATTCTACTATATACACACTAAAAAAATAGGATTAGTTACTCAAAAGTCCTATTTGTAAAGTTAGTACTCGATTAAGTCTTACTTCATTAGTTTTAATTAATAAATAGTAATTCTACTTACACCACATTTTTATCTCATTGTATTGGGAAATTCTATTTTCACACACTTACTTATCTCAGTACACACACTTAATGAATTATTATTTTAATGACAATTATATCCTAAAGTAAGATTACCATAATAGACATCAAAACACACCCATAATATTATATGAAAATATTCTCTATATATATCTTTAAAAAAAAAAAATCTCAGTACAAATCTTTTAATAATAATAATAATAATAATAATAATAATAAAAACTAAATCCTAATTCCTTCATTTTAGACAAAAACAACAGCAAACAAAGTAGATTAGGAGATTTTTATGATCTTTTTCTTTCTTCTTAGCATTAGTTTTCTAGTCAACCAAACATATTAAGATCACATATTTATACATCCAACCGAAAATAAAAGCATTATAAAATAATTAAAAATTCTTGGTTGAGTGGAGGAATTTTCATTACATATTAAACTCTTTTTTTTTTTTGAAAAAAAAAAATCTTTTTTAATTGGCTAAATCTAACATTCTACAATAAACTCTTATGATACTAAACCCTAAAAACCAAACCTTAACTAAGAAGAAGCTAATGAAGCAAAATCTAACATTTTCATTATACATCAACTACCATTGGGGAGAATATATTGCAGACCTTAATTGGCTAAATCTAACATTTTGATTATATATGAACTACCAAATCGTTACTGAAGCAAAAATACAAATTGAATATCTTAATAGCAAAGACCCAGGTGAGATTACATTCAACTAATCAACTTGCAAATAGAAATACTAGGGCTTGTTTGGAAAATAGAAAGATGGGTTTGATGATAGAGGTTAATGAAGATAATAGAGATGAAATTCTTTTGGATTCAAAGTTGCTCTTTGTTAGAACTTCAATTTCCTCTTGATCAGAATTTACTCTTGATTATAGATCTACCACATTGATTTGGCCTTGGAAGAATTGTTCATCGACTCGATGAGAGGGGCTAGATCAATGTGAGAGTGTGCGAAAAGAGGGTTGATGTAACGCCCCCAAAATATAACATGAAACAATCATTCATAAGATCCATAAACATAATAGAAAAGTTATGTTCATTCATCAGAGTCTTCTTTACAAAAGATATTACATGTAACGTTAACTTTTAATAACAAAATGAGTGCCCTACGAGCATACATCTTTCCAAGTAATAACTTGGTAACAACAAAATAAGAGTCCTAACTCTTTTACACATAAAGCCCTCGGCTTGTATTTACATTTAACATCAAAACAAAATAACAAAATGGAGCCTTCAACTCCTAAACCTCCCAAGCTAAGACCTTGGAGGCGGCATGTCCCATGTACCTGAAAAATGGTGTCCCAAGAAAGGTGAGCCAAAGCCCAGTAGAGATATGATAAATAGTATATGAGAATTAACTAAAACATTAGCATCCGATAAATGTTTAACCCTTGAAAACCAACTTACACCCTTTCCATAACCAATCAACATAGGCATCCATATTTTAATCCACTCCCGTTTATTTATCAAAAACAATTCATTGGCATAGTTCATTATTATCCAAACAATTCAAAATGAGACTACAACTCATTCATCAACACTTCAATGATAAATATCATTCATACACTTCCATGTTCTTGCCATTTTACGGAACTACGTCCGAGGGAACCGACACCCAAACATATATAAGATTTCGGGACTTTCACCTTGGACACTCCGGCCAACTTAATTATCAATGGAGTCCATCCCCTATCTCCTCCCAAACAATGGAGTACATCCCCTATCTCCTTCCAAACAAAGATACATATACAATGTATTTAAACACGTTGTCGTATATAATGACCAATTAAATCACATATTCAATGGTTTAATCCAACCGTCATATTCAATGACATAATCCAATTGATTAGTTTCAATTTACCTAATCATCATGTAATTTCTACAACAATCGTGGCTATCCTTCACCGATAGCCCAAAACAGTTATTTTTAAACAGAAAAATATATCTATCAAACAGATAATTTATCAACTTTTCCACAGGTGAGTGATTTATTAATCCAACTAAACCATTTAACCACAATTTCCTCCAATTTCATGATTCTCAAACCAATTTCATATTTATACTAAATAATTTATTTAATTCCAATTAGGGCAAATCTTCCCCTTTTCAAACATCAAACCCTAGGACTCAATTTCATCAATTATACACAAGTGAGCCCAAACTCAAGACCTCACATACACAATGGAGCCCAAAATTAGAAAACCCCTCTTTCACAATTTCAAACTCAAAATCCTAACTTCACCCAAACTTCCCATATCCCACCATTTATACAAGATGACTAATATTTAGGTCAAAACTCATATTAAAGAGTAGATTATCCCTACCTCAAATGAAGAAGCTCAAAGGAGAAAAAGAGAGAAACCTAAGATACTCCAAATCCAAACTTTTTTAGATCAAAAGATAGCGCACGCAATGCTCTAGCTTTTTAACAAAGAGAGTAGGGTAGAAAGACTCTAGATCAAGGGATTTTTGTAGAGAGAGAGGGTGTTTGAGAGAGAGGAGTTACCGATCTAGGGTTTTGAAAAAGGAAAAGATAAAAAAGTGATATAAAATTACGCTACTGTGAACTGATATATGCAAGGCTCGCTCGAGCGAAGGAGTTGTCGCTCGAGCGACCAGACACAACAAATACCTCGCTCGAGCGAACAATGCGAAGCTTCAAGTCTGCCACCCACGCAGACGCACGCTCGAGAGCAGGAGTGCTCGCTCGAGTGAAGGAACACAAAACATAGGGCTCACTCGGGCGCAAGAAAGCTCGCTCGAGTGAAGAATACCAACCTTCAGGTCTTTCAGAGACGCAGACGCATGCTCGAGGGCAAGAGTGCTCGCTCGAGCGAAGAGGCCAAAACCTGGACAGCAACCACTTGTTCCAACTCACAACCAACCTGTTCCAAACTCACTCAACACGTCCCAAAACTCAAATTCAAAGGATTAAAGGATGGAAAATTAGATATAGACAACAATGCATAACCACAGAACTCGAGTCCGGAACAAAAATAAAGGTTGGGGTAAAACCTGGATCGCTATAACTTCCCCCCTTAAAGAATTTCGTCCCCGAAATTTTAGCATAAGTTTTTAAAATCATGATTATTCAATTTTCAACATGATTACCATTTAACCTTCATTACCATGACCCACCCGCCGGTCAATCCATCTCTTCTCAAAAGAATAATTTTACAAAATATAGCTCAACATACATTGTCAACATGCATTCTTCCGAAATTCAACTAACTTCAACACACATATCCCATATCTTCATAACATTTTCAATGTTAATAACATACTTGCATTTCTAAAACACATTAAACATATATAATGTTTAAATTAAACTCGCATTTCCGAGACATATTGAACAATTACAATACTTCCATAATCCAAAACATATACAATGTTTTATAACCCAAAACATATTCAATGTTCTTAGAGTTCATCAACAAAACAAAATTTCCAACATATACTCAAACATTAACAAACAGGTCCGGATATTTTTCTCGGACCTCTAATTCATGTTCCCAAGTGGCTTCCTCGACTCCGTGATGCTTCCACAATACTTTGACCAAGGAAATCGTCTTGCCTCGCAAGACTTGGTCCCGTCTATCCAAGACCCTCACTGGTCTCTCCTCATACGAGGCATCCTCATCTACCTCTAAGTTGGTCCAATCCAACACATGTGATGGATCCGGCTCATATTTCCGAAGCATATTAACATGAAACACGTCATGCACTCCGGACAGTTGCGGCGACAATACTAAACGGTAGGCAACTTCCTTAATCCGCTCAAGGATTTCAAAAGGGCCAATAAACCAAGGGGACAACTTCCCACTCTTCTTAAACCTCATCAAATCCCGTCTAGGTGATATTTTCAGAAAGACGTGATCACCGCCTCAAATGACAAAGGTCTCCTCCTACGGTCGGCATAACTCTTTTGGCGACTCTAGGCTATAACCAACCTCTTACGGATAAGTGCCACCTTCTCCGTCGTTTCCCGAACTAACTCTGAGCCTAACAAAGGTGCATCACCCACCTCGGCCCAACACATTGGAGATCAAAACGGCCGGCCATACAATGCCTCAAATGATGCCATGCCAATATTCGATTGGAAACTGTTATTATAAGCAAACTCCACTACGGGTAGGTGTCTCTCCCACGACCCCTTAAAGTCAATGACATAGACTCATAGCATATCCTCAAGGATCTGAATAGTACGCTTGGACTGCCCGTCAGTTTGAGGATGGTAAGCTGTGCTAAAAGTCAATCTAGTGCCCAGGGCACTCTGCAAAGTCTGCCACAACCGGGCGGTGAAACGCGGATCTCTATCTGAGACAATCGTCACTGGGACCCCGTGCAACCTCACTATGTCCTGAATATACAAGTCGACAAGATAATCTACCGAATCTCTTACACACATAGGAATAAAGTGCGCCGACTTAGTCAACTGGTCAACTACCACCCAAATGGCGTCACTACCCCGTTGAGTCCTCGGAAGACCCACGACAAAATCCATCGTGACGTGCTTTCATTTCCACTCAGCTATAAGCAAGGGTTGCAACAAACCCGCTGGTCTCTGATGCTCGGTCTTCACTTGTTGACAAGTAAGGCACTTTGACACAAACACTGCCACATCCTTTTTCATACCTCTCCACCAAAACTGGCAACTCAAGTCATGATACATCTTTGTGCCTCCCGGATGCACCGCAAGGCATGAATGATGAAACTCTCAGAGTACCTCCTCTCGGCACGACTCCGGCACAAACAAGTAGTCTCGGTATCTCATACTCAGGTCGGGATACACAGTCAAACCATTCTCTACCTTTCCATTGGAGATATTCTCCTGGAGGGATTCTACCTCAGAATCATCCTTTTGTGATTCTAACACTCGATTCACAAGTGTAGGTTGTGCAACTACAGAAAACAAGGCCGCAGATTCAACAGACTCATCCAAATGCAAGTCAAACTCGCCAAGAACACCCAACATCTCCCACTCTCGGATAGCAATACAAGCTACATCACTAATGGACTTCCTACTTAGGGCATCTGTCACAACATTGGCCTTTCCCGGATGATAATGTAACTCGAAGTCATAGTCTTCTATGAACTCCATCCACCTTCTCTGCCTCAAATTTAAATCTCTCTGCGTAAACAGATACTTCAGACTCTTATGATCTGAGAACACCTCGAATCTCTCACCATATAGATAGTGCCTCCAAATCTTCAAGGCAAAGACCACAGCTGCTAACTCTAGGTCATGAGTAGGATAGTTTCTCTCGTGTGTTTTCAACTGATGTGAGTCATAGGCTACTACTTTCTCTTCTTGCATCAATACACAACCCAAACCCTCTCGTGAGGCATCACAATAAACCGAATAGCCCGAACCCCTCTCCAGAATAATCAAGACTAGAGTGGTGGTAATCTAACTTTAAGCTCTTGGAACGACTTTTCACAGGTCTCACCCCACACAAATTTGACCCATTTCCGCGTCAATCTAGTCAAAGGCAAAGCTAGCCTGGAGAAATCCTTCACAAACCGACAGTAATACCCGGCTAACCCCAAGAAACTACGGATCTCAAAGATATTCTTAGGTTGTGCCCAATCTTGCACTGCCTCTATCTTGGATGAATCTACAGTCACCCATTCGCCAGATACCACATGGCCTAAGAACTTAACCTCTCTTAGCCAAAACTCACACTTTCCAAACTTAGCATACAACTTATGGGCTCTAAGCAACTCAAGAACCACTCGCAAGTGTTCCTCGTGCTCCTCCTCAGAAGGTGAATAAATCAAAATGTCATCCATAAAGATGACTACGAAGCGATCTAAGAACTCCCGAAAAATCCGGTTCATCAAGTCCATGAACACAGCCGGTGTATTGGTAAGCCCAAAAGGCATCACCAGAAACTCATAATGGCTATACTGCGTACGGAATGCTGTCTTCGGGATATCCTCCTCCCTGACCCTTAACTGATGGTAACCCGATCTCAAGTCTATCTTAGAGAAACAACGGGATCCTTTCAACTGATCAAACAGATCGTCTATACGAGGCATAAGGTACTTGTTCTTAACTGTAACCCGATTCAATTTTCGGTAATCAATGCAAAGTCTCAAAGTCCTATCTTTTTTTTTTTAGCAAAGAGGGCCGGTGCTCCCTAAGGCGAAGTACTAGTGCGAATAAAACCCTTATCTAGCAACTCCTGGAGTTGAATCTTCAACTCACTCAACTGGGCTGATGCAAAACGGTAAGGTGCCATGGAAATCGGTGCCATGCCAGGCACTAAGTCAATAGAGAACTCGATCTCTCGATGGGGTGGTAAACTAACAAGATCCTCGGAAAAGACGTCCGAGTACTTACAAACCACTCTTGGTAACTTTGTCCGAGTCTCATCACACTTACTACTCATAAAGCTAGCGAGAAGACAACTAAACTCATTCCGCCCTCGTAAATCATACACCGGTGATAAAACCCTACCAACCTAATCTCCCAAGAAATAGAAACACTCACCGCTCAAAGTACATACAGTAACCCTTTGGCGGTAACAATCTATAACAGCTCGACATGACGATAACCAGTCCATATCCAAGATTACATCAAACCCAGACATATCCATCAACACGAAAGAAAAGGGAAGCCGACGATCAGCGACCTCTATATCACAGCCCCAACACCCCTGTTTCAAAACCATCTCACCTCCAACAGGTGACACAACACATATAGGAGACGCTAACTGTGCCAACTCCAATCCCAAAACAGATGCAAATGTAGAAGATATAAAGGAATGGGATGTACCCGTATCAATCAACACATTAGCAACCAAGTTACAAAACAAAAGGGTACCTCTCACAATAGATGGAGTCAGTACAAGGTCTGGCGTTATAACAGCATACATGCGCCCTATAGATCTCTGATCAACCCGCTCACCTCTCGGAGTATAAGACTATTGCACTGACTGAGCCGAAGAGGCTCCCTAATTGGCCCTTGAGGACTGAACTGACTGCGTTTGCTGGAAACTCTGTGTCTGCCTCGAACCAGATGCACTAGATGTGCCACTCAACTGCGGGCAAAACCTCTTCAGGTGCCCCGCCTGCCCACACTGATAACAAGTGAGCGGCTGGCCTCTACCTTGACTCTGGCCCTGAGAATGAGTCGAAGATTAAGCTTCTCGCTACCCTCCTCCCCTCTGTGGGCAAGCTGCAGACTTATGGCCCAACTGACCACATTTGTAACAGGTGATGTCTCCCTGACTGCCCCTTCTAGAACCTGAACTCGGTACTGGAAAGGTAGATCGCGACTGTACTCTTTGGGACTGCTGAGGATTAGAGCCCCTCTACCTCTTGTTGTCCCCTTGGCAATCCTGACTCCTCCTAGAGCCCCTCATCCTCTCCTTCTTTGTATGCATAATAGTCTCAAGATGGGCTACAGCCTCCACAAGGTGCCCATAATCTCTAATCATGGAATCGGCAACTCTAAACATGAGTTCGGTCTGCAACCTCTTCTCAAACTCCAAACATCTACGCTCCTCGGTCGCCACCAACTCCGATGCAAACCTAGACAAGCAAGTAAAAGTGGCTTCGAACTTTGCCACTGGGGTATTCAGCTGCACCAACTTGGAGAATTGATCCCTCAACTTCTCCCTCACCGTAGCAGGCAAGTACTTGTCCTGGAAAGCTTCAACAAATGCCTCCCAAGTCCCTCCAATACACCCCCGCGCATACTTTCACCATTGACCCGCGTCTCCCTTCAGTTGGAAGGACGCCAAGGTCACTTGCAAGCCCCCGTTTTCGATGCCAAGCATCTCAAATGTCTTCGTCATCTGTTCTAACCACTCGTCAACTTTCAGTGGCTCCTTAGGGTCACCCAAAAACTCATTTGAATTCGACTAGCAGAACTCACTCTTCAGAACAGACGACCCTGCCTCAGCTACTTGGGCCTGAACTTGATTCTCAGCGTTGAGAATGTCCATAGATTCCCTCAATGCTCCGGCCATTTCATGGGCTAAGGCGTCCATGGCCGGTTGGCCTGACCAACTCCCTCCTACTACGCTAGAATTTCATCCAGTATAGGTATCTCCTGCCTCCTAGGCCTACCACGCCTACCACCACGACCTCGTCCTGACATCCAAATAAAGTTCACAAAGACATTAGCACATTCACAAATGTGCCGAAGCTATTTCACTTGCGTTCTAATACAATGGACAACCGTAATTCACTCCACATAAGCACATAACCACATAAACATATACGAATTTCATTTCCGGATAATGACCGTCTCATGGCGTTGCTAGATTTCTAGTTAGAAACAGCAGTGATCAAGTGCCTTTCCAACAGGACTCCTAGAAACCCATGGACCCGATCAACATCCTAGAAACTAAATCCCATACCCATAAAGTCACATAAACATGCTATCATATAAGCGCATAACATTACACTTAAGTCTCTAACAAGCGAGACAAACCCATTATGGTAATAACCACTTCCTAAGTACCCAAAGTATTCAAACTCGGTACGCTCTGATACTAAGTTGTAATGCCCCCAAAATATAACATGAAGCAATCATTCATAAGATCCATAAACATAATAAAAAAGTTATGTTCATTTATCAGAGTCTTCTTTACAAAAGATATTACGTGTAACGTTAACTTTTAATAACAAAATGAGTGCCCTACGGGCTTACATCTTTCCAAGTAATAACTTGGTTACAACAAAATAAGAGTCCGAACTCTTTTACACATAAAGCCCTCGGCTTGTATTTACATTTAACATCAAAACAAAATAACAAAATGGAGCCTTCAACTCTTAAACCTCCCAAGCTAAGACCTTGGAGGCGGCATGTCCCCTGTACCTGAAAAATGGTGTCCCAAGAAGGGTGAGCCAAAGCCTAGTAGAGATATGCTAAACAGTATATGAGAATTAATTAAAACATTAGCATCTGATAAATGTTTAAGCCTTGAAAACCAACTTACACCCTTTCCATAACCAATTAACATAGGCATCCATATTTTAATCCACTTCCTTTTATTTATCAAAACCAATTCATTGACATAGTTCATTATTATCCAAACAATTCAAAATGAGATTACAACTCATTCATCAACACTTCAATGATAAATATCATTCATACACTTCCATGTTCTTTCCATTTTACGGAACTACGTCCGAGGGAACCGGCACCCAAACATATATAAGATTTCGGGACTTTCACTCTGGACACTCCAGCCAACTTAATTATCAATGGAGTCTTTCCCCTATCTCCTCTCAAACAATGGAGTACATCCCCTATCTCCTCCCAAACAAAGATATATAAACAATGTATTTAAACATGATGTCATATACAATGACCAATTAAATCACATATTCAATGGTTTAATCCAACCGTCATATTCAATCACATAATCCAATTGATTAGTTTCAATTTACCTAATCATCATGTAATTTCTACAACAATCATGGCTATCCTCCACCGATAGCCCAAAACAATTATTTCTAAACAGATAAATAAATCTATCAAACAGATAATTTATCAACTTTTCCATAGATGAGTGATTTATCAATCCAACTAAACCATTTAACCACAATTTCCTCCAATTTCATGATTCTCAAACCAATTTCATATTTATAATAAATAATTTATTTAATTCCAATTACGGCAAATCTTTCCCTTTTCAAACATCAAACCCCAGGACTCAATTTCATCAATTATACACAAGTGAGCCCAAAATTAGAAAATCGTTCTTTCACAATTTCAAACTCAAAACCCTAAGTTCACCCGAACTTCCCACATCCTACCATTTATACAACATGACTAATATTTAGGTCAAAACTCATATTAAAGAGTAGATTATCCCTACCTCAAATGAAGAAGCTCAAACGAAAAAAAGAGTGAAACCCAAGATGCTCCAAATCCAAATTTTTTTGGATCTAAAGATAGCCCACGCAATGCTCTAGCTTTTTAACAAAGAGAGTAGGGTAGCAAGACTCTAGATCAAGGGATTTTTTTAGAGAAAGAGAGGGTGTTTGAGAGAGAGGAGCTGCCGATCTAGGGTTTTGAAGAAGGAAAAGCTCAAAAAGTGATATAAAATTACGCTGTTGCGAACTGATACATGCGAGGCTCGCTCGAGCGAATGAGTTGTTGCTCGAGCGACCAGACACAACAAATACCTCGCTCGAGCGCAAGAAGCGTCACTCGAGCAAACAATGCGAAGCTTCAGGTCTGCCACCCACGCAGATGCACGCTCGAGCGCAGGAGTGCTCGCTCGAGTGAAGGAACACAAAACACAGGGCTTGCTCGAGCGTAAGAAGGCTCGCTCGAGCGAAGAATACCAACCTTCAGGTCTTTCAAAGTCGCATACGCATGCTCGAGCGCAAGAGTGCTCGCTTGAGCGAAGAGACAAATACCTGGAGGTTGCTCGAGCATAAAAAGCATCGCTTGAGCGAAGAGGCCAAAACCTGGACAGCAACCTGTTCCAACTCACAACCAACCTGTTCCAAACTCATCCAACACGTCCCAAAACTCAAATACAAAGGATTAAAGGACGAAAAATTAGATATAGACAACAATGCACAGCCACGGAACTCGAGTCCGAAACACAATAAAGGTCGGGGTAAAACCTGGATCGCTATAGTTGAGATGGTGTGTGTACAAGATACGAGTTAAAGGTATGATTGGAATATTTAGTGTGTGGAATGAGAACAATAATTAATAATTAAATTACTAAGTGTGTGCACTGAGAAATGATGTGCACTGAGATAAGTGGATGTGTGAAAATAGAATTTCCCCATTACACTCTTACTTTTCTTATTTTTTTATTACAATTTTATTCTTATATCAAATTACCAAAATCGACCAAAATACCTACTTTTTTTTTCTTACCCTAATTTCTCTAACACTCTCGTCACCTCTCTCGCCAGTACCAGCGCCAGCGCCACCCCACTCTGCCACAATTTCCTCGACCTCCGACTACCTCCCCCAGCCCTACGTCTATCTTTGACAGCCCTCTCTCATATCGTAACCCCACCAATCAACCCATTCCTGCAGTCCTGCAATCACCACTCCAACCTCTACGTCGTAGTCCGGTGACCACTACTTTCTTCGCGACCACCTTCGCGACCTACTTGCTATCACCTTGTGCCGTCGCCATTATCGCTTTTTTCCATCCTGTAACACTAGATTTGAGAGAGAGAGAGAGACAAATAGAAAGAGAGAGAGAGAGAGAGAGAGAGAGAGAGAGAGAGAGAGAGAGGTTTTTAGATCTGAAAGAATAAGAAGAAGAGAAGGGTTGGTTGTAACCGGAGAAGGGTAAAGGATCGCCAGGTGAGGCAGAAATGGTTGGTAGTGGCCGAAAAATGGTGGCGATAGTGGAGGGAGTTGTTTGAGGGGATCGCTGGAAAGAAGATATGAAGGTTTTAGTGAAAGAAGATATGAAGGTTTTAGTAAAAGAAGGGAGACCAGAGTTAGCAACAATGGTTGTCGGAAATGGGACAGTAGCCACCGGAGGAGGTGGTTGGAAGAGTTAAGGTTTGGAAGGTTGGGTGGAAGAGGTGAGGGTATGTTTGGTATTTTGTAAGTGTAAAGAGAAAGGGCCCAAATTTTGAGTTTTTGATGTGGTGTAATAAGAAATTTGGTGTAAGGAGTTAAGAGTTGTGGTGTAAGTAGAATTTTCCATCAATAAAGTGTCGTGTTTAAAATATATATATATATATATATGATTGCTTTATCCTTATTAAAAGTCAAAGTAATTGAAAAGTGTCAATTAAAAGTGTTAATAAAAAACTATTAAGTGTTCCAAGTGCATTACATAATGATATTATCAACCAATCACCAAGCATTATATTTCATGCCCAACACAAAATTATAGATCACACCTTCTTCACCAATGACAAATCTCCTAGTAGCCACCTAATCATGCTCCAAAAGCGCCAGATAATTTCTCTAGTTCAAGTCACTGCTAATGTGGCATTAACTTTTGTTTTATTGTTTCAAAATTTAAAAATTTCATAACTTTTATTATACATATTTATTTTTAATAAAAATTATATTTTTGAAGTTTACAAAATATAAAATTTTATAAAAATAAAATAATATTTTTTTAGCTATATGGAACTAACAATTCGCAGTTTGCAAAATTATCCAGCAAAACTCAGAAAATTTTCAGTTTTTTTAGTATTAACTGAGAATATTATCAGTTTTTGAGAAATTTCTCTAATTTTTCTAGTGTTAAAACTGAGTCAATTTTTTTCAGTTTTAAACTGATAATATTCTCATTTTTAAAATTGAAAAAAACTAAGAAAATTTTCAATTTTGTATAGAAATGTTCCATATAATTGTTTCATCAATTAAGAAGTTTTTTTTAGTTATATTAGTTCTGTAATTGAGATATTTCTCAAATTTTTTTATATATTTTTTTTCTGTGTATGTTTATGTGTGAAAGAGATATTCTATTTGTTTAAAATTTTAATTTATGGTTAGAAATTAAAAAAATTGCAAATTGACTTATTTTCTAATTTCTTAAACTGAGAAATTTTTTCAAATTGAAACATTTTTCAATATTAAAAATCATATATTTTAGATAAATTTCACAATTGCAATAAATTTGACAGTTGCAATCTAATTTTTAAAATTTTGGATGAAATTCATAGTTTTCTAGTGTAACCTCGTCATTTCAAGTATGATTTTTTTTTTAAAAAAAAATTTATGAAATTTTCTCTTAATTAACTCAACCAACTCCATATATTTTATAATAACAAAGAAAAATTAGATATACTTAAGTAAGTTAAGAAAACTTACCATTAAAATGGTTTAAATTGTAAATTTATAATAAAACATATATTGTTACTTTTATATAATTTTATATTTAATATTAGTCTTATTTGATCGATTTCATTGTGTTGATTTTAGAAATATAAATTTTATCAAAAATAAATGTATATTGTAAAAATTATGATGTTTTGAGAATTTGAAAATCAAAACATATGTCATATCACCATACTTTTTTTGATAAACAATTACAAATAATGAACAATCATTATTTGAATGGTAATTTTGTCTATTAAAAATTAAATTAGACTTAAAAGGGTAAAATATCTTATCTAAGAGTTAATGGAGTATAAAAAGTTCACAAAATGAGATTTGTGTGTTGTGGGGAAGGGATATGATTTTTGGATATACTCTTTTGATCCTGGGGGACGCTCGTGATCCACCGATAGGCACCTGAAAGGAAGTAAACACTCCGGTCGGGGGTGCCGGAATTAGCACTCCGACGGACAAGTCAGTCTCTCGTTCTAGATTACTTGTATTCTAAGTTAAACACCACAATTATCACATACCTCTTTTTGGCTGATGTCTCTTCTGTTTATATCTTTTCTTCTTTGGTTCTCGGATTAGTTCCAAATCCAACCTCCTATTCGGCATATTTTGTAATAAACCGGTCTTCACTCGGCCCCTTGCTTAATCGACTTTCTAGCCAAATAAGGTTGGGTCCGAGTTTCCATGGCAAGGGCCGAATGTTTCGAATCTCGATTATTCAATGTTCGACTCTCCAGAATCTTTACGACTCCCAATATTCGCCCCCCACAATTGCCCCCCAAGCACTCCACTAGCGGCAGTTGGCTGGAGTGTTTGGCTTTAAACTCGAAGAGTCAGAGCCGAAATTCGGCGGCTGACTGTATTCCAATGCGAATGTCTGTCCACACGCTTCTCGATTATCATTTCAACTTCCTGCCTCTTCGTACACTCTCATTTATTGTGATTTAAAATTTCGACGTCTTTTCAAATAGATACATGCTTTTAGACGCCCGTCGCTGGATTGCCTCCCGAACTACCTTTGCGACCTCCTACTCTTCTCTACCTCCTTCACCACTTGTAAGTTCTCTCCTTCTTTGCTTTGAATTTCTTTCTTTGCTTTGTTTTTTGGCTTAGCATAATCATATTGGCTTGGGAGAATGGCGAAACATTTAAAATATCTCCTCTCACCGGATCGAATTTCTGGCTTCCGACGCCATTTTTCCATCCATGATGACATCCGTCTGTCTTTTGTGGCAGACGACACCCTTGATATGGAGAGGGTTGATGAAACTATAATCGTCTTTCCTCTTCTTTCAATCGCAGAGGGCGGGGTCCGTTTCCTCCTTCACCCACTCCTTAGGACCGTGCTTTGCCATTGGGAGTTAATCCCTTCGCAGCCCAACGCCAATTTCTTTAGGATTGTGATGGGGATTGTCGCACTAAACCACCGCCTTGGGCTTAACCTTGGCATACCCACTATTCGGCATTGCTATGCCTTGGCCAAGTCTTCTGGTCGGCACGGGCGTTATTTCCTTAGAGCCAAAGACACCGACCATCAACTAGTGACTATGCTTTCCAGCTCTGGGAAGCGAGTCGATGATGTCATGGTCGTCGTCCAAGGGAACTGGGAATTCGGCGAAGGCGAGGATCGCCTTGATCGTATTCCTAGATGGAGGGGCGAACCAGGTGGCCGAGTATCATCTTTTATCCATTTGTTAAATTTATAAAGCTTCATTTTTGGGACCTTATGGTTTTGCTTTTGTAGGGAACGATTTGAAGAAAATCTTGACCTTAACTGACGACGTCGTCCTTTTAGAAATCAAGACTGCGCTCAAGTACTTCGGCCGATGGAGTCTTCAGAAGCAAGGGAGGGCGGTCCACGTTCTGCTCCGCTACGAGTTGACTTATACGACCTTTTCGGTGGCAGAAAATATCCCAATTTCGATCGGTGAGGAGTTTCTTGTCGCCTGTATCTTGACTGACTTAAAAAATTTGAGGCAAGTCAGTTGCGAGGAATCAGATTCGGAGCGACCGGAAGTAGCTGAGGCCGTCGAATCAGACGAAGCCGAAACAGAGGTTGACGAGGCTTTGAAATTAGCATTTGAGGAAGCCGGCCTCTATTCGGCTGATAATCCGTCCACTTCGGGTCGAGAGGACCGTCCACTTGACGATATTTTTCAGGGTCTGGAGGATCTTCCCGGCACATACCCAGACCCAGAAGATATGGCTGGGCTAAGCCTCACTAAGCTTGCCAAGAAAGCGAACGGGGAAAAAATAGTTGCGCGGCGAAGGGCGGAGGAGATTCGGGCTGCCGAATCTCAGTCTCAGTCTCAGTCCTCCCTGCCCGTTATTGAGGAAGTGACGGCAAAAGGAGGAAGCACCGAAATGGAACCCTTGGTGCAGACAAGTGTAGAAGCTGAGCAAAAGGTGGAGAAGCGCCCCCGACTCAGAAGAAGATCGCGCCGACAAACGGCCTCGTTTAGAGGAATCGGATGTGATTGTACCTTTTGTTATTCAGCCGAAGATGCAAAATACGCTGATCTTCTCCGATGCTTCGGTAATCAAAGATCCAGCAGTTGCACTTAGTTTGGCGACGTTCGTTTCACTACCTGCTGATAAGGCAACTTTTCGGGCAGAGCCGGATCTGGTTGCAATCGCGTTGGCCGTGCAATCGGCTCTTTTGGTACATATCTGGACTCTGTCTTTTCTCGTTACACATTATTTTGGTTTTAACTTCCTGTTTTGCAAACTATCGGAAGGATAGCTGACATGGGCCGTCGCTATCATGATGCCGTGGAGCAGATTGGCCGTTTACAAGCGGAGGTTGAGGGCCAAAGGAGTAGGGCGCAGATCGAGGGCGCTCGTGCCAAGGTCGAGTTGGAGAGAGCCCGTAATGCTGAAGATTTGAGATTGGTCGCCGTGGAGAGGGCGAATGCGAGCGACGCCGCGCTTAAATTGGCCCAGGAGGCGAATTCTAAATTGAAGGCTGAGTTCGAAGAGATGAAGGCGGCGAAGGAAGCAGCTGACCTGAAGGCTTCCAACGCATTTGATGCCAGGAAAAAATCAGCTTATGATGGATACGTAGACGAAGTCCCCAAGTTTGAGAATCGAGGCTTTAAACACGGCTGGCTCAAAGCCCTTGCTGCCGTTAATGTGTCTTTGGCTGCGCCAATTCCATATGAGTAAGTGGATGTTGAGCCGCTGGAGTCTGATTCCGATGGCTGATTTCAAAGGCACTTGTTTTTTGTTTTAGGATTTGCGTGTATTTTTCAGCTTTTTACAGTTTTTTGCTTAGTAATTTTCATATGTAAAATGGTTACAATTTGTGCCCAATTTACTTAATGAAAATTCATTTTGTACCTCGTTGTTATTAATGAATGAAATTGCTTTGGGTCAAATATTGTATAATTGCTAACTAAATGATTAGGACGCTATAAAAGCCAAAAATTGGTGAATGAACTGGCTACGGCACATATCGATCGGCATGAGGCCAAGGTAGGTGGCTGGCTAGATTAATAAATCTGCTTTTGCCCCAGCCAGTGCATGAACTTCAAAGGCATTGATCAAAAATTGCCGTTTAGATAGTTAGGCCGTTTTAAAAGCCAAAAATTAGTGAATGAACTGGCTGCGGCACATATCGATCTGCATGAGGCCAGGGTAAGCAGCTGGCTAGATTAATAAATCTGCCCTTGCCCCAGCCAGTGCATGAACTTCAAAGGCATTGATAAAAAATTGCCATTTAGATAGTTAGGCCGTTTTAAAAGCCAAAAATTGGTGAATGAACTGGCTGCGGCACATATCGATTAGCATGAGGCGAGGGTAGGCGGCCGGCTAGATTAATAAATCTGCCCTGTCGTTTGGAGAGTGGCGTTAATGAAATTGCCTCGGGGGTGCTGCAAGTATTAGAAATAAATGGGGGGTGGCTGTTTGTGCCATTAACTTCGCTTATTGTGTTTTCAAGGCAACTTATCGCGAATGGCAAATAGAGTTTTCTTCAACAGCAGAGGCGAAGGTCGAACTTTGGCTGAGCTTGATACTGCGATGAATCGCGGCAGAGAAGCCACCCGCACAGGAAATGGGACGTCCAAAAAACGGGAAAAACGTCAGCCTTCAAGTCGTCGAAGCAGATCACCCCGAAAGGAGAAACAGCAACGGGAAAGCTCTCTGCGACCGCGACCGTTGAGTTTCGCAGTTTTCATGGGGAACAGACCGATGACGGAGGCAGACTCCATTATCAGGGACCCAGTGGTGGCAGTCGAATTTGCTCGACAGATTTTTCCACCGGAGGTGCAGCAGTCGATGGTTGGCCGACAAGATTTCGACGTCTTTCGAGAGGGAATCCACAGGGCGGTGAAGGGGCTGTACACCGCTTACGAAGTCGGCATGCGCCAGCACGCCGCGCGGCGAGAGATAGAGAAGATGGACGAAAGGGTCCGCAATTCGGAGGTTCTTGTGGAGAAAGTCGAGCGCAAACTTAATGAGCTTAAGATGGCTAAAGCCACCGAGCTGCACGTGGCGGGTCGATCTAGTCCAATCGTGAATGAAAGGGTGACCCAACGCCTATTGAGTCATGCCATTGCCGATCGAGACACGGCTAGCATGTTTGCCGTAGAAAATGCGAGATCCAAAGGTTATGAGCAAGGCTTTCATGTGGGCCGGAAGGTTGGGATCGACAAAATGAAGGAGAAGCTTGCAGAGGAGGTCTGCCGATGCGAGAATCGGAGATTTAAGCACGGTTGGATCGCGGCACTTCAGGCCGTAGAGGCTCTTCAAGCAAAGGGTGTCGATTCGGCGTTGCCGCTGTACCGACGCAATCATTTTCCCTTTTCCGTCCTTTGAGGTCGAAAAAAGCGACGATGAGGGAGAGGCCGCATAAAAATATTCGCTGTAATGTTTAGGCATGGATTGCGTCGAAAATTATGTAATTACTTGTCAGATGAATAAAATGCTATGTTGTTAATATTCTAATTGCCTTATAATTACTTGTCAAATTGCGTAATTATGTAATTCTTTGGCGTATATATGTTTGCATGTTTTGTGCTTTATTGGACAAAGATTGTTCGAATAAACGGTTTTTGCCGGCTCGTCCTAATGGAGCACGTCACTAAATATTTATTCAGTATGCTCGTTGCATTGCCCAAAAACGGTGTTGATAAGACTCCGAATTCGGCATTTTCTTTAGGTATTTATTCGGCTCCAGGCCTAGGCTTGGACGTTGTCATACGCCGAAAGGGCTTCGAATCCGGAGACTTTGAGTGGCCGATCGTGATATCCACGAAAGGCACTCTGAATCCGGAGACTTTGATTGGCTGATCGTGATATCCAAGAAGGGCGCTCCGAATCCGGAGGCTTTTCTGGCCCAACGGCGTCATGCGCCGAAGGGGCTCCGAATCCGAGGACTTTGAGTGGCCGATCGTGGGCGCTCCAAATTCGGAGACTTTGATTGGCCGATCGTGATATCCACGAAGGCGATCCGAATCCGGAGGCTTTTCCGGTCCAACGGCGTCATACGCCAAAGGGGCTTCGAATTCGGAGCCTTTGAGTGGCAGATCGTGATATCCACGAAGGGCACTCCAAATTCGGAGGCTTTTTCAGCCCAACAGCGTCATGCGCCGAAGGGGCTCCGAATCCGGAGACTTTGATTGGCCGATCGTGATATCCACGAAGGGCGCTTTGAATCCGGCGGCTTTTTCGGCCCAACGACGTCATGCACCGAAGGGGCTCCGAATCCGGAGACTTTGAGCGGCCGATCGTGATATCCACGAAGGGCGCTCCGAATCCAGAGGTTTTTTTAGAACACTTTTAGAACAATTTTCGACTAGTATCCTCGTATTACAAAAGTGGAATTTGTACATGGCGAATCGTTTAACACTAAAATCATTCCCCTCAGGTCGGGTTTAATGATAAAACTTTCGCAAGTGGGTCAAGTTCCAAGGCCTTGGAAGACTCTTTCCTGTCATATCTTTCAGCCAATATGCCCCTGTTCCTGCGATAGAATCTATTTGATAGGGGCCGTCCTAGTTTGGACCAATTTTTCCATCAGCCGGCTTCCTGTCGGCTGGAAGCACCTTCTTCAGGACCAATTCTCCTAGTGTGTAGCGTCACAGCTGAACTCGTTGATTGTATGATTTCGCCAACTGTTACTGGTACCGTGCCATGGACGCAAGGGCGTGGTCTCTTCGTTCCTCGATTAGAATCAAATCCAAAGCCAGCATCATGTCGTTTCGGACTGTATCAAAAACTTGCGACTTGAGGGTTGGGAGGCCGATCTCCAGGGGTCAGATCGCCTGGTTTCCAAAGCATAGGGCAAACGGAGTTTCTCTAGTTGATCTCCTCGGCGTTGTTCGATGAACCCACAATACACCCGGCAATTCTTTGACCCATTTGCCTTTAGCTTTCTCCAGCCTTTTCTTGATGCCGTCCAGGATGGATTTGTTCAAAGCTTCGTCCTGACCATTGCTTTGGGAATAAGTCGGCGTAGAAAAATATGGACGGATACCATATTTGTCGCACAGTTCTCGGTAAACACCACAATCAAATTGAGTGCCGTTGTCTGAAATAAGGGCTCTTGGAATGCCGAATCGTGTTATGATGTTCCTCCACACAAAGCGTTTAACATCAATGTCTCGAATGTGTGTTAATGCCTCCGCTTCAACCAATTTTGTGAAGTAATTTGTTGCGACGATCAAGTATCGCTTATTCCCTGGGGCCCTCGACAATGGTTCTACGATATCGAGCCCCCACTGGGCGAACGACAAGGGACTAGTAATAGAGTTCAGTTCTTCTGCGGGCAAACGGGTTAGTGGGGAGAACTTCTGGCACTGTTCACACTTTTTCGCATAACACTCGGCGTCCGCTCTCATTGTCGGCCAATAATACCCCTGCGTTATAGCTCGATGGGCCAAAGAACGCCCACCAGAATGGGCATCACAACTGCCCTCATGTATCTCAGTCAGAAACTCCTCGACTTTGTCTGGGTGCACGCATTCCAAATATGGACCAGAGAGGGATTTTTTATAGAGCCCTCCATGCGGATCTAAGTAGTATCTCATGGCTTTGTTTTGCAACTTGTGTGCTTCTTTCTTCTCCTCTGGGAGTTGGTCAGAAGACAGGAAAGCAGCAATGGGATCCATCCAGCTTGGGGCGGATTCTATAACGTTAATCTGGACTTCCTCCGAAGGGCCAATGCTTGGCTCCGGGATGAAACCTACTTTGATAGTCCGTTTAATCTCTGAGTTGATGGCGGAGGCTAGGCAAGCCAAGCCAAAGTGTCTACATGGGTGTTCTGATCACGTGTTATCTGGTTCAACTCATGATGATCGAATTTTGCCAACAAGGAATTGGTCGTTTTCATGTAGGCCGCCATGCGGTCGTTCCTTGCCGTGTACTCCCCCTTTAGCTAGTTGATCACTAGTTTTGAATTGTAAAACACAAGCAAACACCAAGCACCAAGAACGTGCGCGTTCCGTAAACCGGCTAGGAGGGCTTCGTATTCGGCTTCGTTATTTGATGCTTCGAAGCCAAGCTTGACGGCCTGCTCAATTATTGCGCCGTTAGGAGACATTATGACAACTCCGGCCCCACTACCCCACTGATTAGACAATCCATCGCAATACAACTGCCAAATATCCCCAACATAAATCCTCCAGTTCGGCATCGGTCGAATTTTGTCAGGCTTGAAGTCGGTCAGGACACCAGTGAATTCGGCGACAAAGTCGGCAAGCACCTGCCCTTTGATTGAGGTTCTGGGTAGAAATTGAATATCGTATTGGCCGAGTTCCAGAGCCTACTTTGAAACACGTCTGGAAGCTTCTGCACTGCGTAGTACAGAGTGGAGGAGATAGTCTGTTAGCACCCCAATGCTACGACCCTGGAAGTAATGCATCAGTTTCCTTGCCGCCATGACTAAGGCTAGGATGAGCTTTTCCAGCGGAAGGTAGCGTGTTTCGGCATCAACCATTGCCTTGCTCACATAATACACCGGCCGTTGCTCTCCCAGCTCTTCCTTTATCAACACGGCGCTGACGGCTCGGTCAGAAACTACCAGATACATAATGAGCAGGTCACCAAGAGAGAGCGTTGCCAAGAGTGGTACTGAGCGGAGGTATGTCTTAAGGCCGTTGAAAGCGGCTTCGCATTCGGAGGACCATTCAAAAGCCTTGCCCTGCCATAGTGTATGAAAGAATTGTCGGCAACGATCTGTGGAACGGCTGATGAACCTGTTGAGTGCGGCGGCCATCCCCATTAACTTTTGCACCTCTTTTACTGATCGGGGGGAGCTGAGCTCCAGGATTGCTGTGATCTGCCTTGGGTTAGCTTCGATTCTTCGGTGATTGACGATATATCCCAAGAATTTGCAAGAGCCGATTCCAAAGGCACATTTGGAAGCGTTCAGCTTCATTCTATATTTGCATAAGATGCCGAATGTTTCTTCAAGATCGGCTATATGATTCTGCTTTACCTTTGACATGACCAGCATATCGTCAATGTACACTTCCATTGTGTGACCGAGTTGCTTTTTGAACATGGTGGTGACTAGTCTCTGGTAGGTTGCCCTGGCATTCTTCAGCCTAAAAGGCATAACCTTATAGCAGTAGGTTCCTTTTGGGGTGAGGAATGCAGTTTTCTCCTGGTCCTCAGGATGCATGGCAATTTGATGGTAGTCTCTGTAAGCATCGAGGAAACTCATGCGCTGATGGCGTGCTGTAGCATCTACCAGTTGGTCTATCCTTGGGAGAGAAAAACAGTTTTTGGGGCAGGCTTTGTTTAGGTCCGTGAAATCAACGCAGACTCGCCATGTACCGTTCTTCTTCTTCACAACTACAGTATTAGAGAGCCATGTAGGGAAGGTAACTTCCTTGATTGCCCCTGCATCAAGCAGCTGGTCAACCTCTTCAATCACGACGGTAGTGTGCTCTATGGCAGATCGCCGGCTTTTCTGAATGATCGGTTTGCACTTAGGGTCAACATTCAAACGATGCTTGGAAACAATTGGGTCGACGCCTGGCATTTCATATGGAGTCCATGCAAATACATCAAGATTATTGAGCAGGAAGGATACTAATTTCTGTCTGTCGGCTTGATTCAGGGAGGCGTCGACCATAAAGAATCTCTCTGGATTGCCGTCGATCTCAATTCGGTCTAAGTCTTCCATGGCTTTCTCATTCGGGAGCCGCCCGACATCGTCGAGGCTTTCACGATCCGACACCTCGATGGAATTAACTTGCAAATCCTTTGGTGTCTTTCCGGAGAGAAGATAGCATACTCGTGCCGATTGTTGGGAACAACGGATCTGCTCGCTGCCGTATTCTATCGGGAAGCGCAGAAGCTGATGATAGGTGCTTGGGACAGCCCGCATAGAATGCAACCAAGTTCGTCCCATGATGAGATTGTATGGTGAAGGCAGCCTGACGACCAAGAATTCCACATCCACTATTTGGGAGCCTGCTCGGACAGGTAGTATGATTTTCCCCAACGGCTATTCTAGATTTGCGTTGAAGCCGAATAATGGATAAGGAGCCGGAGACAAGTCTGATTCATTTAAGCCAAGTTTGATGAAGGTCTTGTAATACATAACCTCAGAAGTACTTCCCTGGTCTATGAGAACGCGCTCGATAGTGAATCGGTTGACACGTAGTTCAATGACCAGTGGATCAATATGGGGGACTGTTATGCCGATAAGATCAAAATTGTCGAAGGTGATACTCGGAGCTTCATGCGGCCGTTTCGCCGGCGTGAGTTGCTTCTGGGATGCAGGGTGTGTTTGAATTGTATGCACGGCTAAGGGCGTTGGCAAGCTGTATATCATATGGATGACTGCAAGCGGAGGTGATTCCCGCCGATGTACAATTGGTCTGGTCGCGCATGTTTGGGCATGGTGCTGGAGCTGAACATCTCGGACCAACTCCTGAAGGTCTTTTATGGCATAGCTACTATCACGATCATGATCTTCACGATATTCACACCGCCTATCCCTTCTTGTCGTGTCGGGAGGTGCCACCGCTTCTGATGACCTGGTGTAGAACGAGGGGCCCACTTTATATGCGGACTTTCTTTAGAGGAACTGGAAACTTCAGATCGTCCATTCTTCTTGGGATCCAGGGATAATAAGTCGGAGCTGCTATCGGTGTCTTGAAGCCGGGCTCGAGGTCGTCGATCACCTGCTTTCAGAGGTCGCTCGGGATTTTGGGGCACGACTTGTTTGAATTTTGCTACCTCCAAAGCCAAATCCTGACGAAGGCGCTCGTTTACATCGATCAAGTTTTCCAACCTCTGCTCATTTTGCTTTGCCTGCTCCATGATCGCTTGCATTGCCTCATGTTCTGGAGTCGAAGGTAAGGCGAAGTTCAAAACGCGTCTTGCTGGGATAAGCTTCGGTCTGTGCGTGTTTGTTGGAGTGAAAACGTCTACCTATATGTTTTCATCAGTGACTATTGGAGGGTCCTCCGTCACGTCCGCCATGGATCTGCTTGAGTATTCCCACAGATGGCATCAGTTGTGGGGAATTGATTTTTGGAAATACTCTTCTGATCCTGGGGGACGCTCGTGATCCACCGATAGGCACCTGAAAGGAAGTAAACACTCCGGTTGGGGGTGTCGGAATTAGTACTTCGATGGACAAGTCAGTCTCTCGTTCTAGATTACTTGTATTCTAAGTTGAACACCACAATTATCACATACCTCTTTCTGGCTGATGTCTCTTCTATTTATATCATTTTTTCTTTGGTCCTCGGGATTAGTTCCAAATCCAACCTCCTATTCGGCATATTTTGTAATAAATTGATCTTCACTCGGCCCCTTGCTTAATCGATTTTCTAGCCGAATAGAGTTGGGTCCGAGTTTCCGTGGCAAGGGCCGAATGTTTCGAATCTCGATTCTTCAATGTTCGACTCTCAGGAATCTTTACGACTCCCAATATTCAGCCCCCACTTGTGCAAAACGAGTTCAAACTCAATTTTTAGGCTCGTTTATTTAATTCGAGCTGAGCTCAAGTAGCTCCTAGCTTGACTCGATCAGGCCTGTGGACATAAAGAAATACATTAATATTTAATTTTCATAATATATCAAATAAATTTTTACTAATTTATTTTATTGTTCTATTTATTTTTTGTGTTTGTGTAAATTTATATATTTGATTGATGAAATTTACCATTAATATAAGCATTCTTGTATATTTTGTTCAAAATATTTTATTTATTTATTTTTATTTTAATATGTAAATTAATCTAAGTTTAATTTTTTTCCCCAAGCTCGAGCTTAAGTTCGGCTTGTTTATGTAATTGAGTTGGCTGGAGCTGAACTTGAGTTTATTATGTATTGGACGAGCTGAGCTTGAGTTCTATTATTTAAAGCTTGACTTGAGTTCAGCTCAAGGTTGAATTCGATTAATTATTCATAAATAAGCTTAAATATTCAAAAGTTTAGTTCGGCTCGTTTATAACCTTAAAACACGTACACATATGAAAATGGCTTATCTAAATTGTTTTTGATAAGTAATGTTATCCTACATTTATATAACCAATATTTGTGTAGCAATAATAATATTTAAGTTGTCACCATAATCTATTGTAATTAATTGATCCTTTGTTGATTAACAATTATAATATTTTTTTAATAAATAAAATAGCCTAAAATCATAGAGCCAAATTGATTATTACTATTTGGTTTTGGTTTCGTTAAGTAACTTCAACAGTTTGTTCTAGTTCCAAATTTTCTGATACCATTCATCCCAATTCTACCCCGAAATCAGACTAATTTTGGTCCATAAACACCAATAATTGTCTACTAGTTTTGTACCCAGTCAAGCTCCCTGCATTTTAAATTGGGTTATTTCACTTAAAACCCATATATTTTTATTAAAATTTTATTTTGAACCCACTTTCAATTGTAATGGTCATGGTTGTTTGGTTTTGGTTTTTAGAAAACATTTTTCAGAAAATTTTCCTTTTTATTTTTCGTATTTTATTTTGTTTTCAATAAATTTTTTAAATATTTTAAACAATTTTTTTAAAATTTTTTTTAGACACGTCTAACATAAATACACTTAAAAATATATAATATTTGTAAAAAAAATCTTTAAAAATTCACTAAATACCAAGAATACAAAAAATTACAAAAATTCAATATATTTTTCATTTTTTTGTGTATTTATTAATTTTTAAAAATATTTTTTCACAAATATTTTACTATTTAAATACATTTAAGTAAGGTGCATCTAAAAAATTAAAAAACTTATTTAAAATTTTAAAAATATTCACTAAAAAAAATATAAAAAACAAAAAACTCAATTTTCAAAAAATTGAATTTAGAAAATTCAAACCATACATATTATTTTGTCGGAAAAAAAAAAAAAAACTTTTATGGTGTTGTTACGAGGTGAATACCCTCTATAACTTTTTAGTATGCACATAGTAGCCTTTCTTTTAACTTAGTTTTGTACCCATGATGAGCCCACAAATCAGAATTACACAGTTCACTTACTTTAGTGGATTGGACAGAAACTAAACTTTTTTTATTCAGCAACGCTAGATATCATGAAAAGTCTTTCATGAAAATGGTTATGAAAGATTTGTGACCTTTGGATCACACTTACAATAAAGTACCACACACTAATCAAGGTAATCTAAGGGTCACAAATTTTTCATAATCATTTTCATGAAATTTTTTTCATGATCCCTAACATTTCTCTTTTTTATTATTTTGTAGGAAAGTGATTCGTAGCTCAAATTTGAGCCCCTGAATCCCCTCCGAATGCAAAAACGACGTCGTTTTCGTCATTTTTGATTTTTTTTTTTAGAAGAAGAATCAAAAGAAGGAGAAGAAGAAGAAGAAGCAGAAGAACTGGACTGGAGGGGCCAACAAAATCAGGCTGGAGATGGGTGGAGGCGAGGGCTGCTGTTAGGATCGAGGATCCCGCCTAAGACCTTATAGAAATCATACCAAGCAGAAAAACACACCCACACAGAAGGAGACACCATATTTAACGTAGTTCGGCGTTAAAGCCTACGTCCACGGGAGAATAACCGGTTATCACTATACCAATTGAGAGATTACAGAAAGATTACAATAGAGGAGGAGCTCATACTCTTCTCACTCAGCCACTCTCCCGTCTCCCTCGCTCACACCGAGAGAGACGGTCTCTCCGCCTCACATATCTCACTCTTTGGTTTGTTCTCTCGGTTTGCTCACTCTTAACTCTCCTCCCAACCTCTCTATATATATACATTACAGATGAAGGTGGAGAGGTTGGCCTTGCATATGGCCAGTTCATTTCTTCTCCTTTCGGTGGCCGTCTTCCTTGATATGGTTGGTGGCCTCCATTCTTGACATGCTTGGTGGCCTCCTTCCTTGACTTGTGTGTGTTCCCATGGAGAAGAAAAAACATCACCCCCTTCACATGGGGTGATATAAACAAATCATCCCCTCAACCCATGTGAGTTGATCTACTGCACACACTGCTACTAATCTTGTCACGCCCAAATTCAACATAGTCTGCATCTCCTTACTGAGACGCTTGCATCCCCTCAAGCTAGAGATAATACACTAGAGATACAAGAGGAGGAGGGAATCCTACATCCTCAACTCAACTCACACCACTCTCTGATTTGGAGAGAGCCTCTGCTCCTATCTCCCACAGATCTCTTCCACGCTTCCTGTCTCGGATGTCTTCAGCAGCTATGCTTGAACTTGCGTAACCAAGATATCCTACACCCCCTGATTGGATATCCTGCACCCCCTACTGGGATGCCCTTGACTGCCATGCCTTATCTCACAGGACCAGTCATAGGAGCAATAGAAAACTCGTTGTTTATCCCATCAACGTCCTCGGTCTTCTTTGCTCGGAGCTTTTCCTCTAAATTATCAGCCTTTGCCCTCTGCACTTTTGAACAACCTCCTAGCGTTTCCACACACTTATTGTTCATGCCTTTTGCAATCCCTGATCTCCAGTTCAGCGATACACGTTACCTGCGTATCTATCACTTGTACTACCAGATGACGGTTGACAGTAGCTCTTTCTTCCAAAGCAATTTCAACAGATCTGTACAAGTCACCAACTATGCAACGCCTAGCATAGTACCTGCGCCCATACTTCTTGAGTGCTCATCGTGGCTCCATCTCTCCTCCTGCGCTCGAGCTCGCCTGAGAGATCCGCAACTGCTCTGTTTCATTAAGACATGCGTTCGCTGCCACAAAATCAAAACTGATACGATAACCCAGGTATCCAACCATTCAGTCAAAACTGAATGCTATCTGCTGTACAAAACACAAGCGCTTTTCCAAAAAAACACAGCAGATTCCATTGCTCAAAATCACATTGAGCCAATGCAAAGAACATGCAGAACCAATCGAGCTAGTTCTTCGATTTTCTGCAACTCAAGCTCCACCATAGTGCCAAGTTCCGATTTCCATAGGCGCCAAACAAGTTGTCCTTGACAACTCCAAACAAAACATGGTGAGCAACCCGCTTGAACCAATCCTGAGGAGACTAAACAAAAGAGGCTTCAAATTCTCTGTCAAAGCAACTTCAAGAAAACGGTACCAAAAAACATCATGTCCGATCAACCATCGAACATAATACTGCTCTCTTTAAGCTCGAATTAATCAAAAGAGCCAAACAAGTTCTTCGAGACCTAACGCAAGTTCTCCACCAAACAAAACTGGACTGTGGATGCAGTTAGGCTCTAACCAATTTGGAAGTATCGGAACAAACTTCAAATGAACTGATAAAATGCCAAGAGCCAAAAAATTCTGAAGTGTCGAGCAAACTCCAGATTCCTCCAACTGCAATTCAAACCGGTAGACATAAGATGATGCACCATCTTCACAGCTACCAAAAACCGCCCAAAGGCGCGTGCACCGTAAATGCACAACTCCAACAGTCCCCGTTGACTCCACCGAATCTGCAAACAATCTATCCCCTCCAAATCCAACGGCAGATTAAGGGATGGATCCCAACACATGAGATTCACAAAATCACCATCTTCACGTTTCTCCTCAGCAATCTCTTCCAATCTTCAATGAACACCAACGGTCAAACCGCTTCCAGAGAAGCAAACACCCGGAGTCTGAATCGTCACCTAGACTACCAATAGCTGATGTCTTCGAATATGGAACAAATTGCGAAAATGAAAATCCACAAGAAGAAACAATCAAGTCTCACAAACCGGAGACACCCTTGGATCTAATCACACACAATCATAGATCCCAACTATGATGATGAATCTCAATAAACCACGACTCTAAAAATCGCCAATAATCTATGAAAGACTGCCAACAACAATGCCTCTAATAGACATTGAACAAAAAATGCCAAAGCTCCACCAAGATCTAAAGTAGATTGTCACACCTTCTTCAAATCGACAAATGCGGAAACCAAGGCTCCACCAGATGCGAGTCTTCCAACAACGATCCATGAAGAATCTCCAACGCCTCCACAGAGACCAATGCCAATAAAGTACTACTATTTGGACTTATTACATATGCCAAATCTCCGTAGTACACACCGCCAATGCTGGTTCTCTCTATCTCCTAGAGAAAAACCCAATGAACTCTGAAGTTCTGTAACTAACCCAAGAGTCTCCAAATGAACTGATAACTTTTGCAACTGACTCTAAAAGGTCTTCAATTGGCTTCCAATTGGCTTCAACCCAGTGAACAAAATTTTTCACCCCCATCACCCACATGGATGATAAAACACCGTTGTACAAATATGCCTCCATTCCACCGAGTATCCGGTGTGAATCTACACCTCCTACTTGGAATGTCTTCAACTGCCACACATCATCTTGCATGTCTCGCACCTCTATCACCACGTACTTGCATCCTCCAATAGAATGCTCACCGTTTCCCTGTTGAGGTGACTCCACCCAAACTCTCTGGGTGCCCGTCTCGACTTCACTGCCACGAACCAGATTCAGGACAAAGAAAGAGATTTGCCTCTCCTTGGGTGCGCACTGCATCGTCTTACCCTTTCAATTTCTTTGTCTAGAGCTTTTTTTTTTTTTCTGTGAACTAGTTGATGCTGCCAGGCCAAAATCCGGCACACTGCACCTTTGTATGATTCTGCTGCGTACTCTTGCACTGTTGTATACCTACACCTTGTATGACATTCCTGCGAACTCATCTGTGCTATTGTGACTACGTGCTCCTACACCTTATGTGTGCACTGCTGCAGCTGTTGCTCTTCTATGTTTACATATTACCAATACTTCTTGTATTATGTTTGACATTAGCTCTAATTGCCACAACATTCCCCTGAGCCTGCACTGGTTGCCAATCATCTATCTGATGAAGTGGACTTTTGATTGAACCAGATCTTCCGATTACCTCAACAACCAGGAAAGTTCCCAGGAAAGACTGGTGGGGTCACAATCGGTCCCACTTAAGAACCAGTCTCCTTAGACAGTGTCTTTTTGACAGAACTTTCCTAGACATTGTTGATCTTGAGATAATCATGTGCAATTCTTCTAATCGCCCTTGACCAATCCTGATCTCCATTGATTTGTCATTTGATTAAGCCTGATCTCCTTTGGTCTTCAATGATCTATCTCGATTTGTATCTGGTTGTCTAATCTGGTCAGAATCTGCCCATTCTAACCTCTTCAGTGAATCCGCAGCGTTCTACAATATCCGGCAACCTTCCTTCGTCTATTGAAGATAACAAACTCCCATATTTTGACAATCTTTCAAAACCGTTCAGAATTTCACTATTCTGACCTCGCGGTTGCGTCCGGAACGGTCCGTTTAGCTAGGACCAACCATCGCTGCACTTCCAGGGACCTCACTGAAAAATATCCCTGAAAGTTGGGCCACACCACAATTTTTTGAAAATTTTGGGCCAAATTGCAATTTTTAGAAGTTTAGGGAATATTCGGTGTACCAACAGAATATTCTGTCCGCTGTAACTGATGCCGTCTGCCACTTTAATCTGCCTTCTTTTTACAGAATATCCGATTCCAAAATCTGACCGTACGGATGTGTCCAGAATACTCCAAATAGTTGGAAACCACTATTGGATCACCAAAAATGGACTCCAAATGGCTTAGTTCAAGCCAAAACATTTTGTACGCCTCAGATTTGCGGTTGCACCATAGCCGCAGCACACTGGATCACTCCTCATGAGGCTGCACCTTAGCCGCGAAGCACTGGATCCTTCCTCAGGCGGCTGCACCCTTGCCGCGTCGCACTAGATCCCACCTCTGATCGATGACGTGGCAGATGACTGTGCTGCCATGTGGCGCTAACTGGCTGATGTGTCGATGACGTGGGATGCCACGTGTCGATGTCGTGGATGACACGTGGTAGTGGTGCTGACATGCTACTACTAACGTGGCTGTTGGCGCGGCGCCACGTGGCTGGCGCGTGTCCCACACGTGTGATCCCTAGTCACCTTCTTCCTCGCGTCGCGCGTGTGGCGCGTGCACGAGACTGAAACAATGCGCCGTATGTCTGCACGGCGTGTGAAGGCATGTGCCGAGACTAGGCCTCACGCGCCATTTTTAGGAGGCGCGTGAAGGTGCGTCCTTGCTCCTCTGGGGCTCTGCTTTGTATGTTTGGACTCCTCTTATTGAGCCCTTGCTCCTGGTTTGCTCAAAATCGGATTTTGAGCAATCTGATTTCTGGGCTGTTTCAAACAACACACTGTTTTGTTCCAAAATGTCACCGACGAGGCTTTGATACCAATTGTTGGGATCGGGGATCCCACCCAAGACCTTATAGAAATCATACCAAGCAGAAAAACACACCCACACAGAAGGAGACACCATATTTAACGTGGTTCGGCGTTAAAGCCTACGTCCACGGGAGAGTAACCGGTTATCACTATACCAATGGAGAGATTATAGAAAGATTACAATAGAGGAGGAGCTCACACTCTCCTCACTCAGCCACTCTCCCGTCTCCCTCGCTCACACCGAAAGAGACGGTCTCTCCGCCTCACATCTCTCACTCTTTCGTTTGTTCTCTCAGTTTGCTCACTCTCAACTCTCCTCTCAACCTCTCTATATATACACATTATAGATGAAGGTGGAGAGGCTAGCCTTGCACATGGCCAGCTCATTTCTTCTCATTTCAGTGGCCGTCTTCCTTGACATGGTTGGTGGCCTCCATTCTTGACTTGGTTGGTGGCCTCCTTCCTTGACTTGTGTGTGTTCCCATGGAGAAGAAAAAACATCACCCCCTTCACAAGGGGTGATATCAACAGCTGCGAGGTAGAGGCGGAGGCGACGGCGGGGCTGCGACGAGGCGACGGTGGGGCGACAATCGGGCGGAGGGGCTGCCATCTCTTCCCCTCTCTTCCTCCTCTTCCCCTCTCTTCTCTTTTCTCTTCTCTTCTATCTGATTCGGGGGATTCAGGGGGGGGGCTCAAATTCGGGGAAAAAAACATTTCCCTATTTTGTATTGATTAAATGACGTGAAATTAAATTGATTTGACTCAAACTCAAAATTTTAAAAATGAAAGTGACAATTAGAACATAGGGAATTATTACAATATGGAAAGTTATTTTAAAGAGAATAATATGTATAAAGCCAATGAGCATTAGGTTCATAACATTGTATTCTTCTACTAATCTACAAACATAGCTTTTTCTTAGTGATGGAGTCCATTCTAATGATGCCAAAACTTCCTCAAATATATCCCACAATTTGTCACTTCTGACTGGACAATTATCTCATCATATGAATTTCAGGTTGGAAGGAACATCAAATGTGAGAGTTCCATGAGAGTGCAAGGAACAGATCAATCTCTGAAAATCTGAAGGCAAAACCATAACCAAACCAGAGAAATATCTCACAAGGCGAACAATATGTCGGACAATCTACCACAAGAAGTGGTGTTTGATATCTTAGCAAGACTACCTGTGAAGTCACTATTACAAATGAGGTGTGTATGCAAATCATGGAACTCTCTAACAGTCCCAATTTCATCACATCACACACAAACCAAACTCTTGCAAACAACAACAATGAATTACTAATACTTAGGCACCATACTGATGACAAAGATCAGTTCACACTCCACTGCAAAAACAACGCAGTCAATGAGTGTACGACATTTGATTGCCCATTTACAAACTGGACAAAGTACTATTTGAGGGTAGTGGGTTTGTGTAACAGATTAGTGTGCTTTTCGTCTCATGATCAGACTACCATTTTATGGAACCCATCAATCAAGAGATGTTTGAATCTATGCCTCATGTTACATGTAAGTCTCATGGTTCTTATATGTTTGATCTTGGGTTTGGCTTTGGCTTTGATCCCCTAAGTAATGATTTTAAGGTGGTGATACTTGTGTATTTTCACGAGCGCTTTGGTTACAGGCTTCCAGCAGAGGTCGATGTTTATATGCTTAGCATACGGGCTTGGAGAACAATTGATACTGTTGCCCCCTCATATAACTTGATGCAATGTGTTTCGCATGTTTTTGTGAACCGGGCTTGCCACTGGATTGGTTTTGAGGCAATGACGAAGGAAATAAGGTGCTATTTGATATTGTCATTCGACATTGGTAGTGAAGTGTTCCATGAGATAAAGCTGCCAAATTGTTTTGCTAATGTGTTTAGACTAATTGCATCAATTGCGGTGTATGAGGAATCGATTTGTTTGTTCCATTATGATAGGGATTGTGGATATCTAAGTAAGAATTGTGATATATGGGTGATGAAATAGTATGGTGTGGTTGAGTCATGGACTAAATTGTTCACAGTTGATTTCGGGATAAGCAAGGTTGTAGGATTTCTAAATAACGGTGAATTTTTGGCAGAAGATAGAGAGAGGAAGTTGGTTACTTATGATTTCAAGATCGGGCAAATGGAATCCATGGGTTGAAGCGATCGTTTCATTTGGAGGATTACATGGAAAGCCTACTTCTACTTAAAGAAGGAAATGAAGTTTTCAAGGAGAAGGAAAAATCTAGTAATGTCCTTGACAAGGGTATAGCAGAAAGGTCGGAGTTGAGGAGATGCATTGATCAACAAGGAAGTCGGTCACGTGGTAGGTTCTTTGGTAGTGCAATGCCTGGCCCTCTCAGAAAAATTGGACTTCCTCGACCTTCTCACAGAAACTTGATTGATCGTCCACTTGAATTGGAAAGAAACCTATCCCAATCAACAATGCTAGAGGAAGCAGAGAATGATAGGAAGTTGTAAAAGTAATTTACTAATCGGTTGTTTAGGCAATTGGACGTGGTAGGTTCTTTTCAATTTTCTACGTAGAGATGTAATTGTCTTGTGCTGCGCTGATATGTTTGCCTTTTGAGATTCATTATCAATGTAAAACTTCAGATATGAGAAGATTTGTTTGTTAGATCGTGGTGTATCAGATCATTATTTAATGTTTTAAAGTCTTGATTTCAAAGTTTTTATAATTCAAAATAAGGTGTGATTCCGATTTGAAACATTGTAAATTTCAATTTATTGTCATACTTAGCACTGGAAGTGGACATCTTCTCTGTTGAACTCTAGCCATTTTTAATTGATTTAGTAGTTGTATGATCAATTGCATAAGACAAATTAAAGCCTTAGACTATTAATTTGGTGTCACTTTAACCTCAATGTTTGAAGTGGTTCAGAAACAGAAGTCAAATGCAAAATCTATTGCATTCTTGACAATTTCTATGTGCGTATTGCTTTGCAATCCAATTAACACTTCGTTTGTTTTTATGGAAAACATTTTTCAAAAAAAATTATTCGGCATAAAATGTTTTTTACTGTTTGGTTATGACTGAATTTGATGGTGCCAGTAGTTGTTGCGGTAGCGGCGGAGGTGGTGATGGTAATAATGGGGAGGCAGTGGCAGGATGGTGATGGTAGTGTACTAGTGTTAGTGGCAGAGAGGTGGTAGGTTGGTGGTGGTGTAGAGTTGGTAAAAATGAATTTCAAAAAAATTAAGCAGGTAAATGTAATTCATCCAAAATTAAAAGGTGTTTAAGGTTAACGTGAGCTTGTAACATTTACCATAAATAATCCACACTCAACACTGTGTTTGGTATAGGTTAACTTTCTGAAAATTAAATTTTTTCTTATTTTCGTGTATTTTTGTTTTTAGTGAATTTTTTTAATAATTTATATCTCATTTGTTAACATTTTCAGCTTACAAAAAGGTAAGAAGCATTTTTTCGTTTAATTTTTGTTAAAAAACAAAAACAGAAAACTTGTTTGGTGTACAAAAAAAATATTTTGAAATCAAATAAAAATAAAAATAGAGAAATATATTTGATGTGTTGCTGGATTTGATGGTTGGAGATGGACGGTGGACGGATTTGGTGACCGATAGTGACGGGTAGCTGAAAGTTTCCGCTGGACTTAGTGGTTAGATGTCGTAGAGGACATGATATTACCCGTGAAATTTTATGTTTACACATTTTGCTATAATTTCCCCTGCCATTACAATTACTACTTATTACTTAATACATCACATTGTTCAAAAGTTCAAATTCAAATTACAGAAACATCATATTGTCCAAATAATTCTACTTTCACAGCCTTGAAACCGTAAGAAAATTAATCATAGCTCAAAGAACATTCTCACTCCATGAAATTCCAACATGCACAAAAGTTGTCTTTCTTTGACGGTGTCGCAATAACCCCTATAGAAAACATACAAAGAAATTTGTGAACATATGGTTGGGAAGAAATAAATTAAAGGACATATTTTTTTAATTTCATTGAAAGGGTAAAGGGGCCAAACCCCTTGAACACAGGCATAGGGATTTGTAAGTCGGTCTCAAAAAAGCCTCAAGTCATATGTTTTATCTTACGCCCATCCAACATTCTTTGTTGTCTTTGTGAAATGAAATACATATAGTAATAATGCCATAAAGTTAGGGATTCTCTATATCCAAAATCTCATATTCTTGTACTTAATGAACAATCAACCGTATGATGTGCCAAGAATCTTGAAATAAAGAAATTTAAAGGCACGATTGTGCGATTGAGAGTGCTTTGAATACACGGGAATAGGAATTTTGGGTAAGACAATCTGTGCCATTCCATCAGTACAAGCCAGAGTTGCATGATTTTATCTAAAAATAGATCACAAAAACATTATAAATAAACAATACAATAAATCTAAAAACGTACCTACAAGTATAAAACTTATTGCAAAACAATGCCTTATCAACTTCAGTTTCCTTGCCTCCTCCTTTTCTCTCTTCTCGGCTTCCTTTGCTTCCTTCCAAAAGTCTCAATGAACCATTCGTGATACTTTGTGGTTATTGTGTGCCCAATAACCATCCCGACCATTATCCCACTCACATATCCCATGCATATGATAATCCAATCAATTGCACTTGGGAACACTGAATCATTATCTTGTTTTGAGTTCAATGGTGGTGATGGTGATGGTGGTGGTGCCTCTGACATTCCACATTTTGTTGACAAAGGCTCTCCGCACAATCCTGAATTCCCCTCATAAGAATTGTTCTCGAACGTGTTGAATTGCTTCCCTTGTGGAATGGGTCCAGTGAGATGGTTATTTGAGACATTTAAGAAAGCAAGGAAAGTGAGAAGCACTAGTTGCTGGGGAAGCTCCCCTGAGAGCTTGTTTTGAGAAAGGTCCAATGATTCAAGCTTTGTTAGGTTCGCTAAGTATGATGGGATGCCACCACTAAGGTCATTGTTGGAAAGGTTGAGTAGCTGGAGCCCCTTGAGGTTTCCAATAGATTCTGGAATCTCCCCTTTGAATTTGTTGCTTGAGAAATCAATGGCAATGAAGATATTCAAGATCTTCTCATACTCTCTATTTACACCTTTGTTTGTAATGGTCATTGTGTAGTAATAGCTTTCTCGGCCCAATATGTTGTTCTGTGCTGGGAAATTTGTGAGTGGACGCATATATGTCATATTGTCCATGTCAAAAAATTTCATTGCGTTCCAATTTCGAAAGTAATTTACTGGAAGGTCACCTGTAAAGCCATTATGAGAGAGGTCAATGATGCGCAAATTTGGTAACACCAACTTAGTTTCACGACTTCCTATTGCACCATAGAATTTGTTGGATTGCAAGATGAGAACTTGCAACTTTGTAAGAACTTCCAACCAAAAGGGAAAAGTATCTTCAATAAGATTATTTGAGAGATCAAGAATCTCAAGCACAGTACAACTAGCCAATGATCTTGGCACCTTCCCTTGTAATTGATTACGACTGAAGTCAATCATCTTCAATGTGTTTCCTTTATTGTACGGGTGAGGAATAGGACCGTGAAAGTTGTTGCCTTTGAGATTCAGGATTGATAGAGAATCACTGAAATTGCTCAAACATGGAGGAATAGTTCCAGACAAGTTGTTATTAGACAAATCAAGTGTGTGAAGAAAACTCAATCGACATAACAATGGTGGGATTTTTCCTGTCAATCTGTTGTATGAGACTCTGTAAGTTTGGGTGGATAATGGTGGAATTGGCAATGGTCCTTGCAACATGTTATGGCTAAGGGTTACCATGATCAAATTAACCCACGGAAGCATATCTGGATGCTGCTCAAAGCCTGTTAGAAAGTTTTCCTTAAGGTCTAAAAGCCTCAGAGTTTCTTTACTTGTGTTGGAAAACCATGATGGAATTTGGCCATGAATATTGTTTTCATGAAGATACAGAACCTCAAGTTCGTGTTGGAAGTGTATAAAATCTGGGAACTCCCTCAAGTTGCATGAACCTAGTAGTAACATCTGAAACTTTGGAAGAGTAGTATTAGTAGTGTTTTTGGGCAGCGATTTTATTTGGCTACCAGACAAATTGAGCTCAGTAAGATTTTTAAGCTTAAAAAAAATTTCAAGCTCAGAGACGCTGAGATTATTGTAAGAAAGATAAACAGCTTTAAGATTCTTTAGCTCAGAGAATGAGCCTGGGATTGGGCCTTGCAATAGATTATACGAAAGGAACAGATCGGTTAGTTGTGTTAGGTTACCAAGTGAAGCTGGAATGGACCCTGAGAAATAGCATTCAGTGAAATCTAAAGTCTTCAAGAAATTAAGATTTCCAATCGAGTCTGGTAGCTTGCCAGAAAAATTGGTGACAGCAAGTTCTAGATCCTGAAGGGGGCTATTTAGGTGAAATTTGGGCAAATGGCCAGTGAGATTTTCATTATAACACAAATTGAGAACTTGAAGCTTTGGTAGATGGAATATGCTTACTGGGAATTCACCACGCAGCCCACAATCTTCTAGAACGAGAGTTGTCAAGGAAGTTAAGTTGGTCAATGTATGAGGTACTTCCGAAGATATGATCACCTTACTTAGATGAAGCTCTTTGAGGTTAGTCAAGTTTTGAAGTAAGCTTCTCAGACCAAACTTTTCAAGTTTCAATAGTCTTGCTTTTGATGAGTGAATACTGTCAGCAAAACTAACATCATAAAGAGGATCAAAATTGTAAGAAAGATCAAGCAAAACCAATTTTGACAATTTTGAGATCTCTGGAGGGATTTGACATGAAAATAGAGATAGGGAAAGGTTAAGACTTGTTAACCTTGAGAGATGGCCAATTTCTGATGGGATACAAGAGTAATTGAAGTCATTGTCGGCGAGGTTAAGTCTTTGAAGGTGAACTAGGCTGAAGAGGCTGCTACTTGAATTCAGAAAACCATAGAGGAAACTGCTGCTGAGGTCAAGGCCAATCACATGACCTGTGTCCTGGTCACACTCGACACCATCCCATGAGCAGCAATTGCTACTTTCTTTTTTGTGCTTCCATGATGCAACCTTCGGATAAGAAGAAGGATCACTAGAAGCGGATTTGTCAATTGAAAAGGTTTGCTTGAATTGCAACAGGGCCGAGGTCTCATCAGCACGGGGTAGTGGCTGCACGAAAGAGTTAGAATCAGAGCCAGATGTTATTATAAGATGAAAGCAAGAGAGTAGGAAGAGTAAACGCATGAACACAAAGGGATACAAAGAGGAACCCATATTCCGTTAACTATATAGATCTCCCTAGAAGTATTGGATGAGCAAGAGAATGGTAATTAGTAGGAGCTTTTATAGACAAGATTTTGAGTGTTGGATTTGCTAAGATAGATCATAAGCTTGCACATTCTTGAAAATAGACCTCTTCACCGAGTCTTTAGTAGTGTCCTTCAAATTCCACTTCTATTCTACAACGAAGACTAACATTGTGTTTAGTTGGGGGATTTGGAAAAGGAAAGGGAAAAGGCGTGTGAATTTAGGTGAAATGTAGGTATATTTTATTTACATTTCGCCTGCTTTTTTCATTTTTCTTTCCCTTTCCCTTTCCATTTCCAAATCTCTTCCCAAATCCAAACAAACACAGCGTAAGGGACTGAAAAAGGAGATGATGTGTGATAATTACATGTTCATAATAGTCTTCACAAGACTCATTCAAATTTTGAATACCATTCAAGATGGAAACTGCAAAAGGGACTGTTATAAATGCATTTCGTTTGTGGTTGTGTTGGTTTTAGCTTTCACTGTTTTGAGTTATGTTAGTAGTTGTATAAGCTTTGAATGAGTCGACTACAATCAAGATTGGTTAAGTGTTCTTTGGTTTTGAAAATTGGGTGATTGGGAGTGGAGTATTTCAACTTTATGATTTCATTTTTCATTACCTTTTGACTTCTCTCACTTGGGCTGGTTGGGTGGGTGGGTGGAGTGTTAGCATCACTCACTTGTGCTGGTTGGGTGCTGGGTAGAGTGTTAGGGAATCTGGTGAGCCCACATATAGGCAATAATACTGGCCCAATATATCAGAGATAAACTTTAGAACCCACACGTACATAATACTAGGATCCACATATAGGCGCTGTTTGGGAAGGAATTTTTTTGGTTTTTTTTTTACTAAAAGACAAATTGGTTATAAAATCAAAAAAAAATAAATCCAAACAAAATATCACATCAAACCCCATAATCATTTCACTTTTTCTCTCACAAGTATCACATCCAATCACAAAAAAACTCAACTATCTTCCCAAACACAAATTTTTTTTTTCTCCAATAATATCCTACAACTAAAAAAACCTACAAAAAAATCCACTTCCCAAACATCCACACATTGTTTGAAACTCCTACTTACTTAAAAACTTAAGCCGTAAGTGGAGAGTTCATGCAATATATTAAGACTCTTCTCTTTTTGTTCTTTATTCGATATGAGATTCTACCATGAAGATACTCCAATATAGAGAAACATGACTTATGGAATGCAATGTCAGGTACATAGGTCATGCATACAACATATATACAAGATGCATATTATATATATATATATATATATCTTAGTGTTATTAAAGGCGATAGGCGCACTAAAGCGCCAAGGTTTCTTAGGACCTAGGCGCAAGGCGAGATCCAAACGAGGCTCATGTTTACGATAAAAAATAGATAATTTAATATAAGAAAATAATTCAAGATTCAACATAAGTAAAATGTAATATTAAATATTTTAAATATAAATACTAACAAACTCCAATATTTTATTATAGACAAATAATTCAAGGTTGCACATAAACACAATCATCTAATTCATAAGTTATAAACATTTGAAAATAGCGACAAAATCGATGTGTCTTACAAGATAAACATAGAAAAGGAGAAGGAAATTGAGGAGATGAAGAAGAGTAATGACAACTATTAGTTTGGTCAAAGAGAAAGTTCTATCCAACCAGCGTCTTTGTATAATTAGGGCTAAAAAAGTATCGGGTCGCAATGTATGCTTAATGGTTTATCCCTTGTAGTAGCATGTAACAAAAAGACAACGAGATTACGTGAAATCAAGGGTATATAATAAATAAACATTTTAAAAGAAGCGCAAAAATTGTGCGCCTTGGGCCTAGGCCCAAAGTGCAAGCTTCATGTGCCTTTATGGGGCTTGTTTTACATTGCCTGGCCTAAGATGTTCCGAAGTGCATTGATTGCACCTTGATGAGCCTTGGGCTAGGCACACGCCTAGGCGAGCCTCTAATAACACTGATATATCTAAGTTATATATCTAAGTTATGATAATTGGACTAGTAAATTATCAATTCAAAATTGGTTCATCCTATTAAGGTGTTTGGTTATATCCTAAAGTGACGGTGTTGTCCCTTGGTATTGGTGGGCAAGGCCGTCACCTGAGACCTCAATTTTTTTGATGAAATTTAGGATCCCAAAAGATTTGGCCCTTATACTAGGTCCTTTTTTTTTTTTTTTTTTTTTTTTTTTTTTTTTTTTTTTTTTTTTGCTTTACTTATTAGGCTTCAAATAAAAATTACTTGAAAATTTATCTAGAAAAGTGATGTGGAACCCATATTTAATTAATGTATGATACAATCCGCATTTGAAATGTATTTTATCCACACAATGTTTTTTTAGAATAATTTTCTCTGTAAATTTTTGTAGGTCCCTAGTATTGTTTAAAAATTATGCAAAGCAAAGGGTCTCAAAATGTCATTGGGTTGCAGTTGCATCTAAGGACAGAAGTGTTGGAAATGGTTATAAAATTCTGGGTAAAATCAGAATTTTTTCCTAAGTTTGGTCTATTTTTTAGGTGGGTTCCATGCATCGATTTTCACGGGTTAAAGTGGTAACGCGTTCTATGCCGCGTTGTGATTCACGTGGTATATTTGGTTGCTCAAAACCATTACCGAGCGAATAGAAAATTGAAGCCAAAATATGCTCCATGGAAATGGAGTTTTGGTGGAAATTCCTTAAGGTTGTAAAATGGCTTGTCCCATATTGATTTGGTGGGAAGTTTTGAATGGGTTTATAAGGCTTGGGTTTGGTACTTGGGATGTGCCCCAAGGGGTACCCAAGTGTTTTAGAGGGAGAGGTTATGGGCAAAATGGGTTAGACACATTGGATCCAAAAATCATCACACGCGCGCCGCCGCCGTCCGCTTGGGCGGGCTGGGCTTGGGTGCATGGTGTGAGGTTGGGTTGGGCTTGGGCTTGTTCGGCCCAATACTAATCTTTTTGGGCCAAAAACATTTGAATTTTATTTTATAAAATAAAATAAAATTCAGAATTCAAATTAAACCAGAAATAAACTGGTTTGGTTTTACTGTACATCCAAACAAGGCCGTTCCCGAAATAAACTAGTCTGGTTTTTAACGTACATCCAAACAGGGCCCTTCCCATTTTTGTATCTGTTTAAATTATGAACCTAACAGATTCAAATCTGTTTGAATTCAAAACCAACAGGTTTCATACCTGTTCAATTCAAAACCAGTAGCCACCTTTATATCTATGAATAGACTAGCCTCCCATTTGGATTTCACTTCGAATTTTCGTACTCCATCTTCTGCTATAAATCTCTGCATTTTGCTGCATTTAATTTCTAAAAGAAAGAGCGTAAACATTTAGTGTGTTCGTAAAGCAAACAATTTGTAGTGCTGCTATTGTTTGTAGTAGATCATTTCATCCTGGGAGATAGACGTCCAAATTCTGAAAGCACCGTGGAGAGGACGAATCTGTCTTAAGGACACAGTGTCAAACACTAAACTTGATTAGATTATAATTCGAATAAATTAAATCAAGTAAGTTATTTAATTTATTTTCAGTGTTATTGTTATTTATTTAAATCAGATTTTAATTTTGTTTTTGTAACAAAATAAAATCTGTTTTTATTTATTTATTTTTATTTCAAGTTTGATTTTTGTAATCAAACAAATTCTCTCCTTTCCTTTAGTTCTTTATATTCTGGTTGTTGTTTAGTACACAACAGAATTTAATTTATTTAAATACAGTGAAGATTGACCAACAATCTTAAGACATAATTTTTTTTTGATATCTTCATTGTATTTAATTTTCCTGTGATTTCATAGGACATATTTTGGTTGGAAAAATAAATAGTGGTTTATGCTATTTGACAGATAGTAGTAATATACTGTCTCTTTTCTTTGACAACTAGTAGTAATATACTGGTGTCATTAACAATTGCAGAATATTAATTTGTGTTACAGAAAATTATTGTGATATTTTATTTTTCTAGTTTTAGTAACAAGGAAAATAAAATTATTTTGTGTTATAATTTATTTTCTTGTTTTAATAACTAGAAAATTAATTTGTGTTTTACTTTTTTCTGATTTTTGTAATAAGAGATTATGGCTACTGCAACTGAAATTGCATCTGGTAGTGGTACTCCTATTGTTACACCAACACCAGTTCAGAACCATGTTTCATGTACCAATCAATCATGGATAAAAATCGAAAAAATTTAACGGTACCGAGTTTAAGAGATGGCAACAGAAGATGCTATTCTATCTTACAACTCTTAATTTGGCCCGGTTTCTCCATGAAGAGGCTCCAGCACTTAAAGAGGATGAAAGTGATCGGCAAGTTGTTGCCGCTGTAGATGCTTGGAAACATTCAGATTTCCTGTGCAGAAACTACATCCTCAATGGCCTTGACAACATGCTGTATAATGTATACAGTCCTTTGAAGTTAGCAAAAGAATTGTGGGATTCTTTGGATAAGAAATACAAGACAGAGGATGCCGGCACGAAGAAATTTGTCGTCGGTAAATTTCTGGATTTTGTTATGGTAGACTCCCAAATGGTAATATCTCAAGTTCAAAGTTTTCAGATAATTTTGCATGATATTCATTCAGAAGGTATGTCTCTTAGCGAGTCTTTCCAAGTCCCTGCTTTAGTGGAAAAGTTACCACCGGCTTGGAAAGATTTCAAAAATTATTTAAAACATAAACGCAAAGAGATGACTATGGATGAGTTGATTGTAAGATTACGAATTGAGGAAGATAACCGAAAGGCTGAAAAGAGGAATGAGAAAAATCCCATTGAGTCCAAGGCTAATGTGGTTGAACAAGTTCATAAACCACATAACAAAAAGAGGAAGTTCACGGGAGATGGTCCTAAACAAGGCGATAGCAACAAGAAGTTCAAAGGAAAATACTATAATTGTGACAAGACTGGACATCGAGCTTCTGACTGCCACCGCCCTAAGAAGGATCATGGAAGTACAAGTAAGAAGATCACCAATCAGGCCAATATAACAGAATTGGATTATATCTCTAACGGAGTGAATGACATCAACCTCTCTGCTGTGGTGTCTGAGGCTAACTTGGTTGGAAATCCCAAAGAGTGGTGGGTTGATACTAGAGCAACTCGTCACATATGTGCGGACAAGAAGATGTTCACTACCTACAATGAGGCTGCAAATGGTGAACAACTTTTCATGAAAAATTCTTCTACTTCTACTATGGCTAGACAAGGAAAAGTAATCTTGAAGATGACATCAGGGAAAAAACTGACCCTCAACAACGTACTGCATGTTCCTGACATTCGGAAGAATTTAGTTTCTGGTTCTTTGTTAAGTAAAAATGGTTTTAGGCTTGTATTTGAGTCTGATAAATTTGTATTAACAAAGAGTGGTATGTATGTTGGTAAGGGATACATGAGTGATGATCTCTTCAAGTTGAATGTAATGACAGTTGTACCAAAAGTTGCTATGAATGAGCCTGCAGCTAAGGACTTTCAAGACAAGAGTGCAGTTGCATTATAGTCCCCTGCAGCTAAGGACTTTCAAGACAAGAGTGCAGTTGCATTATAGTCCCCTGCCGCTAAGGACTTTCAAGGAATGTCATCATAAATGTGAAATTTGTGTAGAAGCGAAACTAGCTAAGGCTCCATTTAAATCGGTTGAAAGGAAAACCGAACCTCTAGAATTAATTCATACTGATGTATGTGATTTAAAATTTATTCAAACTAGAGGAAGCAAAAAGTATTTCACAACTTTTATCGATGATTGCACAAGATATTGTTATGTTTATTTACTTAGAAGTAAAGATGAACCCTTAGAAATGTGTAAACTCTACAAAACAGAAGTTGAAAATCAACTTGGTAAAACCATTAAAATGGTTAGAAGTGATAGGGGTGGTGAATATGATGCACCATTAAATGAATTTTGTGCACAACATGGCATTATTCACCAAACTACAGCACCTTATTCTCCACAACAAAATGGAATTGCTGAAAGGAAGAATAGAACCCTAAAAGAAATGATGAATGCCATGTTACTAAGTTCAGGCTTACCACAGAACTTTTGGGGGGAAGCAATATTGTCTGCTAATTATGTTCTTAATAGAATACCCCACAAGAAAACCACAAGCATTCCTTATGGATTGTGGAAAGGTCGACCACCTTCCTATAAATACTTAAAAATGTGGGGGTGTTTGGCAAAAGTTGAAGTTCCTGTTCCTAAAAAGACTAAGATTGGACCAAAAACAGTAGACTGTGTGTTTATTGGTTATGCTCAGAATAGTAGTGCATATCGGTTTCTGACTTATAAATCAGAAATACCTGATATAAATGTGAACACTATTATAGAATCAAGGAATGCTGTGTTTTTTGAACATGTCTTTCCTTACAAGAAAGGACAGGAATTAAGTTCACAGAAAAAAACTTATGATTGTACACAAAGTCAAGAGACTAATGACAATCAAACACAAGAGACTAGTAATAGTCTCGACCAACAGGATTTAACTAATGATGAACCAAGACGAAGTAAAAGAGCGAGAACATCAAAATCCTTAGGTCCAGATTTTCTGACATACTTGTTAAAAAATGAACCTCAAAGCTTTAAGGCAGCAATGACAGGTCCTGAAGCACCTTTAAGACAGAAGATGCCGGCACGAAGAAATTTGTCGTTGGTAAATTTTTGGATTTTGTTATGGTAGACTCCCAAACGGTAATATCTCAAGTTCAAAGTTTTCAAATAATTTTGCATGATATTCATTCAGAAGGTATGTCTCTTAGCGAGTCATTCCAAGTCGCTGCTTTAGTGGAAAAGTTACCACCGGCTTGGAAAGATTTCAAAAATTATTTAAAACATAAACGCAAAGAGATGACTATGGATGAATTGATTGTAAGAAATCTATGTCAAAACTCATAAGGAGTAGGGTATCCCAACCTCAAGAGAAGAGACTCAATGGAGAAGAAGGTGAAAACCCAAGATGCTCCAAACACCAACTTTTTCGGATCAAAACGAAGGTCACGCCAAGCTCTACCTTTCTTACAAAGAGACTAGGGTAGGAGACCACTAGAACTAGATGGATTTGTAAAGAGAAGATGACAGCTTTCTTAAACGGTGATCTAAATGAAGAGATCTATATGGAGCAACCCGAAGGGTTTGTAGTATTAGGGCAAGAAAAGAAAGTTTGTCGACTTGTAAAATCCCTTTATGGATTAAAACAAGCACCTAAGCAATGGCATGAAAAATTTGATCATGCAATGCTTACTAATGGGTTTAAGATAAACGAATGTGACAAATGCGTCTATGTTAAAAACACTGACCAAAGATATGTCGTAGTTTGTCTTTATGTGGATGACATGTTTATCATTGGAAGCAGTCAAAGCATGATCAAATCAACTAAGCAAATGCTTAACAAAAGATTTGATATGAAAGATATGAGGGTCGCAGATGTTATATTAGGAATGAAAATTACTAAAACATCTGACGGATATGCATTATCTCAATCACATTATATTGAGAAAATTTTGATAAATTTATCAAGGATGATATGAATTTTGCTAGAACACCTGTAGACGTCAATCTTTATTTATCAAAAAATAAAGGTGATGCAGTGTCTCAGTTAAAATACTCCCAAATTATTGGAAGCCTAATGTACCTAATGAATTGTACTCGTCCTAATATAGCTTATGCTATCAGTAAATTGAGTAGGTACACTAGTAACCCCGGAGAAGACCATTGGAAAGCGATCATTTGGGTTCTTAGATATCTAAGATTCACCCGTGATCATGGTTTGAAGTTTACTCGATATCTAGTAGTACTTGAAGGTTATTGTGATGCAAATTGGATATCGGATACTAAAGATTCAAAATCCACAAGTGGATATGTCTTTACTCTAGGAGGCGCTGCTGTTTCTTAGAAATCCACGAAACAAACATGCATCGCATGATCCACCATGGAATCCGAGTTCATTGCTTTGGACAAGGCAGGAGAAGAAGCATAATGGCTTCGTCACTTTTTAGAAGACATTCCAATGTGGCCAAAACCTGTGCCAGCTATTTGCATTCATTGTGATAGTCAATCTGCAATAGGCAGGGCACATAATCATATGTATAACGGTAAGTCACGACATATTCGTCGTCGACATAATACCGTTAGGCAGTTGTTGTCAAATGGAATAATCTCAATAGATTATACAAAATCTAAAGAGAATATTGCAGATCCGTTAACAAAAGGTTTGACAAAAGAGCTAGTGCATAGTTCATCAAAGGGGATGGGATTAAAGCCTATTACATAAGAGTCGTCATAATAGTAACCCTACTTATATGACTGGAGATCCCAAGAACTAAGTTCAAAGGGACAACTAAGTTATGTATGGCTCGCCAGAAATCACCAAAGGATTAAGTTCCTACTTATTCCTATGGTGAGAGTGATATCTGCAACATATGTTGTATGCAGGGGTATAAGGATAAGCTTTGCTTTTAATGATTACTTATATCTTGATTAAGGCATAAAATCAAGGCGAGTATAAGGAGATACTCACAATAAGAATCACCTATATGAGTGTCGAACTGGGGCCGGTTCTATGAGAATGCAAAATGCTAAATTCTCTAGAAACACTCATGAAAACCAAGCGCGTTCAAGGCCAAAATGAACACAACAGTGAGAACCACAATGTGTTAAAAGATATTTTGTGTGAAATCTGTTGTCTTGGCTTACACAAACGGCTGAACAATTCAAGGCATCACGTCCATTGGTTAGCCAGTAAGTCCGATAGGTTATCACTAGGGAAGGTTCAAGGCTGAAAGCTACCCATCCTGATGCAAGATATTTTCGACTTATACTCTTTCGATAAAGTCTGCATATTGTTGCATTTAAATTGTCATCAAATTTCGTTCATGTGGGGGATTATTGGAAATGGTTATAAAATTCTGGGTAAAACTAGATTTTTTTCCTAAGTTTGGTCTATTTTTCAGGTGGGCCCCGTGCGTCGATATTCACGGGTTAAAGTGGTAACGCGTTCTATGCCGCGTTGTGATTCACGTGGTATATTTGGTTGCTCAAAACCATTACTGAGTGAATGGGAAATTGAAGCCAAAGTATGCTCCATGGAAATGGAGTTTTGGTAGAAATTCCTTAAGGTTGTAAAATGGCTTGTCCCACATTGATTTGATGGGAAGTTTTGAATAGGTTTATAAGGCTTGGGTTTGGTACTTGGGGTGCGCCCTAAGGGGTACCCAAGTGTTTTAGAGGGAGAGGTTATGGGCAAAATGGGCTAGACACATTGGACCCAAAAATCACCACAAGCGCGCGCCGCCGCCGCCGTCCGGTCGGGCGGGCTGGGCTGGACTTGGTGCGGATGCGTGGTGTGAGGTTGGGTTGGGTTTGTTTGGCCTAATACTAATTTTTTTGGGCCAAAAACGTTTAAATTTAATTTTATTTTGTATAAAATAAAATTCAGAATTCAAATTAAACCGGAAATAAACTGGTTTGGTTTTACTGTACATCCAAATAGAGCCCTTCTCGAAATAAACTAGGTTTCATACCTGTTCAATTCAAAACCAGCAGCCACCTTTACATCTGTAAATAGACCAGCCTCCCATTTGGATTTTACTCCGAATTTTCGTACTCCATCCTCTGCTATAAATCTCTGCATTTTGCTGCATTTAATTTCTAAAAGAAATAGTGTAAACACTTAGTGTGTTTGTAAGGCAAACAATTTGTAGTGTTGTTATTGTTTGTAGTAGATTATTTCATCTTGGGAGATAGACGTCCATATTTTGAAAGCACCGTAGAGAGGACGAATCTGTCTTAAGGACACAGTGTCAAACACTGGACTTAATCAGATTATTATTCAAGAATTAATCAAGTAAGTTATTTAATTTATTTTTGATGTTATTATTATTTATTTAAATCATATTTTAATTTTGTTTTTGTAACAAAATAAAATCTGTTTTTATTTATTTATTTAAATCAGATTTTAATTTTGTTTTTTGTAACAAAATAAAATCTATTTTTATTTATTTATTTTTATTTCAAGTTTGATTTTTGTAATCAAACAAATTCTCTCATTTCCTTTATTTCTTTATATTCTGGTTGTTGTTTAGTACATAACAGAATTTAATTTATTTAAATATAGTGAAGATTGACCAACAAGAAGTTTTCCAAAGTTCAGGCTGATCGTATCTTACCTTTAGTTAACATGTCACAGAAAAGATTGAATAAATTAACAATATTATTGATGGGTCATTTCACACACCAAATATAAATACTAAACTATACCAAATTCTTTAGAATAACAGTAAGTCCATATATTGATCCACATGGACAAACGAGACATTAAACTAATTTAATTGTTAAATTCCTAAATTAATTTTGATGAAAAAGATGGTTGTTTATAACCTAATAATAATTAAATTAAACAAAGCGATTAAACTAGCGATTAAAACTGAAATTGGAATTCCTGATAACTTCTTTGACTTCTCACCATGATTAACTAGCATTGTCACAACAGGAAAGAGGGGAAGGCGTAATTGCAGCCACCACACTAGTACTCGTTTGAGTATTAGTTTGATCAGTTTCAGTAGTCATGAATTCTAAATTATAAAACAAAATTATAATTAGAATTTTATACTACACAGAAAATTTAAACCAAAACCACAGAATTAAATTTGTAAAATAAAAGAAACAAGAATTGTAACTTTTATTTTCAATTAATTTGAAAATAAAATAAAATTTTATTTAACCAAATTAATTCCACACAGAAAATTAAATTTCTGTAACACTTCAATAATTAAAATAATGAAACATAATTTTAATTAATGAACATTCAGAAATAATTTGTAAAAACCAAAATTAATTTCTGATAAAATTTCACAAATAAATATTCTGAATTGTTAATGATACCAGTATATTACTACTAGTTGTCAAAGAAAATAGACAGTACATTACTACTATCTGTCAAACAGTATATTACTACTATTTGTTTTCTAACCGGAATATTATTTTGTAAAATCACAAAATAATTTCTGTAAGAAGAAGAAAGAAGAAAGGAAACAAACGAAAAATTCTATTTAAACAAAATAATTCGAATCTGTCTTAAGATTGTTGAAACAATATTCTGTGTAAAATAAATAAATTGAAACAAATCAAACAAATAAATAAATTACGTACCGAATTTATTTTACCGAACCGAATAAATATTTAAAGATTAAGTTGAGTGTGTGACACTCTGTCCTTAAGACAGATTCGTCCCGCTATGGTGCTTACGGTTAAGTAGCGTCTATCTCCCAGGATACAATGATCTTCACAAATTGTAGTAGCACTCCAAACAACTTGTACGGTGAACAAAGCCTTGTGTTCTATACTCTCTTTATTTTTCTTAAAAAAAAAACTAATATGAAGAGTATTTGTAACAACCCAGATTTTTAATTATTCTGTAGAATTTATACTAATATTATTTAATCTCAGTTCGAAAAATATATAATTTATTATATATTATTATGTGTAATTTTGTAGAATAATATAATTATTATGAATTTAGGGGTTCAAGTATATATAAATAAATAATAATAATATGGGTGTGGTAGTAAAATAAATAAATAATTTTTTGTTAGTATACAATAGAGTGTAATTTAATTAGGAATTAATTAATTTATATAATTATATTAAAATATTGGGTCAAATGATAATTATCTTAAATATCTATTAAGGATAAGAATGAATTTATATAATTATGAATTATATCTTAGTGAAAGTGATGCGTAGCCACGTGTTGGCCCACGGATGGCCTCACCTCCCAATAAATAGGGAGGCGCTCACTTGGAGAAAAAGAAAGAAAAGAAGAAAGGAAAGAAAGAAGAGAGAAAGGAAAGGAAAGAAAGAGAGAAAGAATGAAAAAATGATGGAAGTTAAGAGAGTCTTTGATAGTGGAAAGAAAGAGTGAGGTATTAAAGTTAAGGTGAGTTATATTATACTTTGAGTCACCAAAATGTATTTTACGTATGTTTTGACTTATCATATTTATTTTATACAAGTTATATTTTATAAATTATTATAAACTATATTAATATTTCAGTTACATGGATTATTTTCTGAACCCTATTTGCTTAAAAGGAGACCCATGTATATGTTTATTTATATTTTAAAGAATATTTGGCTATGATCTTATATACAATTATGTTTTGTAAGTACCACCATGGGAGTCCCACGCATTAGGGGATTTAAATAACTATTGGCTTCTATTTGGTTACTTTGTGACCCTCTGTCTGTCATGGATCCATTGACCTCTGTTCTGTGCAGAGCAAAGTGCTGTGCGGAGCTAAGTGCTACACTATTGTGGGAGCCATCTCTAGAATCCGTACGAGCCACCTCTTGAATCCGTACCTCTATTCTGACTGTCACTTCTGTGACCTCTGTTCTGTTCTGTTCTGTACCGTGGTTATGGTCATTCACTTACATAATTTATGTATTTCAGTTTCTGATACTTAAATGATTTATTTACCAAACTGAGTTATGTAAATGTTTTGGCCTAATTAACTATCCATGATTACTTCGTGTCTCTTATACTCTTGGTATAATATTTTTTACTATGTCATGTGCTTATAGTTGTTTACAAATTTTCAGGAAACAACGCACTTCAGAAATAGCTTTTGGAAAGTCTTAGACGCGGGGCTGCGGAATAGACACACACACAGCACTTTTATTGATATTTTTCTATGTAAATATCGGCCTTTTTGGTCAGTATAATTTTGTAATAAAAAATAGAAGCTCCAATGATTATTTTGGTACCCTCATTTAAATATTACTTCTGCTCGCGTTTATTGATTTGTTTAAGAATTGGTCATAGGTAACTTCAGTTACTGGCCATCACGATGCTTAACCCTTGGGTACGGGAAGCGGGTCGTGACAATATTTATGCAAAGAGCAAAACTGGACAACAAAGTGAAACTTTTAGATTATTTTTTGGATGATCAAACTGCTGGAACAATGCTGGTATTTATAGGCAAAATAATCTGCCCGAACAGGTTCAATTTTGAACCGAACAAGTGCAAATTTTGAATAAACAGATGCAATCCAAAATTCAACAGATCTGCTGGATAGATTGATCTGTTTGAACTGTGCAGTTTCTATTTGTGTAACTGCAACAGTTATGAGTAGTTTCCAGCAGTTAACCTATTGGAAATTTCGGACTGAAGGAGATAAAAATGGATAGAAAATTAATTCAATTTTTGGCACAAATTAGAATTTAATTTTATTAAGAATTTTGGAAAAATTCAAATAATTTTTTGTCCAAAAAATTAATATAAGAACTGACCCGACCAGCACTCGCGCCAAGCCAGATGGATGGTGGCGGCGGCACGTGTGGTAGTGGTTTAGGCTAAGGTTTACTTTGTCCATAATTCTTCCCTTCTATAAACTTGGGTGCCCATTAGGGCCCAACCCAAGCGTTGCAATATAAAGCTTATATACATACATAAGTTTTCTTCAAGTTTCAATGTGGGACATGTAACGCCCTCAAATTAAACCCATAATACACACAATTACATGCATTAATAAAAGAAACGAATCATTTGAGTTATTCATCAGAGTACTTTTATTGAAAGTCATTACATGTAACATCAAAATAAATGCCCTAAGGGCTTACATCTTTCCAAGCTATCACTTGGACACAAAAGAATGAGTACTAGCTCATTTACAAGTTAAGCCCTTGGCTTGAATGTTTACATGTAATCTCAAAGGAAAACAAATAACTAAAGACAAGTCTTCAGAATCCAAAAATTTAATCCTTCAAAGCTAAGTTCTTGGAGGTAGCTTATCACCTGAACCTGAAAATGATGTTCCCATGAAGGGTGAGCCACAGCCCAGTAGAAAAA
>NW_021027060.1:563753-576825 GCF_004153795.1 Camellia sinensis
GAGATAAGAACCTCTCCTGGAAAGCATTCACAAAAGCCTCCCATGTACCTCCCTGCAACCAAAAGGCTCGCTCGAGCGACTAAATTCTCGCTCGAGCGAAGAACTCGAAAACATACACCTCTCTCGCTCGAGCGAAGGAAATCTCGCTCGAGCCAAGAAACACAACTCTCAGGTCTAGAGTCCAGACGCAGTCTCTCGCTCGAGCGACCAAACCCTGGGTCGAGCGAAGGACCAAAAACAACAGCTCGCTCGAGCGACCAACTACTCGCTCGAGCGAAGGTCCAAAAATCTGGACAGCAACACTTGGTTTCCAACCCAACCAATCCTGAAACAAACCTGCCCAACACATCCTATCACTCCAAATGAGAAACTAAAGGACGACAACAACAATTATACAATGACAGAATCTACGGAACCTAAGTCCGGATACAATAATCAAATGGAAAAAGACCGGGGTCGCTATAGGACAACTCATTTTAAGGAAACCCAAATTTACTTTTTTAATTGTCCATTCCACAAACCCGAAAACGACGTCAACTTCCCATTCAAGCATAAATGGTTTTGATGAATCGCCTTCACCGTGTGACTTGTCACGTGGCAAGGAACATGTCACCTTTTCGGACTCAACCCAAAAGACATTTGGGGCCCACTCAATTTTAGGCTCAAAGTTGGCTCAAAATAAGCCTTATAAAACCAAATTTTCCAACAATAATCAAACAGGAAACCTGTCCTACAAGATTGTATGGATTAAATATGATGCAAAACTTAAAGGGAAAATTGTAGTTAAATGGTAACAACTCAATATGGTGCAAGTGTGTCTCCGGTGCAAGTAAAACAACTCAATAATTGCACTTTCATAGAAGTGCGATGCAAGTGAACCTATGTCAGGTGCAAGTGAAAGTTCTGACTTGCAGCTCCATGAAAATTTTGAGTTGTTTCCATTTAAATGCAATTTTCCCACAAGTTTGCTAGAATGCAACAGCATTGTTTACCCATCCATTTCCGACATTTGGAGATCCATGAAGCAAGCATCGAAGTTGTGGGGTGGCTTAAGCTTTTCTAAAGCAGCCTTTCCACTATCTACAGAGGTAACAATTGCTTCATACATCTTTAGAACACCTTCAGCCACTTTCTGTTAATAACATTGTCATCCGCCACCAAGATTCTCTTGTTTCTTAGAAGGTTTCCAGTCAAGGGTTTTCCTCTATTTCGTTGCCTCTTCTTCCCAATTCCAAGCACTTCTTTAAAGCAGAAAATTAGCATATTTAATCGAAGAGGCTTCATTAGCACATTATCTACTAAACCTGCTAATTTGAGTTCATTGCACTCGGTACTGCTTATGGAGGTTCTTAAGAGAAATATCTTTGGCAGTCTTTCTGGGACTTCCTTTCTTCCATTTGATCTGAGCTCTTCGAGTAGACGATGGAATGGAAGACTCGCATCCATCCCCCGAACATCTTTGTCAATAACAATCATGGCTATATGTGATGGTACACTGGGCATTATTATAACCAACAAAGTCATTAGCATGATCAAAAACAAACTGCGTGATTAACATTTTGAAAAACTATTCATAATTCCATAATCCAAAGATCAACTACATTTTATTAAAATTACTTTTCTGATAATAAAACAATACTTTTACTAATCACATGGATATTCTTCAGTATTTAACAATCAGTTTGTTTCGGCAGAATTTTTTTTCTCTATTTTTTGACATTTGGTATGACACAAAAAAAGAAGAAGAAGGAATTCAACGAAAAATGTTTTTTAAAAAACACCTAAATCATTTTAAATTATAATCAAAGTCGTTACAATGGACCGTAATCACATTTTAAAATATAACTAAACACCACCACAGCTCATAAATGGAAAACAATTTAGACTATAATTTGCATATGATAAACATGGTGTATTGCATTACAGGAGTGCGAAAGTATATTTGAATGTGTGAATTCTTATAATTTTAAATTATTTTAAATTTTTTAATATGATATTTTTTAAATTTTCGAGGTGCAATCACTCCCCCTTCACCTCTAGATCCATCCTTGCTAGTGGTTGTAGCTTGGGGCCTGAGGATGTGCTTCCTTCACCCGCCAGCTTTGTCTAAAATTTGTCTGATTTACGTGGATGAAATATTTTATGTGAGTCTCAAAATTAGTTATAATGCACATAAATTGATCCAAATACCTACTTAAAAATTAAAAAATTAGAAATTAAAAAAAAAAAACCTGACTATATGATTGACATATGGAATTCCACTAACCGTGTTGGTGTTTCCCACAATAAAGCTTCGGTTGCAGAAAATTGATCCAGAATGGTAAAGTGTGATTGGAATTCAATAGATATTTTGTAGAGTCTATCTACAAAAATTTGAATCGCACGTTGATAATTTAAATAAAAATCCAAGTAAAAATTGTTTGCTTATAAATGGTAGCTAATGGTAGGGGTAAAATTCATCCAAAATCAATAGTTTATATGTAAAATTGATATTATTAAAAGAATAGAAATTGAATTGATTTTTGAGTGATAATTTGAAAACAAAATTATATTTCCTCTGTCATTTTTCACCAGCTTGGCTTCACACAGTCGAGTAACATGTTTTGGGGTAGTTGCCTAGTAAATACAGTAATACTATCTAATTACGATTTTTACTTGGATTTTTATTTAAAATTATCAACGTGCGATTCAAATTTTTGTAGATAGACTCTACAAAATATCTATTGAATTCCAATCACACTTTACCATTCTGGATCAATTTTCTGCAGCCGAAGCTTTATTGTGGGAAACACCAACACGGTTAGTGGAATTTCATATGTCAATCATATAGTCAGGTTTTTTTTTTTTTTTTTTAATTTCTAATTTTTTATATCAATTTTACATATAAACTATTGATTTTGGATGAATTTTACCCCTACCATTAGCTACCATTTATAAGCAAACGTAAATTGCTGACATGGCACCGAAATTTCATTTTAACCCCCAAACTTTCTCTAAAATATCAATTAGATCCCGAATTTCATTTTATTCAAAGTCTAATTGATATGTTGGGATAGTTTGGGGGTTAAAATAAAATTTGAGTGCCACCTCAACAACTTCCGTTTGATCATAGACGAGAATTGGCAGTAAAAATAAAATTGATGTAAAATAAAATAGTTAGGTATAAAATTAATATTATTAAAAAAAATAAGGGTTAAAGTGATTTTTGAGTAATAATTTGAGAAGAAAAATGATATTTTCTCAAAATGAAATCAATAAAGAAGCCATACTATGGGCGTTTGACATAATAATTAAAAAAAAAAAAAAATTGTTACAGTTTTTAGAAACTATTTTTAAATAAGTTTTCGTTTGTATTTATTGAATTTTTTTTTATATTTTAGTTAAATTTTTTTATTTTGTAAATATATTAAGATTAGATGCATCCAAAAAGTAAAAAAACTTAACTAAAATAAAAAAAAATCATTAAAAATAAACGAAAACTATTTCTAATGATTTTTAAAATATTTTAGTTAAATTATTTTACTTTTTAGATGCATCATGATTAGGTACACCTAAAAGATATAAAGAATTGATTAAAATATTAAAAAAAATAACTAAAATTAAGTGAAAACTCATCTAAAAATAATTTTTTAAAAAATCAAACCAAACAGACGCAGTTTTGCCAAACAAGTTAAAAAGTCCCTAAATTGTTTGTTATCAGCTTATAAAAATCAGATATTGCATCAATTTTTTATTCACAAAAAAAAAAAATTTAGCCACTTTCTAAACACATTAATTGATTTTTTTTTTTTTTAACTTTTAAAAATGCCAAAAAGCCACAAAAACAATTAATCTAAAACCTGCACAACAAAAAGCAAGTATGCGTTATCTCACATCATTAAGATAGAATACGAATTCGAAGAGGGGACACAAGTGACGACATAACTTGTTCCGTGGAACGGCAGTGATTGAGAGCTCTAGTAGAGCTGCTCTAATAGCAGCTCAGTACTCTTTTTTAAAAAAAAAAAAAAAGCAAAAAAGGATAAAATAAAAGTAAGAAAAAGACAATTTAATGTCAGTTTAAAATTACATTTTTAGAGCTCCAAAGCAATTTCCTTCCACGGAATTTAAAAGTCATGGATTACGTTTCTTTGATTGATGGGATACGGAGGGACTTTAATTTATTCAACTAATAATTTTACGATACAAAGTTCTTCAACTATTTTATTGAAAATGATATATAGCCTACGTTTGGAAAGTTGAGGTTTGAAATTTTTTAGTTAAAATGGTTAAAAAAAAAAAAAAAAAAAAAAACTTAGCAAGACAAAATATCACATTCAACCTATAATTATTACATTTTTTCTCTCACAAAAGTAAAAAAAAACACATCCCAAGCGAGAGTTTTTAACCCCAAGTTAAAATAACCAAAAAGCTAACCCACTTCCCAAACAAATCCATATTCTATTAAGGGATGACTTTAGAAATTTTTAGAGATGGCCACCTCGTATGTTCAAGTTTTGCAAATTTTGGAGGGAAAATAATAATAATAATAATTATCTAAAAGTCCTATTTAGAAATGTTATAGTAACTTAAGTCCTATTTAAGATTTATCGAACCAATAAATTATATTCAGTAAAACTAAGAATATTATCAGTTTTTTTTTTTAATTTTTAAACTTAAGAACATTATCAATTTTGCATAGTAATATTTCAAATAATTATTTCACTAACTGATGAGAAAAAAAAATAGAGCTTGAGAATAAACGTTTTTACCATTCTACTTATTGGTTGATTCAACTATCTAAAAAAATCGGGAACACTAACAATTTTTTTCTAATTTTAAAACTGAGAACATTATCAATTTTTTCATTTTTAAAGGTTTTTTTCCCTCAGTTTTGCACATTAATATTCCATCATCATGCTCCTTTATAAACACAAAATTTTTAATTTTGCACAAAAAAACAATTCAATTTTTTCAAAAAAAAAATTTTGCACGTAATTTTTTTATTTATTTATTTTTTTTATAGTTTTTTCCAATTTGAAAGTTGATATCTTAAAGTTTTGAAAATCAAAATAAATATCAAATTATCATATTATTAGGGCAAATTACATATACACCCCTCGAGGTTTGGCTAAATTACAAATACCCCCCTGAGGTTTGAGAAATTACGAATTTCCCCCTGAATGCTATATTTGCATAAGAAATTAGGGGGTAATTTGTTATGAAATATAAACCTCAGGGGGCAAATTGTTATGAAAATACAAACCTCAGGGGGCGGGATGTAATTTTCGAAACCTCAGGAGGGTATCTGTAATTTAACCAAACCTCGAGGGGTGTATATGTAATTTGCCCTATTCTTTTTATAGATAATCATAAATGATGAACAGTCATTATTTGATGGACAATTTCGACTATTAAAAATGTAATGAGACTTGAAGGTCTATAAAATCTTAGTTAAGACTAATGGAATACAAGTTCATTAATAAGGACTTGTGTGTAAAAAAAAAAAGAAAAAAAAGAAAAAACTTTTAAACTAAACAATATTTAGGCCTTATTTGAAAATTTGACTTTTAGGTCAAAAATTTAAAATAAAATAAAGTAAAATAAAATTTTAAAAAAAGTAGCAAAGTTAGCATTTGGTTAAGTTTTGGAATCATAATTCCAATAAAAAAATTTCAAAACTCATAACTAAACGCTCAGTTCAAAACCTTTCCAAAACTCATAACCAAATTCTTTTCAAAACTCTATTTAAAAAAAAAAATCAATTTTTTTTTTATTTTGTTCTTTAAAATTATGTTTTATCTTTTATTTTTTGAAAAAAAAAATTAGAAATATATATTTTTTTATTTTTGAATAATTTTTTATATTATTTTATTTTTTTGAAAAAATATTTTGTTATTTTTGTAAGTATTGGCCAAATAGTTTATTATGATTTAGATATATATGGGTGATTCAAAATTTTATAAAATTTTAATTTTTTTTAAAACAAGTAAATATTTAAAAAAATTTAAATATATAGTGTACAAATGTAGTAAATACAGCATACATTAAAACAATAAAAAAATATTTATAATAAAAAATATTTACCCTAAAAAATAAAATTAAGAAATTTTTAAACATTGTAAAAAAAATAATCCCAAATCAATTTCAAAATACAACTCAAAACTCAAATTAAAATTCAAAACTAAATCTTTTAAAATACAACTCCACACTTAAATCATTATTCTAAAATTAAATCAAACAATTTTTTTTTAAAAAAAAAAATTACAAAAACAAAAAGTTAAAGGCTACTAAAAAAACAAGTCATACATACCAATCATTACGTTTTTTCATTCAACCAAAAAAAGCGATTATCAAATGCTTTTGACTTTTTCCCCCTTATAAAACAACCAAAAAGTTAAAAAATGATATTAAAAAAGCCAAATCCTATTTTATTTTTATAACTAAACATCTAAAACTTGAAGTAGAATAAACTGCAAAAATGTTATACTATTTGTCTTAACAAAAAATAATATAAACTTGGGTAAATTACACTTTGCACCCTACACTTTGTATTAAGTCCCACTTTAACCCTTACACATGAAATCATGACAGTCAACCCCTTACACTTCTAATCAAATCCCATTTTGATCCCCACATATAAAATCGTAACGGTTAACCCCTACACTTTTGGTCAAATCCTACTTTGATCCTTAGCATTGTCTATAAAAAGCTCCATGTGTGCATTGTCTTTCTTTCATCCAAGAGTGCTTAGAGAAGTCAACTGAATATGGGTTCCTCTTTGCATCTCTTTTTGTTCATGCATTTAGTCTTCTTATCACTCTCTTGCTTTCATCTTATAATAATAATGGCTAACTTTTTCTTTGCTGAGCAATCACTATGCCATGCAGACGAGAGCTTCGCCTTGTTACAATTCAAGCAAACCTTTTCAATTAACAAATCCGCTTCTAGTGATCCTTCTGCTTATCCGAAGGTTGCATCATGGAAGCTCGAAAGAGAAAGAAGCAATTGCTGCTCATGGGATGGTGTCGAGTGTGACCAGGACACGGGTCATGTGATTGGCCTTGACCTCAGCAACAGTTTCCTCCACGGTTCTATCAACTCAAGCAGCAGCCTCTTCAGCCTAGTTCACCTTTAGAGACTTAACCTTGCTTATAATGACTTCGATTATTCTCACATTCCATTAGAAATTAGCCATCTCTCAGAGCTAATAACTCTCAACCTTTCCTCCTCTGTATTTTCCGGTCAAATCCCTTTGGAAATCTCAAAATTGTCCAAATTGGTTTCCATTGATCTTTCTTGCAATATTGACTCATCAAATTCCAGACTACTGAAACTTGAAAAGCCTGGTCTGAGAAGCCTACTTCAAAACTTGACTAATCTCAAAGTGCTTCGTCTCAATGACGTAAGCATATCTTCTGAAGTACCTGATACATTGGCAACTTAACTTCCTTGACAACTCTCGTCCTGGAAAATTGTGGGTTGCGTGGTGAGTTCCCGATAAGCATATTCTATCTACCAAAGCTTCAAATTCTCAATGTGTGTTTCAATAAAAATCTCACTGGTCATTTGCCCAAATTTCACCAAATCAGCCTTCTTCAGCATTTGACGCTTTCTGACACCAGTTTCTCGGGGAAGCTACCAAATTTGATTGGTAATCTTCATTTCTTGAATGTATTAGATTTCTCTGACTGCTATTTCTCAGGGACCCTTCCAGCATCACTTGGTAATTTGACCTAACTCAATTACATGTCGCTTTCATCCAACCAATTTACTGTAGGGACCCTGCCATTGCTTGGTAAGCATACTGAACTCACTGAATTGCACCTTAGTGACATCAATCTATACGGTTCGAATCCATCATTTCTTTCAAACCTAACTCAACTTATTTTGTTAAACCTGTCCTCCAATCACTTAAGTGGTGAAATAACATCTCAATTAACGAACCTAACCCATCTAATTTCTCTTGACCTTGATGATAATCAATTGGAAGGCTCAATCCCAGGATCATTCTTTGAGCTAAAGAATCTTGAAATAATTCATCTTGCTTCCAATAACCTTGGCAACTTGGAACTTGAAAATTTTCTGATGCTCAGAAAACTTACTTATCTCAATTTGTCCATAAACAAATTAACAGTGTCAAGCAAAACCACTTCCAATAGCACTCTTCCAAAGTTAAAGGTTTTAATATTGGATACATGCAATTTGATGGAATTTCCAAATTTTTTGCGCTTCCAAGATGAACTTGAGATGCTATCTCTTCGTGAAAACAAAATTTATGGCCAAATTCTGGCATGGATATTGAACACAAGTGTAGAAACACTAGAGATTATACGTTTTCAGAGAAACTTTCTAATAGGCTTTGAGCAGCATCTAAATATCCTTCCATGGGATAATTTAATCATTTTGCACCTTTCTTATAACATGATGAAAGGACCACTGTTAATTCCACCACTATATCCACCCAGTCTTATCGTGTCACATATGGCGGATTAACCGGAGAACTTCTGCCACTGATCTGTCGATTGAGATCACTTTACACACTTGATTTGTCTAATAACAACTTGACTAGAACTATTCTGCCATGTTTGAGTAACTCAAGTGATTCTCTGTTAGTTCTTGATCTCAATGACAACAACTTTCAAGGTCCCATTCGTCACTCATACAAGAAAGGAAACAAATTGAAAATGATTTGACTTTAGTGGTAACAAATTGCAGGGGAAGGTGCCCAGATCATTAGCAAGTTGTACTGAGGTTGGGGTTCTTGATCTCTCACATAATTTGATTGAAGATACATTTCTTTTTTGGTTAGGAGATCTTACAAAGTTACAGGTTCTTATCTTGCAATCCAACAAATTCTATGGTGCAATTGAGAGTCCTAAAATCAAGTTAGAGTTTCCAAATTTGCGCATCATTGACCTCTCTCATAATGGTTTTACAGGCAATGTGCCAGCAAAATACTTTCAAAATTGGATTGCAATTAAATTTTTTCATGTCAATAAAACGACATATATGTACGCACCCATAGAAATTCCCCTAACTATCAGCCTTCCATGGATTTCTATCTATAACTTCAACATGAATATTACAAACAAAGGTGTAAATACAAAATATAAGCGGATCCTGAATATCTTCACTGCCATTGATCTTTCTGAAGGGGAGATTCCATAATTTATTGGAAACCTCAAGAGGCTTCAAGTTCGTAACCTTTCCAACAATGACCTTAGTGGTAGAATCCCATCATGCTTGGGAAACCTAACAAACCTTGAATCTTTGAACCTTTCTCAAAACAAGCTCTCAGGAGAAATGCCTTAGCAATAGCACTTCTCACTTTCCTCGAATTTTTAAATGTGTCATGAGAGTGAGATTTATAGGCCGTTTTGGGCCGTGGTAGTAGCCGGGCAAATTGAGGGCCGAGCTAACTTGGGCTTGTCCAGGGGTGGTTTTGCTCGGTCGAGGCCCAAGACCATGTTTGGACCGAGCTACTTGGGCTTGTCCGTGTCTAGTATCGGTTTTGTTCGGCCAAGGATCAGGTCCCGTGTCTGGGCTGAGCAAAACTTGGCCGAGATGATCGCCTGCCAACCCGGATTCCATGGTTCGCACGTTTAGCTCGGCGGAAAGGGCCTTCTGTTTACTAGCTCGACCTGTCTTGAACTAGGCTCTGCCGGAATGCTACTGAGCTCAGTTGTTATGGAGCTCGGCGAGTGGAGCACTCGGACTCGTTACGCAGCCCGGTCGTATGAGGCCCAGGTGATTCTGTCGATCTGCCGAGATCCCGTTAATGTTGTCTGGCGGTTTGGTTAGGTGGTGATTGCGGGATTTGGGCTAACAGATGGGAGAGCAGCTCCACATGTCAAGAGACTAATGGGAGCAGATATAAGCGTAGAATTATATAAGCTTGACTACACCCCCCATGCGGGGGATGAAACATCATTTGGTGAGATACAATTTGATATTGATTAAGTTCTTCTCTCTCTCTCTCTCTTTCTCTCTCTCTCTCTCTCTCTGAGTGTGTGCTAACTTGACTGTCGGAGGGATTTTCCGGCAACACACCGCCGGGTAGCTCACCGCCGTTGCGTTCGCAGGTTGATCGGATAGAAGCGGAGCTTAGACGAAAGGAGTACGGGCATTGTGGAATAATTGCTCTCTGTACAATTGGCGCCGTCTATGGGAAGTTGATAGACAAAACCTAGTCCTCCAAGCTTCTCCGGTCATCTTTTATGGCGAACACGACTACATTCCGTTGTTTGCTATCAACGACATCACGCCAGAGTCCGTTCGGCGTAGAGATGGCCTGTCCGCCATTCCGACGATGGCTGATTTGGAGACCTCCGCACAAGGACTTCCCAAGGATGCACGAGACAAGCATGCAAGGAGTTTTGGGCGCTCTGTCATTCCAAAAGAGCGTCACTGATGGCAAGATTCACACACTCAACATTTGGAAGACAAGCTGAGAGACCGAGATACTATCATCAAGAAAATGGCGATGGAGATGGAGACCATGAGATGCCAGATGAAGGGAAAGGGCGTCGCTGAAGTGGGAAACCACAGTGAGCACGCCTATTCTCGTTGTTCCGGCAGTCTTAATAGACGTTGCACCCTTTCACTCTCTGTCACGAGAAGCTTCAGAGCTGGAGACTACGTCGTGCCGGCGATGATATCTTGCACTCAGGACAACAGTTACCACTGCTCACGCCCGATGACAGCGTTGAGATTTTCTCGCTCTGACCGTTCAAAAGACTTGAGGGATGTGTTGGAGGAGCGCGTTGGCTAGCAGGAGGAGCAAAAGGTGCCTGCACTGCAGCGTCTGGTCCCTAGAGGGCAAGCTATTGAAAAGGTCGCTATGCCACAACTACGCTTAGTGGCACACGCGCCACCAGACAGAGAGTTGGCAAGGCTGAGCGCTACCCCTTTTTTCATAGAGATCGAGAACACACCGCTCCCCCCCGGGTTTCATTAACCAAAGTTCACGCTCTATGACGGAAAGACTGATCCATATATGCATGTAAGCCACTTCCGGCAGGTTATGGTTGGGTACAGGCGAAACGATGCGCTCATGTGCTTGTTTTTCATCGAGTTTGGGCGAATTGGGCCTAAAATGGTTCGAGAGGCTGCTGGAGGAGAGCATAGAGGGGTGGCAACAGTTGGCAGAGGCATTTGTCACCAGATTTAAGACAAACGCCAAAACGCCTAAGGAAATTGACCATCTCTTGAGAGTCAAGATGGAGCCAGGCGACTCTTTGAAGGCGTATAACGCTAAGTATTGGGAGACTTTCAACGAGATCCTTGATTGCCCGACCAACCTTGTAATCACTCAGTATAAGCGCGGTCTTCCAGTTGGACATCGACTGAGAGACTCGCTCACAATGAATCAACCGTCAACGATGGAATTGCTCATGCAACACATTAATTAGTACATCCGAGTCGAAGACGATGCAGCCGCAGCTACAGTGACGACAAGTCCGGTAGTAGAGAATAAGAGTTGTGCGAAAGGTTCACGCAGTCAAACAGGATGATGGCCATGCAAACCACCAGGGGAGAGATATAGGGAGTTCAGTTTTTGGAAGACGTCTATAAGAAGGCCGAGGAAAAGGGGCATAAAACTCACGGAATGTAAATGGCCGATCCATTTTCAGAACATCGAACACTGCCAATCTAAAGTTTTGTTCTTAGTTCTATTTTTGTAACCCTTTTTGCCATTGGCACAATGAAAAAAGTAGACCATTTTCTTGAAAATTGTTGTATTTTTGCCTCGCCAAGCGGATTTAGTACGGTCCAAGGGGCAACTGTCACGACCCAAACCCGGCCCTATGGGTTTAGCACCGTAACCGGCCAGTAATCCGAGATTACCGAAGGCCTGCTTAACAGTAGTACAGTAAAACAGAGTTCAGGGCCCGGCGGAAGCCAATACAATAAATAAATAATGTCCACTGAGCTGTGACAGTCTGTATGCCAAAAAGATTTTTCATGCATTCATACATACAAACAGTACAGTCTATACAAAATTTACAGTCATACAATACAGGGACCTAATCCCTTGATAACAGTACAGTTAGTAGCTGACAGTCTATACAGTAATCCAAACAGTATGGAGACAGACGGGGGAAACGAACAAAACACCCCAAAGCCATAGCATGGCAACTCGGAACCTCGCAGTGAGGCACAAAGGCTGGCTTGACAAAACTGGAGTTTAACCCACGCTCCTAGCTCCGATCTGGTGGCTGAGCACCTACATATATATATAAACAGTGAGCTAAAGCCCAGTGAATAACATAATGCGTAAAGAGGTTTAGAATGAATGTCCTTACAGTAATGAAAACAGTTCATTTCAATCAGTATTGAATTCTCAAGTTATCAGTAAGTAAACAGTCATATGTGGTACTCCGTTAGCATCCGGTAAACAGTAGTCTTGAAGTGACCGAACAGTAAATGAGGCCATCAATCCAGTAAACAGTAAGTGGTTCCAACGAGGGGACCGACAGAGATCTCCGTAACAGTAACAGTAACAGTAACAGTAACAGTAACAGTAGATGCTAAGGATGCCACAGTACAGTTTAGAATATAGGACATACATTCATTCAGTAACAATATCAGTTCAGAAACAGTTCAGTTCAGTATTCAGAAGATAATTATTTGAACATATCTTTACACAGTTGTTACTCACAGAGTTCTGGGCTACAGTAGGCTAGAGCGTCTCCTCAGAATGCCAACCCTAAACAGTTAACAGATTGAACACACACTAAGTTTCACAGTTGGGAAGATAATTAACTTCATTCCTAATGTCTCGGTGTGTTCTACATCTTATATCCTCATTAAGATGTCTTAAACTAGGCCTAAGAATGCCTAGGATGGGGTGAGGATGCAAAGATGTGCACAGAAAACATTTTCAGAAATTTTCAGTGAAAAGCAGGGCTCCCGATCGAGCTCAGGTTTCCCTGCTCGAGCGGACAGGCAACAAAGGTACACGCTCGAGCGTCAAATCCCTCGCTCGAGCGTACTGTAAAAGTACTGGATGGGTGAAATCTCGCCCGACGACGCTCACGCCTGGCGCAGCTAGAACACATGCCTAGCTCCGAGCGTCAATACTCCGCTC
>NW_021027060.1:576850-590147 GCF_004153795.1 Camellia sinensis
TAGATAATAGAAAACACCGAGACATTTAGGAATGAGTTAATTATCTTTCCCAACTGTGAACTTAGTGTGTGTTCAATCTGTTAACTGTTTAGGGTTGGCATTCTGAGGAGACGCTCTAGCCTACTGTAGCCCAGAACTCTGTGAGTAACAATTGTGTAAAGATATGTTCAAATAATTATCTTCTGAATACTGAACTGAACTGTTTACTGAACTGATATTGTTTACTGAATGAATGTATGTCCTATATTCTAAACTGTACTGTGGCATCCTTAGCATCTACTGTTACTGTTACTGTTACTGTTACTGTTACAGAGTCTCTGTCGGTTCCCCTCGTTGGAACCACTACTGTTTACTGATTGATGGCCATCATTTACTGTTCGGTCCTTCAAGACCTACTGTTTACCGTTATGCTAACGGATGTACCACATATGACTGTTTACTGTACTGAACAACTGAAATACTGATTGAAATGGACTGTTTTCATTACTGTAAGGACATTCATTCTAAACCTCTTTACGCATTATGTTATTCACTGGGCTTTAGCTCACTGTTTATATATATATGTAGGTGCTCAGCCACCAGATCGGAGCTAGGAGCGTGGGTTAAACTCCAGTTTTGTCAAGCCAGCCTTTGTGCCTCACTGCGAGGTTCCGAGTTGCCATGCTATGGCTTTGGGGTGTTTTGTTTTTCCCCCGTCTGTCTCCATACTGTTTGGATTACTATATAGACTGTCAGCTACTAACTGTACTGTTATCAAGGGATTAGTGCCTGTATTGTATGACTGTAAATTTTGTATAGACTGTACTGTTTGTATGTATGAATGCATGAAAAATCTTTTTGGCATACAGACTGTCACAGCTCAGTGGACATTATTTATTTATTGTATTGGCTTCCGCCGGGCCTGAACCTCGTTTTACTGTACTACTGTTAAGCAGGCCTTCGGTAATCTCGGATTACTGGCCGGTTACGGTGCTAAACCCATAGGGCCGGGTTTGGGTCGTGACAGAGTGGTATCAGAGCGATACTAACCACGAGTTATACCGCACACACGTGTCAAATGAGCTATAGGGTGTCCTAGAAAAGTGATTAGGGCATTTCATGAACTTAAAAGTGTGTGGCTATGTTATGACTAAATACATGTCGATGTGATAACTGTCTAAATATGCAACTGTTTATGTTACAATTGCTATAACTGTTATAACTGCTTAATAGTGAAATGGACAATGCAAATGAACTGAATCCTCATTTACCGAGGCAAGAATGGAAGAATGGAAAGAATGATGGAACTGATAACTGCTAGGCTTGAACAACACACAACCAACAGCCCCACCTCCCTCCTCCGGTATAGCCGGAACCTAATGCGAATGTGAATGATGGGGATATTATTGCTCTCACCCATAAATTCAGCAAGATGAAACCGCCATCCTTTTAGGGAGGGCTGGAACCGCTAAAGGCTGAAGCTTGGGTGCTTGAAACAGAAAAACTATTTGAAGTGTTTCCGTGCTCAGAAGCGAATAAAGTATTGTTAGCTACCTTCACCCTACAAGAAGAAGCTAGAAGGTGGTAGATGTTGATCCGCAATACAAATCACTGTTATGACTTGGGCTCAGTTCAAGGAGTCCTTCTTTGAAAAGTACTTCCACAGTGTGTCAGGGATAGGAAAGTGACTGAATTCGAACAACTGAGACAGGGTACAATGTCTGTGGCTGAATATGAAACAAAGTTCACCGAGCTTGCCAGATATGCACACACATGGTGGCACTGATTATAAGAAGGCCAGAAAGTTTGAAGGTGGCCTGAATGTTGCAATTCTTGACAGAATAAACGTTTTGAAATTACCGAATTATGTAAATGTTCTTGACCAAGCCTTGATGGCCGAATCGAACATCGAAGCACTGAAAACCGAAACACCAGCGTCTGAATGGCGTGGTAAAAGGCAGGGTTTCAAATTAAGAAAGGCAAGCATAACCCAGCGAACAAGAACAGAATACGGGGTCGACAACTAGCCCCAGCCAAGGGAGTGGGTTCATTCCACCCTGCTCTGTATGTGGCAACAAGCACAAAGGGGTTTGTCACAAAATATCCGGAGCCTGTTACAGATGTGGCAAAGTGGGCCACATGGTTAGAGACTGTCCCTCCGCTCCGCAGTTAGTAGCAAAGCTACGCCAAGCGCAACAGCGTCAACTGTAGCACTAAAGCCTAACCCCAAAGCCACCGGGAAAGAGCCCATGAGGCAGGGCCGATGTTCGCCCTAGTACCGGGGGACGTGCAAAATACTGAAACCGTTGTGTCAGGTATCCTCTCTATTTGTACACAAAATGCATATGTATTGATTGATTCGGGGCTACACATTCTTATGTATCGCATGCTTTCTCACGAAAATTGAATAGACCCTTAGAACCCATGAACTATCTGCTAGCCGTATCATCACCCGTAGGAGATCCATGACATATGCTTATATGTACCTGCATGTGAAATCATTGTTGGGGATATGCATCTGTTTATTGATTTACTACCATTGAACATTGATCATTTTGATGTAATATTGGGGATGGATTGGTTACAAAATATCATGCCACTATTGATTGTATGACCAAGCAAGTTATTTTCCGTCCACCTGGTTTGCTTGAATTTGTGTTTAATGGGAGTGGAGTAGTACCTCCTCCGTATTTGATTTCGTCAGTGAAAGCTGTTAAATTAATTAGAAAGGGGTGTAAAGGAATCTGTGTTCTGTGCTGACTGTGTCTACTGATGATATGTTTAAACTGATGTGAATTGTATTCCTATAGTCAGGGAATTCCAGATGTATTTCCAGATGATCTGCCAGGGGATTTGATTGACAGGGAGATTGAATTTACCGTTGATGTGATTCCGGGTACACAGCCAATATCGAAAGCTCCTTACAGAATGGCCCCAACTGAACTGAAGGAGTTGAAAGTGCAATTGCAAGAACTGTTAGACAAGAAGTTTATCAGGCCCAGTACTTCACCGTGGGGCGCACAGGTTTTGTTTGTAAAGAAGAAAGATGGCTCGCTGAGACTGTGCATTGATTACCGTGAATTGAACAAGGTAACTGTGAAAATAAATACCCATTGCCACGTATTGATGATTTATTTGATCAGTACAGGGTGCACAAGTGTTTTCCAAGATTGATCTCAGATCGGGGTATCATCAACTGAAGGTTAAAACCGGAAGACATTGATAAAACTGCTTTTAGAATGAGGTATGGCCATTATGAATTTTTAGTTATGCCATTCGGAGTCACGAATGCCCCTGCTACTTTTATGGATCTAATGAACAGAATTTTTAAACCGTACCTTGATGACTTTATTGTGTATTCATTGATGACATACTGATTTACTCCAAAAGTATAGAAAACATGAACATCATCTGAGACTTGCCCTACAAACCTTAAGAGAATAGAAACTTTATGCTAAACTGTCTAAATGCGAATTTTGGCTTGATCATGTTATGTTTTTGGGGCATGTTATTAGCAAAGATGGAATTTCTGTTGATCCACAGAAAATTGAAGCTGTAGTGAACTGGCCTAGACCAACAAATGTGACTGAAGTCTGAAGCTTTTTGGGATTGGCTGGATATTACAGAAGATTTGTCAAAGATTTCTCCAAAATTGCCCTACCATTGACTCAGTTAACCCAGAAGGGGACATCATTTGACTGGACTGACCAAATGGAATCAGCATTCCAAGAGTTGAAAACTCGACTTGTGACTGCACCGGTTTTGACTTTACCTTCAGGTACGGATGGTTATACTGTATTTAGTGATGCTTATCATAAGGGTTTGGGGTGTGTTTTAATGCAGAATGGGAGAGTTATTGCTTATGCTTCCCGACAGTTGAGACCACATGAAAAGAACTACCCGACCCATGACCTGGAACTTGCTGCGGTGGTGTTTGCACTAAAAATTTGGCGTCACTATCTGTATGGGGCGACATGTGAAGTATACACCGACCACAAGAGCTTAAAATATTTCTTCACACAGAAGGAACTAAATATGAGACAGCGCAGATGGCTGGAACTGATCAAAGACTACGATCTACAGATTCTGTACCATCCGGGGAAAAGCCAATACTGTTGCCGATGCATTGAGCCGAAAGTCAATTGCCAACTTAGCTTGTTTGCTCACCGGACAGAAAGAGCTGCTTGGTGACCTTGAAAATTTTGAAATTGAAGTTGTTTTGAGAGAACAAGGTGGAACGCTAGCTGCTATTTCTGCTCACAGCCTTGATAGAAGAAATTAAAGAGAAACAGCAACAGGATGACTTCTTGAAAAAGATCATCGAAGAAAGAGAGTCTAAGCTGAGACCGGGTTTCAAATTCGAGAACAATGTACTGAAATTTCAAGAAAGACTGTGTGTGCTGAATGACACTAAACTGAAAAGAAGAGTTCTGCAAGAGGGCCACAATTCAAAATTGTCTATCCACCCGGGAAATACGAAAATGTACCAAGATCTGAAACAGAATTTCTGGTGGTCGGGAATGAAGAAAGAAATTGCCGACTTTGTGACCAAATATCTTCATTGCCAACAAGTCAAAGCTGAACATCAACGACCCGCCGGATTATTGCAACCCTACCCATACCAGAGTGGAAATGGAAGCATATCACGATGGATTTTATCGTTGGGTTACCTCGCTCCAGAAAAGGTATGGATTCAATTTGGGTTATTGTTGATAGACTAACCAAATCTGCTCACTTCTTACCTGTCAAGACAATCTATAATGCGGACAATTGGCTGTTATCTATATTGATGAATTGTGAGACTGCATGGAGTGCCTGTGTCTATTGTTTCGGACAGGGATTCGAAGTTTACATCGAGGTTTTGGCAAAGCCTACAGACTGCACTGGGTACTGAACTGAGACTGAGTATTGCCTATCATCCTCAGACAGATGGACAGTCAGAAAGGACATCCAAACTCTGGAGGATTTACTGAGAATGTGTGTCCTTGATTTTCAGGGAGATTGGGAAAGTCATCTGCATTAGTTGAATTCGCCTACAACAACAGCTACCATTCGAGTATTGGTATGGCGCCTTTCGAGGCATTGTATGGCAGAAAATGTAGATCTCCGATTTGCTAGGCAGAAGTTGGAGATGGGCCTTTGCTTGGGCCCGAGATCGTATATGAGACGACTGGAAAGATAAAACTGATACAGCAAAGACTGAAAACTGCACAGAGCAGACAGAAGAGTTGTGCTGATGTCAGAAGACGAGATAAAGAGTGTGAGATGGGTGATCACATATTTGTGAAAATGACACCGATGAAAGGCCAGACTCGTTTTGGAGTCAAAGGCAAGTTAGCACCGAGATACGTCGGGCCATATGAGATTATTGAGAAAATCAATCTGGTGGCGTATCAAGTTGCGCTTCCTCCTGAAATTGAGCATATGCATAACGTCTTCCACATTTCTATGTTGAGAGACTACCTACGGGATCCTTTTCATGTAATAGAGCCTACTCGTGTAGTGCTGAGTGATGACTACACTTACGAGGAACGGCCTATACAGATTGTAAACAGACGGATCAAGAAACTGAGAAACAAAGAGATCCCGCTAGTGAAAGTTGACTGGCAGAACCATGGTGGTGTGTACGCACTTGGGAAAGGAAAGATGACATGACTAAGCGATATCTGATCTGTTCCCGCTTGATCCTGTTTTCTTCCAGAATGAAGGTAACCCGAGTTTAGAGGGCTAAACTCTTTATAAGGAGGGGAGACTGTAATAACCCTCACCACTGATTACCGTTAAACATAACGGATTGATGATGATGATATCTGCTTAAAGTACTGTTATATTGATTACCGTTAAATTGTTATATTGTAAACTTTGACTTATTTACCAAACTTGCCACTAATTGGGCCACTACCTCACACACTTAGAGACTTGTATATGCTTGATCAAAAACCATTTCCTCCGCCTTTTCCTATACTAGCCGACCAAGAGAGGAAATAGGAGAGAATTGAGTTCATTTTGTTGAATTGGCTTGAATTGCTTGGAATTGAAGTGTAAATTGTCAAATTGGACTCCTAAATCTTGAATACAGACTAAGGTAGGACATTCATCTTCTTGTTGTTGTCATAGAATTAATTCTTGCATGATTCATGCTTCAATTGTAGAGTTAAGTCTTGTTTTAGTTCATACATGTAGGATTAGAACATAATTCATGCATGCATATTTGAATTGATGAGTTTTGAGTTGAATTCATGGTAAAATTGTACATGCATGTTCATAATTAGGCTTGAGTCCATGAATTCATCATGTTCTTGAAGAAATGAGTCCATCTGAACAAGCTTTGAATGGTTTGAATTCATACACGTTTGCATGTTCTTCTTGTTCATGAAAATTGTTTGAAATTGGGTTTGAATTAAACACCCTTGGGCTTTGATTTCTCAAATTGAGCTTTAAATCATGTTTAACTATGAGTTTACAAGTGTTTTCTGGAAAATTCAGCCCAAGAGGATCGGTTTGGATGCATTTAAACATGGTTTTAGAGCTTGGAGGTGCAATCTGGATTTTCCAGATTTTGCACTCCCGCTCGAGCGGGGAAAGTGGCGCTCGAGCGGGGAATCCGAGCATCCAGTATCTTGCACTGTTTTACAGTTTCGCTCTCCAAATTGAATCCATACCTTTTCTGGAGCGAGGTAATCCAACGATAAAATCCATCGTGATATGCTCCCATTTCCACTCTGGTATGGGTAGGGGTTGCAATAGTCCGGCAGGTCGTTGATGTTCAGCTTTGACCTGTTGGCAATGAAGACATTTGGATACAAAATCAGCAATTTCTTTCTTCATTCCCGGCCACCAGAAATTCTGTTTCAGATCTTGGTACATTTTCGTATTAAACCCATTTTCAAGAATATGAAGAACATGCAAACATGCATGGATTCAAACCAAATTCAACCTTCAAAGCTTGTTTAGATGGACTCATTTCTTCAAGAACATGATGAATTCATGGACTCAAGCCTAATTATGAACATGCATGTACAATTTTTCCATGAATTCAACTCAAAACTCATCAATTCAAACATGCATGCATGAATTATGTTCTAATCCTACATGTATGAACTAAAACAAGACTTAACTCTACAATTGAAGCATGAATCATGCAAGAATTAATTCTATGACAACAACAAGAAGATGAATGTCCTACCTTAGTCTTGTATTCAAGGTTTAGGAGTCCAATTTGACAATTTACACTTCAATTCCAAGCAATTCAAGCCAATTCAACAAAATGAACTCAATTCTCTCCTATTTCCTCTCTTGGTCGGCTAGTATAAGGAAAAGGGCTGAGGAAATGGTTTTTGATCAAGCATATACAAGTCTCTAAGTGTGTGAGGTAGTGGCCCACTTAGTGGCAAGTTTGGTAAATAAGTCAAAGTTTACAATATAACAATATTTAACGGTAATCAATATAACAGTACTTTAAGCAGATTATCAGTCATAATCAGTTCAGTTTAACGGTAATCAATGTTTAACGGTAATCAGTGGTGAGGGTTATTACAGTCTCCCCTCCTTATAAAGAGTTTAGCCCTCTAAACTCGGGTTACCTTCATTCTGGAAGAAAACAGGATCAAGCGGGAACAGATCAGGATATCGCTTAGTCATGTCATCTTTCCTTTCCCAAGTGGCGTACACACCACCATGGTTCTGCCAGTCAACTTTCACTAGCGGGATCTCTTTGTTTCTCAGTTTCTTGATCCGTCTGTTTACAATCTGTATAGGCCGTTCCTCGTAAGTGTAGTCATCACTCAGCACTACACGAGTAGGCTCTATTACATGAAAAGGATCCCGTAGGTAGTCTCTCAACATAGAAATGTGGAAGACGTTATGCATATGCTCAATTTCAGGAGGGAGCGCAACTTGATACGCCACCGGATTGATTTTCTCAATAATCTCATATGGCCCGACGTATCTCGGTGCTAACTTGCCTTTGACTCCAAAACGAGTCTGGCCTTTCATCGGTGTCATTTTCACAAATATGTGATCACCCATCTCACACTCTTTATCTCGTCTTCTGACATCAGCACAACTCTTCTGTCTGCTCTGTGCAGTTTTCAGTCTTTGCTGTATCAGTTTTATCTTTCCAGTCGTCTCATATACGATCTCGGGCCCAAGCAAAGGCCCATCTCCAACTTCTGCCTAGCAAATCGGAGATCTACATTTTCTGCCATACAATGCCTCGAAAGGCGCCATACCAATACTCGAATGGTAGCTGTTGTTGTAGGCGAATTCAACTAATGGCAGATGACTTTCCCAATCTCCCTGAAAATCAAGGACACACATTCTCAGTAAATCCTCCAGAGTTTGGATGGTCCTTTCTGACTGTCCATCTGTCTGAGGATGATAGGCAATACTCAGTCTCAGTTCAGTACCCAGTGCAGTCTGTAGGCTTTGCCAAAACCTCGATGTAAACTTCGAATCCCTGTCCGAAACAATAGACACAGGCACTCCATGCAGTCTCACAATTTCATCAATATAGATAACAGCCAATTTGTCCGCATTATAGATTGTCTTGACAGGTAAGAAGTGAGCAGATTTGGTTAGTCTATCAACAATAACCCAAATTGAATCCATACCTTTTCTGGAGCGAGGTAACCCAACGATAAAATCCATCGTGATATGCTTCCATTTCCACTCTGGTATGGGTAGGGGTTGCAATAATCCGGCGGGTCGTTGATGTTCAGCTTTGACTTGTTGGCAATGAAGATATTTGGTCACAAAGTCGGCAATTTCTTTCTTCATTCCCGACCACCAGAAATTCTGTTTCAGATCTTGGTACATTTTCGTATTTCCCGGGTGGATAGACAATTTTGAATTGTGGCCCTCTTGCAGAACTCTTCTTTTCAGTTTAGTGTCATTCAGCACACACAGTCTTTCTTGAAATTTCAGTACATTGTTCTCGAATTTGAAACCCGGTCTCAGCTTAGACTCTCTTTCTTCGATGATCTTTTTCAAGAAGTCATCCTGTTGCTGTTTCTCTTTAATTTCTTCTATCAAGGCTGGTTGAGCAGAAATAGCAGCTAGCGTTCCACCTTGTTCTCTCAAAACAACTTCAATTTCAAAATTTTCAAGGTCACCAAGCAGCTCTTTCTGTCCGGTGAGCAAACAAGCTAAGTTGGCAATTGACTTTCGGCTCAATGCATCGGCAACAGTATTGGCTTTTCCCCGGATGGTACAGAATCTGTAGATCGTAGTCTTTGATCAGTTCCAGCCATCTGCGCTGTCTCATATTTAGTTCCTTCTGTGTGAAGAAATATTTTAAGCTCTTGTGGTCGGTGTATACTTCACATGTCGCCCCATACAGATAGTGACGCCAAATTTTTAGTGCAAACACCACCTCAGCAAGTTCCAGGTCATGGGTCGGGTAGTTCTTTTCATGTGGTCTCAACTGTCGGGAAGCATAAGCAATAACTCTCCCATTCTGCATTAAAACACACCCCAAACCCTTATGAGAAGCATCACTAAATACAGTATAACTGGGTAATTTGTATGAGTCATGGGTCATGCCCCATGGGTGCCCAAATCCAAGTCCAATACCTGACCCAATTTCCAACATATCACATGATAAATTTGTTTAAAGATGCATGTTGAATTAATCACTTAATCTATGCTCATGCTCCTAAATTGATGATTCCTCCATCAACCACATAGCCTCTCATAAATTGGAGTAATGCAATTTCATGTGTTTCTAAACATGAATACAAATCATTTGTCTCATTTTATGTTTCGTCTTATCTTATATTTATTTCATATTTAAAAGTCACATTTGTTGGTCTAGGCCAGTTCACTACAGCTTCAATTTTCTGTGGATCAACAGAAATTCCATCTTTGCTAATAACATGCCCCAAAAACATAACATGATCAAGCCAAAATTCGCATTTAGACAGTTTAGCATAAAGTTTCTATTCTCTTAAGGTTTGTAGGGCAAGTCTCAGATGATGTTCATGTTTTTCTATACTTTTGGAGTAAATCAGTATGTCATCAATGAATACAACAATAAAGTCATCAAGGTACGGTTTAAAGATTCTGTTCATTAGATCCATAAAAGTAGCAGGGGCATTCGTGACTCCGAATGGCATAACTAAAAATTCATAATGGCCATACCTCATTCTAAAAGCAGTTTTATCAATGTCTTCCGGTTTAACCTTCAGTTGATGATACCCCGATCTGAGATCAATCTTGGAAAACACTTGTGCACCCTGTAACTGATCAAATAAATCATCAATACGTGGCAATGGGTATTTATTTTTCACAGTTACCTTGTTCAATTCACGGTAATCAATGCACAGTCTCAGCGAGCCATCTTTCTTCTTTACAAACAAAACCGGTGCACCCCACGGTGAAGTACTGGGCGACACAATTTAGGAAGCGATATAAATAAAGAAATAATACTAAATCAGTGATTGACACAATCACATATTCGCCCCGTTTGGTAGAGTTGTAGGGAAGTGATTATAGCTTATAACTTAACAACTTATAGCTTATAACTGTGAACATAAGTTGATTTTTGACTTATAAATTAAGCTTCTTCTCCCCTACTCCAAGAATAAGTTGATTTTTGACTTATAAAAACTCATACATTGGAAATGTTCATAGAGTGGTGCGGCGCACGTTAGCAGGCGAGAGATACGTGGCGCACGGAAGCAGCCAGGGCTGACGTCAGCTGACGTCAGAAACACGCGGCTCACGTTAGCAGATGAGGCGGTGGCGCACAATAGCACCGAACAGTGTAGGAGGCGCGTGGAGCGCGTCTGAAACGAGGCAGCGCGTGGCCTAATGTTCTGGCAGCGCGTGGAGGCGCGTTAGACCTCAGATGATGATGAATCTGGTGGTGTTGGCTTCGTCGTGAAGAGACGAAGGTGCTGGTGTTGTCCAATCTGTATATTAGGTAAGGACAAGGTATGCGGCAATCTGCCAAGAAAAATGTGATGCAGAGACTTAGGAGAAACACCTGTGCTCTGATACCATGTAAACAAAGTTGAGAGAGAGTGATATTATAAGAGAACTATATGTTATTTACACTCTGTTCAGAAACCAAATAGAGGCTCCATTATATAGGAGCTGGATACAAAACATTATTATGATGTAATTTACTATAATAAGGAAAAGTAGCTGAAAGGAGGTGGGCAGCCGAAAGCAGGGACAAGCCGAAAGCGTTTCTATAATATATTCCTATTATATACATACTATACTATAGTAATATATTCCTATACAGGGCATAGTATATTAATAATATATTCCTATACAAAGCATATTATATTAATAAGGATATTAATATATTAACAGTTTCTGCTCTTATAGGAATTATGTTGTGCTTCTTTTGATCAGAAGTTTATGGGATATTTTTAGTTTCTGTTAGTTGAAAAAATGAAAACTCTCAAGTTATATCTTGACAGAGAGAATAAGGTACGTACGATTCCTTTCGCTCTGTTTGAAGTATTATGTACAGTTAACAAAGCAGCTTGTTTGCAGGTATCTTCTTTTTCCATTTTTGTTTTTATTATTTGTTTATGATATATATTTTAATTATTCATCCTTCCTTATTCTTTTCATTATTTAGCAGATTTCTCATAGGATTAAATTAATTTATTTTTACTTTTCATATACTTAATAGGCCCTTGCCGATAAGGATAGCGCAAAATCTGAATTATTTGTGCCATATAATATTGTTCCACTTGATCAAGGAGGTGTTCATCATGCAATAACGCAACTCGCTGAGGTCTGATGTTGTGCAGAAAAAAATATTCATTTTAAGTCCCTTAAGTTATTACAATAGTGTTAGCTACGCTTAAGTTATTAAGCCCCTCATTGCTATAGTTGTAAGAGTATTATGCTGTTAAGTAGCACAAATTTGAGGCATCAATTTTGCTTTGGATTTCAGGTAATGTCATCTAACATCTTTTATTTATTTTATAATTGGATTACATCCCAAATGGCCATGGAAATATAGAAATTTACTTGAATTTTTTTAGTTTGTGTCTTTTTAATTTTGAGGATTTTTTTTGTTATTGTTGAGTAAGTGGATTTCTTATTGCATTTGCGTTGAATTTCTCATCTCAGAAAGGAAATGTTGCAAACCACAGTGAGCATATGATTTTACTGCTTGCTAACACCCATATTCGGAAAATTCCTAAGCAAACAAATGTGTCACAAGTACTTATGAAATTCCATACTTAAGCCTTTTTCTTTACAATGATTTGCAAATTTGAAACTTAAATTCTTTTATGGTGTTAGTTGGGAGATGAAGCTACCCCATCATTCACATTCGCATTAGTGTCCGGCTATACCGGAGGAGGAGAGAGGTGGGGGCTGTTGGTTCTGTTGTTGTTCAAGCCTAGCAGTTATCAGTTCCATCATTCTTTCCATTCTTTCCATTCTTGCCTCGGTAAATGAGGATTCAGGTTCATTTGCATTGTCCATTTCACTATAAGCAGTTATAACAGTTATAGCAATTGTAACATAAACAGTTGCATATTTAGACAGTTATCACATCGACATGTATTTAGTCATAACATAGCCACACACTTTTCAAGTTCATGAAATGCCCTAATCACTTTTCTAGGACACCCTATAGCTCATTTGGACACGTGTGTGCGGTATAACTCGTGTTAGTATCGCTCTGATACCACTCTGTCACGACCCAACCGGCCCTATGGGTTTAGCACCGTAACCGGCCAGTAATCCGAGATTACCGAAGGCCTGCTAACAGTAGTACAGTAAAACAGAGTTCAGGGCCCGGCGGAAGCCAATACAAAAATAAATAATGTCCACTGAGCTGTGACAGTCTGTATGCCAAAAAGATTTTTCATGCATTCATACATACAAACAGTACAGTCTATACAAAATTTACAGTCATACAAACGGGACCTAATCCCTTGATAACAGTACATTAGTAGCTGACAGTCTATATAGTAATCCAAACAGTATGGAGACAGACGGGGGAAAAACAAAACACCCCAAAGCCATAGCATTGCAACTCGGAACCTCGCAGTGAGGCACAAAGGCTGGCTGACAAAACTGGAGTTTAACCCACGCTCCTAGCTCCGATCTGGTGGCTGAGCACCTACATATATATATAAACAGTGAGCTAAAGCCCAGTGAATAACATAATGCGTAAAGAGGTTTTGAATGAATGTCCTTACAGTAATGAAAACAGTCCATTTCAATCAGTATTTCAGTTGTCAGTACAGTAAACAGTCTATTGTGGTACATCCGTTAGCATAACGGTAAACAGTAGGTCTTGAAGGACCGAACAGTAAATGATGGCCATCAATCAGTCAAC
>NW_021027060.1:590172-611860 GCF_004153795.1 Camellia sinensis
TGTTTTTAAAAATTATACAATTGGCTGCAAAGTGGAGAGAAAAAGCAACATTCGGTAAGATTGCATCGATTTAAATTACTCCATCATGTGTCCTTCTAATAGAACATATCTTCACTTCCATTTTTATATGAACAAATCATGTATTATTTCACCCTTTATGTTTTTATGTTTTTTTGTTTTTCTGTGCCATACAAACGTTAGTTACAATAATGCTCTTTTTTGTCTCCCATCTATTGTTATTTACTATTTGTATTCTTTACGCTGCTTTAGGAAATGAACGAAGTTCTGTCAAAAACAATTTTTAAAGCCAGTTTGTCTTGCTTAATTTTTTTTAATTATTTGCTGCCATTGTTTCATCGCGAGTTAATATTTGTTTTTTCCCTTGCTAATGTTGCTCAAATTTGAAACAGAGCGCAAGCCCAAACAATAATAAGCTTCTACTTAACAGGGCTATTAGGCCCTCTTGATAGGAATTGTGTGGAAAGTGATACCTATAAACTTATAAGTCTAACAGCTTATAGCTTATAACTTGAACATAGTAGTGGTTCCACGAGGGAACCGACAGAGATCTCTGTAACAGTAACAGTAACAGTAACAGTAGATGCTAAGGATGCCACAGTACAGTTTAGAATATAGGACATACATTCATTCAGTAAACAATATCAGTTCAGTAAACAGTTCAGTTCAGTATTCAGAAGATAATTATTTGAACATATCTTTACACAATTGTTACTCACAGAGTTCTGGGCTACAGTAGGCTAGAGCGTCTCCTCAGAATGCCAACCCTAAACAGTTAACAGATTGAACACACACTAAGTTTCACAGTTGGGAAAGATAATTAACTTCATTCCTAAATGTCTCGGTGTGTTCTATATCTATATCCTCATTAAGATGTCTTAACCTAGGCCTAAGAATGCCTAGGATGGGGTGAGGATGCAAAGATGTGCACAGAAAACAGTTTTAGAATTTTCAGTGAAACAGGGCTCCGCTCGAGCTCAGGTTTCCCCGCTCGAGCGAACAGGCAACAAAGGTACACGCTCGAGCGTCAAATCCCTTGCTCGAGCGTACTGTAAAAGTACTGGATGGGTGAAATCTCCACCCGACGGACGCTCAACGCCTGCTCGAGCTTGAGACACATGCCTACGCTCGAGCGTCAAATACTCCGCTCGAGCGGACTGTAAAACAGTGCAAGATACTGGATGCTCGGATTCCCCGCTCGAGCGCCACTTTCCCCGCTCAAGCGGGAGTGCAAAATCTGGAAAATCTAGATTGCACCTCCAAGCTCTAAAACCATGTTTAAATGCATCCAAACCGATCCTCTTGGGCTGAATTTCCAGAAAACACTTGTAAACTCATAGTTAAACATGATTTAAAGCTCAATTTGAGAAATCAAAGCCCAAGGGTGTTTAATTCAAACCCAATTTCAAACAATTTTCATGAACAAGAAGAACATGCAAACGTGCATGACTTCAAACCATTTCAAAGCTTGTTCAGATGGACTCATTTCTTCAAGAACATGATGAATTCATGGACTGAAGCCTAATTATGAACATGCATGTACAATTTTATCATGAATTCAACTCAAAACTCATCAATTCAAACATGCATGCATGAATTATGTTCTAATCCTACATGTATGAACTAAAACAAGACTTAACTCTACAATTGAAGCATGAATCATGCAAGAATTAATTCTATGACAACAACAAGAAGATGAATGTCCTACCTTAGTCTTGTATTCAAGGTTTAGGAGTCCAATTTGACAATTTACACTTCAATTCCAAGCAATTCAAGCCAATTCAACAAAATGAACTCAATTCTCTCCTATTTCCTCTCTTGGTCGGCTAGTATAAGGAAAAGGGCTGAGGAAATGGTTTTTGATCAAGCATATACAAGTCTCTAAGTGTGTGAGGTAGTGGCCCACTTAGTGTCAAGTTTGGTAAATAAGTCAAAGTTTACAATATAACAATATTTAATCTAATTGAGTCATAGCTGATCTTGCTCGCCAAGAAAAAAGTCGCCGAGCAGACCTTCCTCGCGAACCTTGGAGTTTCTTGCTGAGCTGATCTTGCTAGCCAAGAAGCAAGTCGCCGAGCGGACCTTGCTCGTAGACCATGAAGCTCCTTGCCGAGCTGATCTTGCTCTCCAAGATGTAAGTCGCCGAGCGAACCTTGCTCGTGACCTTGGAGTTCCTTGCCGAGCTGATCTTGCTTGCCAAGAAGAAAGTCGCTGAGCTGATCTTGCTCGCCAAGAAGAAAGTTGCTGAGCTGACCTTGCTCGCCAACTTTAGAGTTCCTTGCCGAGCTAATCTCGCTCGCCAAGAAGCAAGTCGCCGAGCTGACCCTGCTCGCCGACCTTAGAGTTCCTTGCTGAGCTGATCTTGCTCGCCACGAAGAAAGTCGTCGAGCTGACCTTGCTCGCCGACTTTAGAATTCCTTGCGGAGCTAATCTCGCTCACCAAGAAGCAAGTCGCCGAGCTGACCTTGCTCGCGACCTTGGAGTTCCTTGCTGAGCTGATCTTGCTCGCCAAGAAAAAAGTCGCCGAGCGGACCTTGCTCGCGGACCTTGGAGTTCCTTGCCGAGTTGATCTTGCTCGCCAAGAAGCAAGTCGCCGAGTGGACCTTGCTCGCGACCTTGGAGTTCCTTGCCGAGCAGATCTTGCTCGCCAAGAAGAAAGTTGCCGAGCGGACCTTGCTCGCGGACCTTGAAGTTCCTTGCCGAGCTGATCTTGCTCCCCAAGAAACAAGTCTTCGAGCTGACCTTGCTTGCAACCTTGGAGTTCCTTGCCGAGCTGATCTTGCTCGCCAAGAAGCAAGTCGTCGAGCTGACCTTGCTCGTGACCTTGGAGTTCCTTGCCGAACTGATCTTGCTCGCCAAGAAGAAAGTCATCGAGCGGACCTTGCTTACGGACCTTGGAGTTCCTTGCCGAGCTGATCTTGCTCTCCAAGAAACAAGTCGCCGAGCTGACCTTGCTCGCGACCTTGGACTTCCTTGCCAAGCTGATCTTGCTCACCAAGAAGAAAGTTGCTGAGTGGACCTTACTCGCAGACCTTGGAGTTCCTTGCGAAGCTGATCTTGCTCGCCAAGAAGCAAGTCGCCGAGCGGACCTTGCTCAAAACCTTGGAGTTCCTTACCGAGCTGATCTTGCTCGCCAGGAAGAAAATCACCGAGCGAACCTTGCTCGCTGACCCTGGAGTTCCTTGCCGAACTGATCTTGCTCACCAAGAAACAAATCGCCGAGTTGACCTTGCTCGCCGACCTTGGAGTCCCTTGTCGAGCTGATCTTGCTCGCCAAGGAGAAAGTCGCCGAGCGGACCTTACTCGCGGACCTTGGAGTTCCTTGCCGAGCTGATCTTGCTTGCCAAGAAACAAGTCGCCGAGCTGACCTTGCTCGTCGACCTTGTAGTTCCTTGCCGAGCTGATCTTGCTTGCTAAGAAGAAAGTCGCCGAGCGGACCTTGCTTGTGACCTGGGAGTTCCTTGCTGAGTTAATCTTGCTCGCTAAGGAGAAATTCGCCGAGCGGACCTTACTCGTGGACCCTGGAGTTCCTTGCCGAGCTGATCTTGCTCGCTAAGAAGCAAGTCACCGAGCTGACCTTGCTCGCCGACCTTTGAGTTCCTTGTCGAGCTGATTTTGCTCGCCAAGAAGAAAGTTGCCGAGCTGACCTTGCTCGCTAACCTTGGAGTTCCTTGCCGAGCTGATCTTGCTCGCCAAGAAGCAAGTCACTGAGCGGACCGTGCTCGTCGACCATGGAGTTCGTTGCCGAGCTGATCTTGCTCGCCAAGAAGAAAGTCGCCGAGTTGACCTTGCTTGCCAACCTTGGAGTTCCTTACCGAGCTGATCTTGCTCACCAAGAAGCAAGTCGCTGAGCGGACTGTGCTCGTCGACCATGGAGTTCGTTGCCGAGTTGATTTTACTCGCCAAGAAGCGAGTTGACGAGCTGACTTTGTTTTCCAACTTTGAGGTTTCTAGACTGAGCAAAAAGTCCAGCCCGGCCTTGTAATGTAATTCTGGTCACACAAATGCAGACAGAATTAAGGGGCAATTAAGAGAGAGATTTATAGGCCGGTTTGGGCCGTGGTAGTATCTGGGCAAATTGAGGGCCGAGCGTGTTTGGGCCGAGCTAACTTGGGCTTGTCCAAGGGTGGTTTTGCTCGGTCGAGGCCCAGGACCATGTTTGGACCGAGCTACTTGGGCTTGTCTGTGTCCAGTGTCGATTTTGTTCGGCCAAGGATCAGGTCCCGTGTCTGGGCCAAGCAAAACTTGGCCGAGATGATCGCCTGCCAACCCGGGTTCCATGGTTCGCACGTTTAGCTCAGTAGAAAGGGCCTTCTGTTTACTGGCTCGACCTATCTTGAACTCGGCTCTGCGGAATGCTACTGAGCTCGGCGAGTAGAGCACTCGGACTCGTTACGCAGCCCGGTCGTATGAGGTCCAGGTGATTCTACCGATCTGCCGAGATCCCGTTAATGTTGTCTGGCGGTTTGGTTAGGTGGTGATTACAGGATTTGGGCTGACAGATGGGAGAGCAGCTCCACGTGTCAAGAGACTAATGGGAGCAGATATAAGCGCAGAAAGTATATAAGCTTGACTACGCCCCCCATGTGGGGGATAGAACATCATTTGGTGAGATACAATTTGATATTGATTAAGTTCTTCTCTCTCTCTGAGTGTGTGCTAACTTGACCGCCGGAGGGGTTTTCCCGCAACACACCGCTGGGTAGCTCACTGCCGTTGCGTTCGCAGGTTGATCGGATAGAAGCGGAGCTTGGACAAAAGGAGTACGGGCATTGTGGAATATTTGCTCCACGTACATATATGTACGCACCCATAGAAATTCCCCTAACTATTAGCCTTCCATGGATTTCTATCTATAACTTCAACATGAATATTACAAACAAAGGTGTAAATACAGAATATAAGCGGATCCTGAATATCTTCACTGCCATTGATCTTTCTGAATGGGAGATTCCAGAATTTATTGGAAACCTCAAGAGGCTTCAAGTTCTCAACCTTTCCAACAATGACCTTAGTGGTAGAATCCCATCATGCTTGGGAAACCTAACAAACCTTGAATCTTTGAACCTTTCTCAAAACAAGCTCTTAGGAGAAATCCCTCAGCAACTAGCACTTCTCACTTTCCTCGAATTTTTAAATGTGTCAAATAACAATCTCATTGGACCCATTCCATATGGGAAGCAATTGAACACATTCAAGAACAATTCCTATGAGGGGAATTTAGGATTGTGTGGAGACTCGTTGTTAAGGAAATGTGGAAAGCCAAAGGCACCCCCATTGAACTCCAAAGAAGATAATGATTCAACGTTCCCAAGTACAGTTGATTAGATTATCATGTGCATGGGATATGTGAGTGGGATAGTGGGGATATGTGAGTGGGATACTGGTCGGGATAGTTATTGGGCACACAATAACCACAAAGGTATCACGAATGGTTCATTGAGACCTTTGGAAAGAAGTAACACAAGCCGAGAAGACAGAAAAGAAGGGGACATGGAAACCAAAGTTGATAAGGCATTGTTTCGCAATAAGTTCTATACTTCTAGGTGCGTTTTTAGATTTACTGTTTTGTTTATTTATAATGTTTTTGTGATCTATTTTTAGATAAAATCGTGCAACTCTAGCTTGTACTCACAAAATGGCACGATTCTTTTTTCCCAAAATTCTTATTCCCATATATCCAAAGCATTTTCAATCGCACAATCATGTCTTGAGACTTTCATATTTTGAAGGGAATATGAGATTTTGGGTATAGAAAATCTATAACTTTATGGCATTATTATTATATGTTCTTCGTTTCGAAATGACAACAAACAATATTGGATGGGCTGATGCAACAAGTATGCCATCATTTAAAAAACATTATATGATTCATATGAACATAAGGTAGGTTTACAAAAAGAGTAGTATTACACTTAACTTAAAAGTTAGATATTTTTTTTTAAACCTGATAATGTGGTAGTCTATTCAAATATTTAAGGCAACTCTCTCTTATATCTTCTGTATATTATTATCCAATCATCTGTTTTACACGTCACTAAGTTTTAAAAACTAATTTAGAAAATAGATTCTATATCATTTTCCTTACAAAAATTCTATTAAGGATTGAGAAGTGAGGCCCATTTCCCCTTTCGCTTTTTCATGAAATTTAAAAAAACAAAATAGAAAAAATTGATAATAAGTTCTATTTTGCTCTTAAGATTACTATTGAGTCTTATCAAGTTTTGACATGGACAACTAAGTCCTATTTGTCATAAAATGTTTCCAAAAGGTTCATTCCCCGTAATAATGTATTTTACGGTAGTGCTACATGCACCAATTAGTGTACTAACTAGTGTATCAATTAGTGTTATGACATTATTATTGACCCCACCTATTATACAAATTATAAATACCCAAAACCTCTAAAATTATGTCGCATCATCTGTTAGTATACTAGTTAATATATTAATTGGTGCATATAGTATTATTCTGTATCGTATCTCAATTTTACCTCTCATTTAATATGAACAACCATTTTATAAATATTTTTAATTTAAGTAAAATTATATTTTTTAATTGTAAAAATTATGATATTGTATTAAAAAATTCATAAATCACAATGAAAAAATTACAAATAAGTACTATTTTGTTTTGAAAATTATTATTGAGTTATATCAAATTTCAATATTAATAAATAAGTCCTATTTTCTTTTTTATTTTATGAATTATTGTAAAAAAAAGTTCAATTATTCATAATAATATTTTTATTTTATTTTTATTTTTATCATTAAAATATGAACCAAAAAATTCATAAATAATTTATTTTACATACAATTTTATAATAAAAATATTTTTAATTGTTGAATTTAAATGAAATTAATTTTAAGTAAGTTAAAATTGTTTATAAAATTATTATTCAATGTTCATATTAAATAAGAAGGGTAAAATTGGGATAAGATACACCATTATAGGGGAATGGACATTTTGGGAATATTTTATAACAAATGGGATTTAATTGTATATATTGAAACTTAATAGGACTCAATAGTAATCTTAAAAGCAAAATAGGACTTATTGATAATTTTTTCATAAAAAAAAATATCCTTTATCTTGTTTCTTCTCTACGATGTTCACATATTGCTATTTTTCTATAGGGGTTATTGTGAACAATGAACTTGCGAGATTGTCGAAGAATGAAAACTTTTGTGCACATTGGAATTTCATGGAGTGGGAATGTTCTTTGAGCTATGATTAGTTTTCTTAAGCTTTCAAGGCTATGAAAGTAGAACTATTTGGACAATATGATGTTTTTGTAATTTGAATTTGAACTTCGGACAATGTGATGTATTAAGTAGTAAGTAGTAATTGTAGTTTGAACTTCCAAACCTGAATAATTTGAAATTAATGTTTTTTTTCTTTTTCTCTTTGGAATACTATGAATAGGCCAATCATGAGTTCGTGTAATTTTTTTTCCCTAACAAATATTATGTTGTATAATAAAAAAAGAACTTGAGGAATATGATTTGGATAAGGCTTGTCACATTGCAAATAATTCAACTATAGAAGGATTTGTTCAGAGGTCCAAATTACAACCCATATATACGAGCACAATGGAGGTGGTCTGGGATTGGAATTTTTTTTTTAGAGCTAGATTTGGAATAGCCAAACTACGCTCAATACCAAGTCGCGTTGAGACTAAGCTGACATATATATCATTAATTTGTAATGAAGCCTAGCCTGGCCTGACCTAGTCTATATCCACCTTACAGTCCCCAACTATGAGCAAAACCCGGTCAATTTTTTGCTCTCAAAGGCAAAAATATCAATCCAACAAAAAAAGAAGCCCTTACTTGGGTTAGGTATCGCTAACAAGGAAGGTATTGGTAGAAGAAATTGTAGTAAAATGTGTAAAAATAACGCCCCAAATTGAGCAACTAGTAGAATTTTACATGATGTTCCCATGGCACAAGCCAAGGAGGCACAATTCCTGACAGAGAAAAGTGGTGATAGCCAAATGTGACATAAATTAGCAACGCAACATGGTAAATCTTTTGGTTCTCTCTCAAATCAACAAATTGGGTACGGTAGACTTCCAAGTGAGCGCCCAAAATTACGAAGTTGGGCTACCAAGTTTTCAGCAAACTCCTATCGTTGAAAAGTCTCCAACTCCAGATTAAGAATATCAAAATCGGGAAAGGCCTCCCCATTTTTTGTTGGAAATGGTTATTTTTTCCTCAAGTTTGGTCTATTTTTTAGGTGGGCCCCGAGTGTCGATTTACTCGGGTCAAAGTGGTAACGCGTTCTATGCCGCGTTAACTGTAATCGTGTTCACAATAGATAAAAGAAACCGCTAAGGATCCACACCCATGACATACGGAGAAGACCTGGTAGAGGTCTAACTTCGAGTTACCATAGATTGGCAACTTAAAAAAAAAGAATTCAGGCAAGACTTTAGTCAATAAATGGGTTTACATAACTTTTTTTAAATTTTTTTGTACATCCCTACAAAAAAAGTATGAGGAGTTATTCGTTCGGAACAATGGGTGGCTCAGATTGCTTTAGTAAAAAAAAAAAAAATCAAAATTTCCCCAAAACAGAGTCCTTCTTTTCTCTCCTTAGGAAGTCAAACTCCATGAAGGACGAGGATAATAACAGAGAAGAGGAAGACGACCAGCACCACCACGTACACCAGCGGCAGCAGAGGCAGAGGCGGCCATACCCAAATCCTTGAGATGGAGAAGGATTTCCATGGAAGCAATAAGAAACTTCACATGGAAGCATTTCCAATGGAAGCAATGAAAAATAAAAAATAAGAAAATAAGAAATCACAATATTTTTTTTTCTCATCTCTTCTCACGATCTAAACAAAAATGCCATTGTAATTGCATTTGATGTATCGATATTAAATGTAATTTTTAATATAAAAATTTAGTTATCTTACCATTACTCTTCAACACAAATCACACGGCCCGTTCTTTGTTTTCTAATGGTATAAAGACTTCCTCCTTACCCAAGAAAGACCAATGGAATCTTTCACACACCATTTGGCGAGTTTCTAGCCATCATCATATTAATATATATCGGAGAAATTCTATTAATAAAAAAATATAAGATAACTTACAAATGCGTTACCTAATATTTATTTAAAATATAATTTGTTCCATGTAATTCTGAAAATTACATCTTACTCATTCAAGTTTTTGAAATTTTTCCCAAGTGTCAACCAAATGTAGAAAAATAATATATATATATATATATATATTTGTGTAAAATCAATTTAAAATAAAAATATTTTACATCAAAACAAACGGAGCCTTGAAACAAAAATATTTTATTGCTTAAAAGAAAAATTTTGATTCAATAAAGTCTTATTTATGATTTTCTTAGTGAGCTAAGATACTTATCTGAAAATGCTAAATGTGTTGAAAATGTAGCGAGTAAAAATCAACTTTGTAAAATTGACTTACGGAATTTTAAAGGTAAGCTATTTTTGGAAAAATGATGCAAAAATATTTTCCTTAAATTTTTTTTTTTTTTTTTTACTTTTTGTTTAACTAAACAACGAAAAATGAGTAAAGTATTTTTGATAAAAACATTTTACGTCAAAACAAATAAAACCTAAATATGGTAGTTCACTAAAAGTCAACCAAATGTTTTTGGCAATAAAACCCAAAATTTTCTTTTAGGCAATAAAATATTTTTGTTTCAAGTGTCGATCAAACATGAAAAACAAAAACAAAACAGCAATGCTAGGTATCATGATAAACCTTTCATAAAAATAATCATGAAAGCTTTGTGACTCTTTGATTACACTTAGAATAAAGTATCACACACTAATCAATATAATCCAAGGATCATAAATATTTCAAAATTATTTTCATGAAAAAATTTTCATGATCCATAACTTTTCTCAAAACAAAAATATTTTTTCTGTATAAAATCAATTTATAAGAAAAATAGTTTTTTTATATAAAATATTTTACGTCGAAATAAACGAAATCTTAGTAAAAGCATACAAATGTGCTGAGAACAAATATACAGACATAATTAAAAAGACTCGTGAGTCAAAACTAAAATTCTGAAAACAAATCTTTTATAAAAAAAAAAAAAAAAGTATTCATTCATTTTACAAATCCATCGACTAATGTATGTGAAGGCTAATTGAAAATTCTGAGATTTAATCCCTCATTTCAAAATCTTAAAAAAAAAAAAGAAAAAAAGAAAAAAAAAAAAAAAGAGTAACAAATCGGTTCAATTTGATATAATTCTTTTAAGCTTTAATCCGTAAACTAAATTACAATCTACGGTTCTTGATTATTTAGGCTCATAACCAAACTGTCTTATGAAAAAATACATAAAATTGCACAATTTGAATCAATCCAGATCGATTTATCAGTTCCACATTTTTTATACTCTTCGATGCAAACTGGTTACAGAATTTTGCAAGTAAGTTTAGCAACAAAGTTGATGAGTTAACATATGTATCTTCTATTCAAGATAATAAATTCAAGACTAAAATTTTATAAAACAAATCAACGTAAATTACGCTGACCTTTTCTAAGATTTAAAAAAATATAATAAATTTTAGAATTTTACCATAATTACATTGAGTTTGCTTAAAATTTTAATTCGCATAACATATAATCTCATTTTAATCAACAATTTGATAGTTATATATATGGATGAAAAATGATGTTGGCATCTCTTTTACACGTCTATTTTATCTTGTTTATCTTTGTATTTTCACGCTTTCTAAAAGAGCAAAAAAAATCATTGTATTTTCATATTATCTGCATTAGTTCTGATTGATTTAGCCTTACTAAAAAAGAAATTATGTCAAAATTATAAGACTTGCTGTATTTTTTTAAACCTCAAAGAGGCGAGTGTAATTAATTTAAAAAATTATGTATCATTGGCACAATAAATTCTATTTTAATTGCTCTGAATGTAATAATAACATATAACTTAATATATAATTTTAATGGGAAAGTGTGATCGGCCTAATTTTTAACTTGCAGCTCGAATCACACGGTTTGTGTTATAAATACATGGTTTGCCGAAAGGTAATATAAAACTACAAACAGTGTGAAGATCCGACAACTCATTGGAGAGGTTGCACGGGTGGAAATATGATTCTCATGAGAGTTTTATTGATAGAAACTCCCTGAGTCAGACTAATGATAAATTTAAATGAACCCTACCTGAAGGACTCTCTCACTCGCCAGAAAAACCCTTGATGACCTATGGCAAGGCTATCAGATTTGTGCCATCTGTGCAGCAGAATTGCCCATGAGAGATGATAGTTCTGAGGGATACTGACCCTAACTATGAGTAAATCCTGGTTGATTTTATGGCGCTCAAGAGCAAAAATGTCAATCCAACAAAGAAGGAAGCCTTTTACCTGGGTCAGGTTTTGCAGGCAAGGCAGGTAATGGAGGAGGAAATTGCAGCAAAATGTGTCAAAATAGTGCACCAAATTAAGCAGCAAGTAGTAGACTTGTACAAGAGGCTCACAGCACACAATCCAAGGTGGCGCAATTTCTAACCGAGAAAAGTGGTGAGAGCTATATGTGTTGCATAGCAATGCAATTGGTTTTCTCTCAGATTAGCAAATTGGGAAAACTTCCAAGTGAGGATAAAAAATTAAGAAGTTGGTTGGCAAGCTTTTAGCAGACTTCTATTGTTGAAGAGTATTTTGTGGTTGAGGATGGTTCACCCCCCCTCCAAATTACAGCCCATACAAACGATGTTTAGGGTTGGATTTGGGATAGCCAAATTAGGCCTAATACAGGCCACGTGTCATGAACTCTTTTAAGTACGCAAGAGAACTAATTTTCTCAAAACAACAAATTGGGATGGGTTGGGGTCTGCCCTGACAATTCAACTATTAAAGGACTTGCACATTCAGTTTAGACCATACGAAGTTTGTCTTCTTGAAACAAAAGCTAGGGAAAACAAAGTTGAAGAAACGAGGGTGTTCAACCATGGTCAACAATTCTTGATTATTTTAAAATCAGAAACAACCCATCTTCTGAAAAAACCAAACCAAATTCTATGATTTGAACCAGTTCGGACCAATTTACTAGTTCCTATAAAAAAATAAAAAAAATTAGTGCCACCAAGTTCCGAACTTTCGCAGGTAAGTTTTGCAACAAAGTTGATTTAATGAGTTGACATATGTATCTTAATTCAAGATAATAAATTCATGCCAAATACTCCCTAATAAAGTGCATTGGTTTATCAAACAATAAAATCCATCAAATTGTGACCCCCCGCCCGCCCCAAAAAAAAAAAAAAGTTGTTGCACCTTCACTTTCACATCCCATCTGAGTAATGCAGTAATGACAGAAATTTTATTTAAATAAATTATGTGTCATCACTCAGTCTAGTTTATGTTACCTGAAACGCGATACACCATATGTTTGAAATTATAATAAGATAAGAGTAGACTTGTACACTTTACACTATAAAAAGGGTAAATTACACTTTGCACCCCATGCACTTTACATCAAACCTTACTTTGTCCCCTACACATCAAATTGTGACACTTAATCTCCTGCACTTTTGGTCAAGTGTCACTTTGACCCTTCTGTTAGTCTCATTGTTAATAGAGGTTAGTCACATGAAAAACATGTGAGAATAAATTACACTTTGCACCCCTGCACTTTACACAAAATCCCACTTTAGTTGCTACACATCAAAATTGTGACACTTAGCTCTTTAAAGGATCACTTCTGTTAGCCTCACTATTAACAGAAGGATCAATGTAACACTTGACCAAAAGTGCAGGGGATTAAGTGTCACAATTTGATGTGTAGGGATTAAAGTGAGATTTTGTATAAAATGCAGGGGTGCAAAGTGTAATTTATCCCTATAAGAATTTAAGATAAAGAAATTTTTTAACAGTTAAACATCAAATAAAATCTATGGTAGCGCCTAGTTTAGTTTTAGAATCATAATTTGATAATGAAGTTGTATTTTGCATTTGTGAGTTATTGAATCATGATTTGAGAAGAGAAAATTTGTTTGTTATAAGTTTTGAAAAGAATTTTGAATTGAATTTTGAATGTTTGAAATGAGTTTTGAAATAAGAAAAGTTATTTGGTTATGAGTTTTGAAAAGAATTTTTAAAACTTAATTCAAAAACTTTTAATTTATAACCAAACACATAACTCAAAACTCTATTGAAAATTCTATTCAAAACTCATGACCAAATTCTTTTTAAAATTTAATTCAAAAAAAATAATTATTGAAAAAAATAAATTTTTTATTTAAAAAATCCAAAAAATTCTGAAAATATTTTTTTATTTAAAATATTAAAAAATAACATGTCGCAATTGCAATATATATATATATATATATTGTTTCGGTCAACCGACCGGACGTCCGAGCGAACGATCGAGTAAACCCAAAAATTCAAAAACTGTCTAGCAGGATGTCCAGGTAGACGACTGGGTAGATCCAATTTCAAAATTCGAAATTCAAAGACTCACTCAACCAAACATGTTTTGAAAAGAATTTTCAAACGTGGGTGTAGCATCAATTTTTGAAAACTATATGCAAACACGACACTGAAATAGGAGGGTGGAATTATGATTCCACACCTAAACCAAACACAGCCTAAGTTTTTCCCAAATTAATCATATGACAACACAATATAGCAAGTATTGACTCATTTTTTGTGTTTTGTCATGTTAAAATTACACTCACCTTAGATTTTATCTCATTATTTATTTTCATTTTACTCCTAAAAAAACCTAAGGAAATATATTATAACAATCTTTTGAGATATCTTAGGTAAGGGTGTGCATAATACCGCCGAAACCGCCGAAATCGTTAAAACCGCACCGAACCGCACCGTCAAGGCAAATTCGTTATTATTTGCCAATCGAACCGCTGATTTTTGGTAAGAAAAATGGCAAATTCTAGTGACACTTTTATCAATCCGCCGGTTTCTATTTTTCTTTCAAACCGCACCGACCCGCACCGTTGTTAAATCATGTTTTATAAGATTCTAAAAATTATTTTTTACTTAAGTTTGCTTGTTGTTCTATACCTTAGAATATAGTATTACATTACTACTCGAGGGGAATTCAAGATGTCAGTAATCCAAAATAAAGTTGGATTCCAATTCACTTTTCAATCCTTTTTTTTTCTGGCCATATTGCAAACTTACATCAGCTCACTTTTCAATCTAAATACTTTTCAACAGTAAATATTTTCAATATATTGTAAACCCTGAATGATATTAATTTTATGTATTGTATTTGATCATTGTAACTTCCACAGATGCTTGTAATGAACTGATGGCATAGTCGTTGATATTATTATGTTGTTACTACACTTGTTGCATCAGAAGAAAGCTTCGCAAGATGCTTAACATCACGGTATCTCTCGTCTTTTTTTTACTCTTTGATTTAAGTTTTGTAATTTGAATTATATTTTTTATAAACCGCCAATCCGCCCGAACCGCCAAGGCAAATCCGCCATTATTTGCCAACCGAACCGCCGGTTTTTGATAAAGAAAATGGCAAATTCTAGTGATACTTTTATCAATCCGCTACCCGCCATACGATTTTTATTTTTCTCTCAAACCGCACTGACCCGCACCGCGCACACCCCTAATCTTAGGTCACCAAATTTACTGTTTTAGAACGAAAGTGTACTATATTTCAGAATGTGCATTCGAAAATATAATTGGTTTCAATAACAACGTTTTCTAATAATACTGGATATAATAAATGTCATTGTGATTGCATTTTATATATTGATGATATATCATCATTTGGTACGTAATTTTTAATATAAAAATTTGATCATTTTATCATTACGATTCAACACTAATCACACGTCACCTTCTTTACTTTCTAATGGTATAAAAGACTTCCCTTACCGAAGAGAGACCAATGAAAGCTTCCACGCCATTTTGCAAGTGATTCTCAATATCATCGTTTTAATATATATATATATAGAGAAAGAGAAATTCTACTATACACACCTTAAACTTTAGTCATTAATCAAAGTAACATTGAGTTTTTACTAAAACTAATTTGCATTATATCGAAAATCACTTTAGTCATAATCAAAGAACGGATCATATGCAACACTACTTGGGAACAAAACCAAACATCACAGCAAAACGTAACCAACTTTGATTTGACTATTTATAATTCCACCGCAACAATAGCTCAAAATTAAACACTACAATAACTTATAATCACAAGGCCTCTGTACCTCACATTGCACTAGCCATGTTTCTCAACCCACACAGTACAATTGAGTGAAGTCAAGCTAGTGAAGCAAAAGTTAGTGGAAGTCAAGCTAGTGAAAAATTAAATCAATAAAGATGTCATACTCCATCTACTTCCATTCATAGGGATAATATGCACCTCACATAGCCATTTTTTCAGCCCCCTAGTTTACGTTGTAGAGTAGGATTCAGTGCGTTTGGTTTGAATTTTTTAGATTAAGTTTTTTGAAAATTGATTTTTTTAGTTTTCGTATTTTTTGTTTTTAGTGAATATTTTTTAAATTTTAAACATTTTTTTTTACTTTTTTAGATGCACCTTACTTAGATGCATCTAAAAAGTAAAAAAATTGTGAAAAAATATTTTAAAAAATTAATAAATACATAAAAATACAAAAAATGTACTGAATTCTCGTTTTTTTTTTTTTTACAAAAAATGTACTAAATTCTTGTATTTTTTTTGTATTTTTGGTATTTAGTGAATTTTTAAAAGTTTTTTTTTACAAATTTTTTACTTTTTAGGTGTATTTATGTTAGGTGTGTCTAAAAAGTAAAAAAATTGCTTAAAATATTAAAAAAATTCAGTAAAAACAAAAGAATACAAAAAATAAGAAAGTAAAATTTTCTGAAAAGTATTTTTTGAAAAGTGAAAACAAGCAAGGTGATTAGGATTTGAACTGATACTACTAAGGGAAAATTGTTGGTGGGAGTGTGGTGTAAACCACTTATGGTGGTTCACAAAACAAAAATAAATACGAGAGAGAATGTATAATCAGAAAAATAGATTATTTAACTCAAATATTTAGGATACACTGAGGAGAGGAAAAACTCTCTAACTCTCTTCTTTTTCCCACACACTGAACTCTCATAATACAATAGTTATATATAGATAAAACTAACATAGTGAACGCATTAAATGCAACTACGACTGAGGCAACAAATTTCAAACGACAAACTTGATTTTCAGCTGCTACTTTTGACAATCTTGATTTGAAGCCTCCATTCTACTATTAGGCTGGTGGAAATTGTTTTATAATGAAACAAGATTACTTCACAACATCCCCCCTTAATCTTGATTTTCCATGTTGCTTCATGCCGAGCATTATCTTCATTCTGTTGAATAGATCATTTTTCAATGGCTTCGTGAAAATATCTGCAAGCTGATCTTGAGATTTGCAAGGAAATAATTCCACTTCTTTATTTTTCACATGCTCTCGAATGAAATGATAGCGGGTGTCAATATGCTTACTTCTTTCATGATAAACTGGGTTCTTTGCCAATGCAATTGCTGAGCGATTATCAACATAGATCTTAGTGGGTTTTTCTTACGGAAATCCCAAATGCTTCAGCATGTTCCGTAACCATATTACATGGCACACAGCTGAGTTGGATGCAACATACTCGGCTTCGCAAGTCGATAATGTCACAATGGCTTGCTTCTTAGATGACCATGTAAAGGTTGTATCTCCCATAAAGAAAGTAAATCCCGTAGTACTTTTCCGTTCACCTAAGTCACGTCCCCAGTCGCTATCTGAGTAGCCAACAAGACTGAAATTATCAGTTGGTTTATAAAATAAACCATCATCGACTTTAGCAAAGAATCCTCTTTGCTGCATAAAGATGTGACTGATCTGGTGTTTCCATATATCTGCTAATCAATCCTAGTCCGTAGAGTATGTCTGGCCTGGTGCAAGTAAGATATCGAAGACTTCCAACTAGGCTCTTGAAATAAGTTGGATCCACATCACCTACCTTCGTACCTTTTCTAAGCTCCACTCCATTGTCTACAGGAGTGTTCACTGGATTGCAATTTTCCATTCCATATCTCTTGAGAATTTCCTTAGCATAGCCACTTTGGAAAATAAAAATTCCATCTTTTCATTGTGCCATTTCAATGCCGAGAAAATGAGCCATCAATCCAATATCTGTCATTTCAAATTCTTGGACCATGTTTCTTTTAAAGTCTTTGAACATGGCTGGATTGTTTCCGGTGAAAATTAGATCATCAACATAAAGACAAGCAAGCAACATGCTTCCATGAGCTTCCTTCTTCAAATATAGTGCGTGTTCATATGGACATTTTTCAAAACCATTGTCATGAAAATACTGATCAATTCTAGTATTCCATGCACGCGGGGCTTGCTTCAATCCATAAAGTGCTTTCTTCAATTAGTACACTTTGTCTTCATGCCCCTTTTGAACATACCCCGAAGGTTGTTTAATATAAATTTCTTCTTCAAGGAAACCATTAAGAAATGCAGATTTCACATCAAGTTGATAAATCTGCCACTTGTGCTGGGCAGCCAAAGAAATCATTAGCCTGATAGTCTCCAATCGGGCAACTGGAGCAAACACCTCTCCATAGTCAATTCCAGCTCTCTGCTTGTAACATTTTGCTACTAACCTTGCCTTATAGCGTTGTACTTCGCCTTATGCATTCCTCTTTGTCTTGTATACCCATTTCACTCAAATGGGTTTGTGCCCCTCTGGTAGACTGGTAAGCTTCCATGTGTCATTTTTCTCAATGGCATGAATTTCTTCATCCATTGCTTTCTTCCATTTATCTTCTTGGATGGCTTCTGAGAAGGTAAGTGGATCACTATCTGCGAGTAGGCAGAACAAATTCAGATCTGCTTCTTCTGTAGCTTCATATATCTCCTGCAAATTTCTCATTGGTCTTGGTTATTTGAAAAAGCTATCATCTGATGATGCTCATGATACAACACTTCTGTGAGAGACTGGCTATCTAGGTGCCAGTATTCTATGTAGAGGAGTTTGTGGCTTATCTTGAACTTCTCTTGTGATTTCAACCGGAGCTTTTGATGTTTCATCTTCAAGAATGAGTTCTGCATCTTTAACAACTTCATCTTGATTCCAGTTCCAAGCTTCTTCTTCTTCAAATATCACATCTCTACTCATGATCACATTTCTGGTAATGGGATTATACAACTTGTATTCCATTGTTCTATCTCCATATCCGACAAGGATACATTTTGCTCCCTTATCATCGAGCTTGGTTCTTCTTGCTTCTGGAATCTTGGTGTACGCAACACATCCAAATATTCTGAGATGGTTGACACTTGGCTTATGTGAACTCCAAGCTTTTTCTGGAGTCATAGAATGAAGGCTCCTGGTTGGACATCTGTTCAACAAATACACAGCACATGATACGGCTTCAGCCCAAAATTTCTTGGGCAGTCCCTTTCCTTTCAACATGCTCCTTGCCATATCTAAGATTGTGCGATTCTTCCTTTTAGCAACACCATTCAGCTGTGGCGTATAAGATAGTGTTATTTGATGCTTGATTCCATGCTCTTTGCAATAATTCTCGAAAGCATCTGATGCATATTCTCCACCTTGATCTAATCGCAATGTCTTGATGTAGTAGCCACTTTGCTTTTCTACAAAAGCTTTGAATTCTTTAAAGATACTGAACACCTCCGACTTTCTTTTAAGAAAATACACCCATGTCTTCCGGCTATAATCATCAATAAAGGTGAGAAAATATCTATTCTGTCCATTTGACATTGGCTTCAATGGATGACACACATAAGTGTGCACTAGCTCCAGTGGCTTTGTTGCTCTCCACTTCACTTCTTTGGCAAAGCCAGTTCTGTGATGCTTGCCAAGAATACAGATTTCACAGACCTCATTAGTATGAACAATATGAGGGAGCCCTTTCACCATATTCTTGCTTGACAACAGCTTCAAGCTTCTAAAGTTGAGATGTCCAAACCTCAAATGCCATAGCCAGTCTTTGTCTTTGATGATGGCACTTAAACACTTTGTAGCATTATGTTGGATGTTTAATGTAAACATCCGATTCTTGGACATTCTCACCTGAGCGATCAAATTACCATGATTGTCTTTGATGGTAAGATGACAATCTTTCATGATGATGTCGTATCCTTTCTCTAGGAGTTGTTCCATACTCAAAATGTTGTTCTTCATGGCAGGAACATAATAAACATTGGAGATGTAATCATGATCTCCATTCTTGAGCTTGATCAGAATATTGCCTCTTCCTTTCACTGGAATCTTTGAAGAATCACCAAATGAGACTTGTGCTTGTACAGTCTCGTTAAGCTCAACCAACAGCTCTCTTTTACCACACATGTGATTACTAGCTCTCGAATCTAGATACCAAACATTGTTTTGGTTTTCAGTGTCTCCATGGTGGACAAATAGGACTGTAGGTTCAACTTTGTTTGTTTCCTGCTCGGAAAATTTGCTTGCTCTCCGGTTTCTGTTGTTGCTCTACTTCGGCATTCATTACTGTAATGACCAAACTTGTGGCACTGGTAGCACTGAACATTGGTTGTTGTAACCACCTTCTCTACCTCTTGCTTTTCCTCTTGGAGTAAAGTGTGGTTGACTTCTTCCTCCTCTGGCTGGACCTCTTCCACCTCTTCCTCGAAAACCAAAAATTCGGTTATTGTAACCACGACCTCTTCCTCGGCTTCTTTGTGATGTCCCCCCTTGCTCATTTCTATCATCTCTAAAAGACAGCTTTGATTAAAGAGCTTGCTCTAGAGAACTTGAGGGAGTCTTCTTGTTGATCCTTTGTTCATGAATCTTAAGTGTTCTCATCAACTCATCGGTGGTCATGGCACTGAGATCCTTGGACTCTTTTATTGCTACAACCACGTGCTCGAACTTGGGACCGAGTGATCGGAGAATCTTCTCTATCACTTGAAGAGATTCCATCTTCTCTTCATATCTTCTCATCTGATTAACAACGGTCAATGTTCTATTAAAGTACTTAGAAATTGACTCATTCTCATTCATGTGCAACATCTCGACTTCGCCACGTAACACCTAGAGTCGAACTCTGATCGTCTTCTCAATTCCACGGTGTGAATTGCGAAGAATACTCCATGCCTCTTTAGAGGTTGCTGCTGCTGAAATCTTCTCAAAACTTGACTCATCAATGCCTTGATAGAGTAGATACAAGGCATTTTTATCTCTCTTCCTTGAATCTTTTAATGCCGTCTTCTGAGCATCATTTAAACTTCCTTCATCTTCGAGAGTAGCTGGCTTGTCATATCTTCGATCCACTAACTCCCACAAATCTTGTGAGGCTAGTAGGACTTGCATTTGAATACTCCAATTTTCATAGTTCTCCTTGCTAAGTTTTGGAAGCTGGGGCTAAAAGAAGTTGTTTGTGTTGGCCATTGGTGAACTTTAAGAAATCTGCAAATTTTCAAAATGGAATTTGCAAATTCTGACCATATAGATGTGTCCGAAATATTCCAAATAGTTGGAAAGCACTATTGGATCACCAAAAACGGACTTCAAACGGCTTAGATCTAGCAAAAAATAATTGAACTGCTCAGATTGGCGGAATTTGGGACTTCTGAGAAGCACCTGATAATTTTTCGAATCAGATGACGTCAGCGTGACGTCAGCAGCTTGGTGGCTCGGCTCAGTCTGCAGCTTGGCGGCGCAGCTCAGTATGTGGCTCGGCTCAACGGCTTGACATGTGGCTCGGCTTGGCTTGAGGCTCAGTCTTTCGCTTGGAGGCGCGGCTCGGCTCGGTTGTAATTGCTTGTCAAAACAAAAATTAATTTTGAAGTGCGGCTGCCGAGTTTCGAACGTTGACCCTTGGGATTTAGAAGTGAGAGTCAACCACTTTACCAAACAAGTTCCTTTGTTGTTAAATCTCAAGTTATATAATGTAACTTAACTCATCTTCACTCTGTCTCTGTTGTCTTCTTCATCTGGCAGCGTGTGCAGCACGTGAGCGCATTGGAGCGCGTGAGAACGGCATCAGTGGCGCATGTGAAGTTGTCCGAAATCCTTTTTCGACACGGTTTTCACAGTTGTGCTCGTCTCGTCGGGAGCTTCAAGTTGATCTAATCAAAAGTGGATTTCAACCACTTTGATTTCTGGACAATTTTTGAAAAACACACTCTATTCTTGAAAATTTTGCAGAATGTCTGCAAATTCAAGCTACCTTCAGCTCTGATACCACTGTTGGTGGGAATGGGGTGCAAACCACTTATGGTGGTTCACAAAACAAAAACAAACACTACTACAAAAATAGTTAAAGATCACACTTTGACAAAAAAAAAGATCTCACTTTTATTGGAAGTGTGATAAAAAAAATTATATTGATATTTTAATCACACTTAATTTGATTGAGTGTGATAATATTTATTTTTTATGTCACTTTTCAATTAAGTGTGATTATATATATATATTTTAATCACATTCTAATTAAAGTGTGATTGTTTATATATTTTTTAATCACACCTTTTAATTAAAGTGTGATTATATATATATTACTACTTTTTAATCACACTCCTTAAATAGGTGTGATTGTATAAAATATTTCAATTTGATTTTTATATAAAATATACAATTCCCAAATCCGCGCCTCTATTCTACCCATGAATGATAGAGATGACTCACTACTAGAAAATGAGGCTTTAGACACGG
>NW_021027060.1:614418-733281 GCF_004153795.1 Camellia sinensis
ATGCTTGAATTCTTATATGCGCCGGTGGTAGTACACCAGACTCCCGCATATCATCCCGATCACCACCTTCTCTCCTCCTCCTCCTCCTCCGACGCTGTTGCTGCTGCTCTTGCACTTCCGGAGCCCTTTCCATTCACACAGCAGCCTTGTTTGCTGCTGGCAGTCGTCTGCCGCGCCGCCGCTCGATCGATCGATTGATCGAGAGAGAGAGAGAAGGGGTAAGAGATTAGGGATTTTTGGTTTGGGGGGAGTGTTTACAAAACGGAGAATGGAAATAAAAGGGGGGAATGAAAAAAAAAGGGAGGGAAACATAGGGGAAAAAAAAAAGAGAAGAAGAAGAGAAGAGAAGATTTAAATCATGTTTTATTGTTTAAGGTTGCCGTTGGCAAAAAAAATTATTTCTTGTTAAAATAATTTTTTTTTGTAGTTAATGAATTTTTTTTTAAAAAAAAATATTTTCTTTTAGTTATTAAGATTTAAAATTTATTTGTTTTATTTTTATTTTAATGAAAAAAATTTATTATTATTTTTTATTTGGTAAAAGTAGAGGTAATATTTTTGTGGTAAAGGAGAGGGAGTGGGCAGTAGGTGGCGAACGTGGTGGATAAGAGATGATGGAGTGGTGTGATGGCGAAGGAAATTAGTGGTGAAATTTGTGGTAGTGGTAGAGTAGATGGAGTGGCAAGGGGTGAAAGGAGAGGTAATGGTAGTAAGTAAGGCAATAATGGTAGTGGTGGTAGTAGAGTGGTGGCGATGGTAGTAGTAATGGTAGTCATAGAGGTGAAGTGGCGACCGGGGTGGTAGTAGTGGTGGTAGTGAAATGGCGTTTTGCAGTAGTGGTGAAGGTGGTAGAGGAGATAGGTGGTGAGAGAGAGAGATAAGTGAGAGACAGATAGAGGAGAGAGACAGAGACAGAGACAGAGTGGTGAGCGAGAGATAGATGAGTGTGAAGAGAGAGAGAGAGACAAATAGACAGACAGAGAGAGAAGAGTGATGAGTGAGAGAGAGAAAGAAAAGAGAGAGAGGAAGATGAAAAAATATGTGAAAAGATATAATATTATATATAGAGAGAGAGAGAAGAAGAGCGAAAAGAGATAAACGAGAGAGAGACAGAAAGAGATGAGTAAGAGATAAAAAAAAAGAGAGAGAAGAGAGACAAAGAGAGAAGATAGATGAAAGAGATAGAGAGAAAAGAGATGGACGAGAGACACAGAGAAAAAGAGAGAGACAGACAGAGAAGAGCGATGAGTGACAGAGAGAGAGAAAGAGAGAGGGTTGTCGTCGCAAAAAAAAACTTTATTTTTTGTTAAAAATAAATTTTTTTAAAAAAATTATTTTATTTTGGTTACTAAGCTTGAAAATTTATTTGTTTCATTTTTTTTAATGAAAAAAAAAATTATTATTATTTTTATTTGGTAGAAGTAGGGGTAATATTTTAATGAAAAATATTGTAATGGTAGTCGTAGTGGTGAAGTGGCGACCGTGTTAGTAGTGGTGGTAGTGAAATGGCGTTTGCAGTAGTAGTGAAAGTGGTAGAGGAGATGGGTGGTGAGAGAGAGATAAGTGGGAGACAGATAGAGGATATATATATATATATATATATATTTAATCACACCTTATAATTAACATGTGATTAAAGATCACATAAGAAAAATTAAAAATATCTCACTTTTATTAGAAGTGATTAAAAAAATTAATTTTTTTTTAATTACACTTAATATAAGATATATTTTTTTAATCACACATTTTAAATAAGTGCAATTATATATATTTATATAGAGTTTAAACCCAAACCTAATCACCCTAACCTTATATATATTAGTCTAAACCCTAACCTAAAACTCCCTCTCACTCTCTCTCACTCTTTCTCTTCCACCTCCTACATCTTCGCCTCTAGTGGCGCCACAGGTGACCACCACTGCCGTCGCCACCACCTCCTCCCTCGCCACCCTCTCTCTCTTCTCCTATTCTCTTCACCGATCTTCATCGGTCGTCTACTTCGTCTTCTCCACTCTCGTCGTCGGTTCCAAAACCTTAACCCTATCTTCTATCTTCTCCAATCCCTCCACAAGCCATATGTTCGAATCCAGACCCTACACTCCCCTCAACTGTTTCAGAACCTTTGTCTACAAAGGACTACCGCTGGACTTGTCAGAACGGGGGATCTCGAATGGGCTGATTGCGATCAGAAAGATCAGGGGGCGAGGCACATTAATGCGTTAGAAACGAAATCGAAAGATGGACAGTTTATCTTTGCCCTATTTTTTCTCTCCATTTATGTTTAATCGACCCCTCAATCTTCTCTGATTAGAACTCTACACCAGATTTGCCGGTTCAGTCCAACTCCAGGTTCAGCCTTGAGGTACACCCCACTCTCCTCTCATTCTCTGCCTCTGTTTTTCACTTTATTTCTTTTCTTCACTTTCCTCTCAATGAATTCAAGATTTAGATTTCTTTTTCTGTTTATATTTTCCATTTTTTCCCTCAGAAACCAAAAGATTGGATCAATATACACTTCTCTTATCTCAAATTTAGGTTTAATTTTTTCCTTCTTGTTGATTTCATATTCTACTGAAGATTTTTTATTTTCTCATAGACATGATTATAAGTTGAATACAAACTACCAACACAAGTCCACACCCAGATAAAAATGTTTCTCATCGATGTTGTCTTGCTTCTTTCTTCTGAAAGGGTTCTATTTACCTATGAGGATTATGTCAATTATTAGTGTTCACTAAGGTAATTTCCATGTTTGTTTTTCTATGTTTTTTTAATTGCTCGAGAATTATGCTGAATTTACTTTGATGATATTGTTGTGGTTGGTTAGGGCGTGACTGAAATGCTTTTCCCATGACTAATGGTTGGAATTTGGTTTCTTCCAAATATTTTGTAATGTCAGCAAATATAATATGAGGTGGTCAGAATGGGGAGGAATTTTGTTTGCAATGCTGAGCTATTGGTCAAAACTGAAACTAGGGCTTGCTGCAAATGAAAGCAATTTAGTATATTTGTCCTCTGATTCTATGGTCAATTGTTATTAAATAGTTTTTCCCATTTTTTTTGGTGTCTGATTTCATCAATGGGAATATTGTTTCCATTGTTCCAGAGATGGCTTCATGATTGCCAAGTAATTATAACTGAATATTGTGCCAATTCATTGTCACATAACAGCATTTAGATGTGAATACGATCAATGATATGAACTGTTGTTCAACTTCTGATGTTATCATAATTCTTGTGATAATTTTTCCAATGATGAAGCTTTTAGACATTACAGCAATGTTGTTGTTTTTCTAAACCAGATGGCATATTATGGGGTGAAGTGAATTTAGGCCTTTTCAATTTGGCCTTGACCTATTAAGGATTTATATTTGACTACAACATGGGTTTCATGGAATTTAGTCATGCATTTCATATGTTTTCCCAAATATAAAGCTTCTCTCTCTGCTATTCTATATGTAAAGTTGGTATATTTTCTGTCTTTTTAATGCGGATAGGAACTAACTTTCTTCTGCATGGGGCTTCACTCAGTTAATAGTCACTGTTGGCGAGGATTGTACATGTCGTGTGTGGGGACTGGATGGTAACCAACTTAAGATGATAAGGGAGCACATGTAAGTTAAGTTTGCAATTGTGCATGTGTATTTTGATGTGCCATAGCTTAAAGTGTAAGACCTTAAATTGCACTTATTTTAATATTCTACAATGTTGCAACTGAGCTTGTTAATACCACGGATCATGAGCCTACATAACCATAATGCCCACACAATACAGTTAGACCAAATCTTGTTGTGTAGTTATGATGCTGATATAATGCCGAACCAGTTTAGGTTGTCGACTATTCACATGCCACATCATGGGTTCGTTCAACTCTTCTGATCAATTTGGTTTGGGCATCCTAAGAAGTTTATCATCTTGTCAAGTTATTCTACAATTTGTCAGTACTATTCTTTTCCTTTTATTATTATTTGGAGTATGAAAGATGAATTCTGCTATGCGGTTTCTCTTTTCCAGAAGCCTTTCATTCAGATAAAGCATCGTATCTGTTAAATGTTTTTCTATTATCAATGTCATGTGTGTATGGCCCCTCTCCTTTTAGAATTTTTAATTTAGAGTAAATGTTTTTGGTTGATGGCCTGGCCATTCTATACCATCACTCATTTGAACACCTAATTGGCGCTGTTCTAGTGTTTTCTTCACCATGCTGTTACCTTTTCCCTCATGTTTCTTTACTACATTGACATTTTTTTTCTTGATTTCAGTTGTTACATGGAAGAAAAGTCTTCTCATGTTTGAGAATTTTTTATCATTAGGGATAAGGCCCAGACCAGACTATGTTAATAACCCTAACTGAATTTGCTGCCAAAATTGGACTAACAGCTTCCACTGGCTGATTAAGAACTTGTGTATCTTGGTGATCCGATCTGCATAATAGTTGGCTTCTCGCATATATGTTTGAATTCCCATCCAAGGTTCTAGCTAGTAGCTCTTTGATGCTCAAAATGAGACTGTAACGGGGATCAAAAGAAGAAACAGAAGCAATTGGAGTCTATCTGAGTATGCAACTGAGTTGGTTTCCAGCTTGACTTTGCTGTGACCTTCTGGAAGACATTTCAATGTACGACACGAATCTGCAGACTGCAGTAGTATTTGTTGCCCAGCCTATATATTTGACAAAACCCACAATCCAATATGTTGTTTTACGGTGATTTCTAATTTGTATGATTGGCTCTTAAAGCCACAAGGACATATCCACTCTTACAATTCGCCTCTATATTTGCTAACATGATGCTGTTTTCATTAGACATCAATCTTAACATTACATGTATAATTTTTTTGTTACATTTACATTGCTTACTTTTATATAGTAGAAAGTCTTCTTTGTTTTTTGTTTTTTTTTTTAAATAACTATTTGTTACTATGCAGTGGGAGGGGAATATGGTGATGCTTGTATGATCCAAACTGTTCACTACTTGTTACTGCTGGATTTGACTCATTAATTAAAAACACAGCTGCTGAATGCTTCTCTGTTCAAGAGCTCAGAGAGGCATGATGGGGCAGCAAAAGAACTCACTGATAGAACAAAGATCTTCACTGTTCGTATCCCACGTTCATCTAAGCATATTGGACTTATGAACAGGTAACCTCCTTCTTGCAAGTGTTGCTCTTAGCCAAAAAGAATAGAGGAAGAATAATGGTATTTCTATATGTACTGGTAGTGGCGTTTGTTAGTAGCATAGTGAACCAAAACAGTATTTTCTCAATATTATTTTTGATAATGAAGAAAATAGTGGATGGTGTGTGTAGAGGTTGTCCAAGAACATTTGTATGAATAGGTTGTTTAGACATCTCTAGTATGAAACTGGTATCCTATAAACCTTCAATGTTATTTTGGGTTACCTCGCCTTCTTCATTCCTCATTGCTATCATTTTAGTGAATCCTTATTTACGGGCCCTTCTGGTCCCTTCGGACATCTTGCAACAAAAGTGAATATGTAAGGCGCTTGCGTTTTGCACGTGAAGATGCCCTTTATGTTGCTACAAACAATGGTTACTTGTACCATGCTAAACTATCCAATATGTGGGACGTAAAATAGATTGAACTTCTAAGGGTCAGTGAAATAGTGCCAATTGTTTGTATGGACTTGTTGTCTAGAAGCTCATCCAACCTTCCTAGCACTGTCGAAGATTTGGTTGCTATTGGAGATGGTAAAGGGCACATGACAATTGTCAGCATTGTTGGTGATATTCATACTCCTAAAGTCGGCATCACTTTGACTTGGTCAGCTGGAGTAGAGAGACAACTTTTGGGAACATATTGGTGCAGATCACTAGGTAGTAGGTAAATGACCATTCCTTGTCTTTAAATAATAATTATGTTTAAGCTAGAAGTACATCTTAGTTGTTTGTAGGGTGATGGGATATATCATATAGATCCCATTATCTCCCTTGCTTGCTGCTAAATATCTTGAGTTTGATTATGAACTGATTGAAGCATCACTTATTTAATAGTTTTGTGTGCTGGTTTTGCTAAGGGCTCTAGAAATCATTTAAGTTCTAATCATCAGATTGATTTTCTTAGCCAATATGTGGATGGAATTCAAATGGGAGGTTCCCCATGTTTTACTAATGTTAGTTGATAAATACCTCACTGTTCCTACTTCACTGTTAATCTGTAGAAGCTTGTAAAAGCTCACAAGTATTCGATGCTTTTTATCATGTAGATTCATCTTTACTTCTAATATTGATATTGCAAGTCTTTTTTCTTTCTTTTGTGGGTGCTTTGTGCTTTTTCTGTGGAGTGTAATGATTCAGGAGTCCACTTTGTCCAAATTCAGGTCTGAAGTTCAAAGCTCACAGGTACTACTTTATTGATCTTATTAGCTTGTGAATTTCTCTCTATGATTTTCATGATTTGCCCAAGCATTATTATTACTAAAGCAATACTATGAATTGCTAACAAACACATTCAATGTCATATCACTACATATCGGAAAATTTTGTATGGAGGGATTAAGTATAATGATATTTGATTTAACATTCATGCAATAATTCTTATGAATGTGTGTCACTCTAACATGCCATGCTTGCTTGACATTGATCATCACATATACAGTCAGTTGATGCATAACCACAGCAGAGTTGATTGATTCCCATATAGGTTGATAGTTTGGTTTTGGAGTTGCTAAAAGGCAATTTGTGTTTGTAGCGGTCTCTGAATTAATTTGTATTTTCATTTTTCAGGTCAGAAATTAATTAGAAAGATGCAAAATATAGTCAAAGAATTCAAGAAGTTTGTGCTTCAAATTTTTTGGTGGCTGTGGGGAAAGGATTGGGGCACTTTAACAACTGGATAAATTACATTATTTTTGGTGTGATCTAAATGTAAGTTTATAAATTAATTAGTAAGTTTATTCATATTCTTCTGGCGATTTTTAAATTAATTTGTTTTTTTATTTTTCAGGTCAGAAATTTCTTGGAGAGATGCAAAAATATGGTCAAAGAATTCAAGAACTTACTTTTTTCAAGTTTTTTATTTTTTATTTTTTAATGTATGTAATCACAGTTAATTTTTTTTTTATTAATTTCTTTGTATATACTTTTAAACATTTAACTTTCATTTATGAAATATATGATATTATTTAATTCAATATATGGTTGTGATTCAAAATATAGTATATAGTGTGTATTACATTATTCAAATGAGCGTGCAAAAATAATATTGATTATTCTTTAAATATGTCAAATTTTTTTTTATCACAGGTTTTATTAGTTATTAATCACACTTAAAAATGTGTGATCTAAATGTTTTTAATCACACTTAAAAGGTGTGAACTAAAGTTTTTAATCACACTTAAAAGCTGTGATCTAAATGTTTTTAACCACACTTAAAAGGTGTGATCTAAATATTTTTAATCACACTTAAAAGGTGTGATCTAAATGTTTTTAATCACACTTAAAAGATGTGATGAAAGCATTTTTTAATGACACTTAAAAAGTGTGATTAAAAATGATCATTTTTAATCACACTCTTAAAGACCACACTTTAAACTTAAAAGGTGTGATTAAAAAACATACATCACACTAAAAAAGTGTGATCTTTATCTATATTTGTAGTAGTGAAATATGACAGAGAATGTATAATCAGAAAAATAGATTATTTAACTCAAATATTTAGGATACATTGAGGAGAGGAAAAACTCTCTAACTCTCTTCTTTTTCCCACGCACTAAACTCTCATAATACAATAGCTATATATAGATAAAACTAACAAAGTGAACGTATTAAATGCAACTACGACTAAGGCAACAAATTTCAAACGACAAACTTGATTTGCAGCTTCTACTTTTGACAATCTTGATTTGCAGCCTCCATTCTACTCTTAGGTCGGTTCTTAGGCCGATGGAAATTGTTTTATAATGAAGCAAGGTTGCTTCACAACAAAAATTACATATCCATGGAAAGTTTACAAAATATTAACATATCAGTCAAATTCACTTTACAGCCATGTATCACAGTGTAATGGACGGGTCTGAGGTTTGAATGTTTTTTAGAATTGGAGTTAGGATGGCCAAATTAATCCCAATACCCAGACTGTGCCAAACCTAGAGTGGCACATATTTCCTTAGTTTCCCTCAATCATCATTAGGTAAATCACACATTTTTTTCTTCTAATTCCTTTTAACATGAATCCCAACCCTCTCCTATACCTCTGCTTCTGCAGCCTACATGCAAAAAACTGAACTACTTCTAACAAATCGTCAGAGAATATATGCATGCATGTTGTTTCAACAAAGACGAGGATGGTCAGGGAATTCTGGAACAAGCGCCTTGATCAGTTACGGGTGTTATCTCATGGTGCTTCAAAAGTGGAAGGACTTGACAGTGGTAGAGATGAACTTCTCTATAACCCTCTTTTTGGTATAAATAAGTGGTTTGCCGATAGGTAATTTGACAACTACAAACAGTGTGAAGATTGGACAACTCGTTGGAGAGGTTGCACAAGTGGAAATATGATTATCATGAGAGTTTTATTGATAGAAACTCTTTAAGGAAGAAAGAGGACAAGAAGTCCTCGTACAAACAAAAAGATAAAAGTCAAAACAAATAACACGAAACTCCTAGCACTAGGGATGTTATTGATAGAAACTCTTTCTCTCTCTCTCTCTCTCTCTCTCTCTCTGAGTCAGATTGATGATAAATTTAAATGAACCCTACCTAAAGGGCTCTCACTCACCAAAAAAACCCTTGACAACCTATGGCAAGGCTATTATATTTGTGCTATCTATGCAGCAGAATTGGCCATGAGACGTGATAGTTCTGAGGGATACAGACCCATGACTACATGTAAATCCTGGTTGATTTTATGGCTCTCAAAAGAAAAAAAATATATCAATCCAACAAACAAGGAAGCCCTTACCTGGGTCAGGTTTCGTAGGCAAGGCAGGTAATGCAGGAAGAAATTACAACAAAATGTGTCAAAATAGTGCACCAAATTAAGCAACAAGCAGCAAACTTGTACAAGATGCTCACATCACATAACCCAAGGTGGCTTAATTTCTAACCAAGAAAAGTGGTGATAGCTATATGTGTTGCATAGCAATGCAATGTGCTGCATTGGTTTTCTCTCAGATTAGCAAATTGGAAAAACTTCCAAGTTAGGGCCCAAAATTAGGAAGTTGGGTTGGCAAGCTTTTAACAGACTTATATCACTGAAGAGTATTTTGTGGTTGAGAACAGTTCAACACCCCTCCAAATTAAGACTTTTAAAATTGATACAAGGAAGACGACTTCCCTATTTTTTCAAGTCAAGAACAACCCTCAATAATAGGAAGAAAACATTGCTCTGGTCGGTATAGATACAAACCTCAAAACAAATTGCAAGCGTGTTCGCATCAAAAAGAGAAATCAATTACTAAGGATGAACCCAAGACATAAGAACACGACTTGGTAGAGGTCTAACTTTGAGTTAGCATAGATTGGCAACTTATAGAACAAAATTCAAGTAAGGCTCTGGTCCATAAACAGGTTTAGACGATTGTCCCTCAACAGCCCCAAGGAGCCACATCAGTCTATTGTATAAGAATTGTCAAGGACTGGGGCTACCTTGACAATCCAACCATTAAAGGTCCTGGGTGTCCAGTTTAGACCCTCACTAATTTGTCTGCTTGAAATGCAAGCTATAGAAAATAATTTTGAAGAAATCAGAGTATTTAATTTGTGTTTTTCACTTTTAGTGAATATCGGTCTTGCTGGAAGAGTAGTAGTTTTTTCAAGCAAAAAGGTGGATTTGCACTTTACTGAATTCCCATTTTTTTATTTATTTATTTTTTTTAGAGGAGGGGGGGAGGGGGTATAGCCAATGCACTTTTCATAACCTTTTGGGAAGTGGAGGCTCTCATTTATTGATGTTTGCCAATAATCAATGAAAGAAGAAATCTTTGCTCTCTTATAGCTAATGGCTCTTGAAATTTGAACAAACCATGGCTTTGCGTCGGGAGGGGGGGACGGGGCGGCGGCGTGATTTCAATGACATCTCCTTTGCAACAGAGAAAGAAGGTGCCAGAGATAGACAAAAGCTATGGCTTTGCGTCGGGAGGGGGGGATGGGGCGGCGGCGTGATTTCAATGACATCTCCTTTACAATAGAGAAAGAAGGTGCCAGAGATAGACAAAAGCTTAAAACCTTAACTTTTAATGAATTCCTCTATCAATGCAAAGTTATAGATATGGGAAATAAAGGCCGCAGTTTCACTTGGTAGCAAATCATAGTTAGGAATACATTTGATTTTACATACCAAAATTTATTTCAGAACTTCATTATATTTGTACAAATATTTTTCAAAATCAAAGTAAATTATATGATCTTCTCAAAGTACCCAAGTCACAAAACCACCCAAGTTATATACTCATCACAATGCCAAAGGAAAATTTACTGAAAAATAATAGCATAAAAAAGAATTAGACTCTCCACAACAGTATAACATTCAACAAGTTATTCAATACAGATATACATGAGAAAGAAGCAATAAATTTCAACACTAAAGAGAATTATATACAATACATAAAAAAGAATTATATACAATATGTGAAAAGGCAATCCATCTATATTAATTTAACCATTATTCTACTTTTAAATTCTTCCCTGTTTCTTTTAGTTGATCCCCTGAACCCGCAACAACCTTTATAAAGGGAGTCTACCTATGTGAGATAATGAAAATGTTAACGTGCTAGGATCTAAGTATGAATTCCCATCTTGACTTATTATGTACACAAAGATACTTTTGACGACAATATGACCCAAAATATTAAATTGATATCCCGACATGAATATGAGAACAATAGCGTATTCAGGAAAAAGAATATTGATGCAAAGTTATTGTTCATATGCAGCTCAAAAATCTAACACAAAGTATCTAAGAACAACAAAATGACAAACTATAACAATTAAGTGCGGCAAACTGTAACGATTAAAGTACTACACAATGCTTCCTTGTTGGGAAACCCTTCAAGAGAAATTGGGACACATGTGATTTCCAGACTCCGTCAGCTACATCTAGTGCAACTAAGCTCTCCATATAAGTATTAACATAAAATGAGTTGCCATGGAGCTCCAGATGATTGATTTGGCAGCTTTTTGTATCATATGAAATCAACTCCTAAGGCCCTAGTAATCCATCTTGAACCATTAAGACTGTGAGAATATGGTATTATGTCATTATGTCATTATGGTATTATTATGTAATTATGGTATTATGTATCAATTAGGTAGGTTGATATTCGATTGATTGTATACGATTATTTCCTATTATAGATTAGGTATAGGATTGCTATGAATATTGGTTGTAATCTTTGTATTCTACAAGTTGAATATACAGAAACCAATTCAGAAATCTTACATGGCATCAGAGCAGTGTTTGAAAACCTAATCAGCCTCCGAAGTCGTGCTCACTATCAGCCTTTAATCTCACTGAAATCGTGACCTACCTGTGGAATCTCGATTCATCTCTTCTGGCGAAGTCCCTCGTTCGTATCTCTGCTCTAACTCTTAGCCTGAATTGCGATCCATCGCGACCCGTCTGCCTCTGCATCGTGACCCATCTAGCTCACGACCCACCTAATGTCTGATTCTGGTTTGCTGGTCTTCTCTCTCGCCAAAGGACACCCCTCTGATGTGGTTCGCCTCTTCTCTCTAGTTGACTTGGTTGGGTGACCCATCTGGTCGACCCATCTGATCGACGTGGTTAGTTGTGCTTTGACTGCTCTTATCTAAGACTTTTCTCTGGTTCTGCTTCAATTCTCTGGTGTACTTCTGATTTGCTTTGATCGTATTTGATTGAGTATTTGGTACTGTAATTAGTTTGTTACAGTTCACCACTCAGTTATTTGTTATTGCATTTTGACCCTACAAAATTTTGTTTATTACACTTGAACCCTTGGTTTTCTTATTTTGTTCTATTCTGGGTTTATTACACTTGAACCCCTCAGTTTTCTAGTTATTATGATGTCTCTGGCTTCAGGTGAATGTGCCTACTGCCATCAAAAGGGTCATTAGAAGTACCATTGTCCCAAGAATGGATATCTGTCTGCTTCGTCTTCTCAGCAGTTTTCGATCCAGTTCTGCACCTCTCCTCTGAGTACTATTCGACCTTCCGTCGGTTTTACTACATCTGCCTCGACTCTTGATCCTGACTTGGCTTCCTTGAGTGCTCAGATTAGCTAGCTTCAACATATACGAGGTAGGCATATAAAATTATAAATCACACATCTTTTGTGAAAATACATTAAGAGTAGGAGTGTCTTTAGAACGTGCATAAGTATCACTCACTATCATCTATGTACTCTACTAAAACATTGCCATTGTTTCTCTAACAAATCATAAAGAACAAAAACTGCACCTGTGGAAGGAATCCTAAATTGTGCAGTAAAACAAGATAGAATATGCCCACCATTCACCATCTTTTTTGCACCAATGATATGTAAGAGCAGTGCAAAATTTGGTAGAGAAAATAAAAGTAGAAAGTGGTTGGAGTCAAAGCCGGAGCTGTGTAGAGGTCTTTAACCCCTGAAAAAAAAGAAAAGAAAAAAAAAGAAGGAAAAAAAATAGTTAGTGAAAAAATTAATGTGCATAAATAAGTGCGGCAGTGCACATGCACAGAGGAGGTAATGAAGGTGTTGGCATGTTTAGCCATCCAAGAAACACCAGCAAAGTGAAGTTAATAGATAGATAGGCAAGTTGCTATCAATAACACGGCAGATTATTGCAGATTAATGTTAACAAACTAATTAGTAATTATGAATATCAAGAATGTGCAGATAGTCAAAAGAAAAGGACAATGAAAAGAACCCTCTACTTGCAAGCGATCCTAGGTTTAGCACGAGAGTGATTAAGGTGTTCAGCAGCACAACTAGGATCGGAGAATTAAAAATACCATGTTTTGCAGATGTGCGTGAATCACTGAAGTATATGACTGGTTGTAATGCGAGGGACATCAACTAAAGATATCATAATGCAAGTAGTCACCCATCATTCTTTTTTCTTCCTCTACACAAAGATTATGGAAATAAAGAGAATCATGGACCATTGAAACAGGCTTAAAACCTTGCATAGACCTGATATTGTCTAAATTTCGTCCTTTCAACCACCAAAGAAAAGTTTTTTTTTTTTGGTTATATGTGTGTGCATGTGCGAATGGCACGCAATGACCAGTAATCACCCAAATCAAGTCAAAGAAACTGTAAGGATGGAAAAAATAATATTCATTAGAAACCAATGGTGCACGCAACGTGACACAACGTAACCAATTAATTTTCTTGGCTATTTCAGAAAATGGTTTCACTCATTATGTGCCTTACAGTCAAAAACATAACCCTTGAGATAGCAAATAGCAAAAACAAGAAAGTGTCAGTGAACTCCACCAAGGGTTTTCTTGTTAAAAACAAGTTTAGAGTACATTTGTTTCTTAAACAGAAAATAGGCAGTGGTTCCATCATTACATGGATTTGATGCTAGATCTTTGCTAAATATACTTTACAATCTCATTGTAAATCTTCTTCACTCATACTCGTCATTTAAGGGAATGAAAACTAATTTACTGAAAATAAGTTGGAATTATCAGAATAGTTAATTGAACAGTTATATTAATTGAGATATTAGACCTTCATTATATTTATAGAGATATTTTTTGAAATTATGATTGCCAACTCCCTAATCTTTCACCTAAGTCGAATGTACTTGAGTCACTAAACCACCCAATTTAGTTTTCACAAAGTAAATTTATCCATGATTATACAACACAAGCACAAAACACACTTTATTAGAAAATAATAGCATAAAAAAGTAGTAGAGAATTAGAAACATATATTTTCGGCATAGCATCATAGACAATTTTCATATAGTTTAATTTAATCCTTTCTTCTGTTTCCAACCAGAGGTGCTATGCAACAATACAAAATTCTACTAGTATATCTTTCCAATCAACATATACTATTCCTACACACATACATCAGAAGAAAGAAGTACATTTCAACCTAGAATTATGAAAATATGTGAAAAGGCAATCATCTACATAAACCTACCTTCTAATTTAATGCTCCTCCTTTCTTGTAGTTGATCCCCAGATTCAGCCACAACTCTATAAAAATAGTACACCCAAATGAAATATCGAAAATGTCAAGGTGTTAAGAGCAGAATATCAATACCCTACTTGACCTTATCTTTATATACACCGAGGTACTTTAAAATGAACAAAAAATTTTATATAAACATTCATGCATATACCCACTCAATTACGATAATAATGTTGCAATCTGTAAAAAAAAATAATTTGATGCAAGGTTGATGTTCATATTATATATGTAGCTTATATCATCGCCATGAATCTAAGAAGAACAAAATTACAAATTATAACAATTAAGCTCAAATTCTGAAGTACAAGTGGGGGATAATGATCTTGCCTCTTTCTCTTTTGCTGCTTCTTTCTCTTTCGCCTTGATGCTTCTTTGTTGACAATTGCATCAAGAGAATTGGGATTGTCTTTCCTGACTCCATTAGGTGCATCTAATGCAACTAAGCTCTCCATGTAAGTAACAACATAAAATGAGTGATAAGAGCCATTTACTCCTAGATGTTTCTTGATTTGTTGGCTCTGGGGATCATTCCAAATCAACTTCTCTTCCTCTGCAACCATTCACACATCGCCATGCTTCTACAAACCCACTACGCTCCCAAATTCTTCTAGTCAAATGATTGTGGATCATTTAGTCCACAACTCCTTGACACAATATTCCTCCATTACCCATATATGAAAAGTCTGGTAACTTGAATAATAGTCACATTGTACAACAACGGACTTACCCAATACTGTAACATACTGTTGTCAATAAAATTTATTTTCTCTGTCGAACAAATATAACAAAATACAGAGAGCTGATCCAGTGAATGCTAGGGGTGAAGACCACGAGTTTGCAGAGGAATGTGAGTCCCATAATGCAGAACAAATGACAAGAGTGAAATAGTTAAAGAAGCAGAGGTGGTAGACGCAATTTTCTCTGTCTATTCATCTGATAGTGCAGTGGGATGCGGCCAAACGTGGCCCAGGTGTCAAGCTATGAAGTTAGGCATGTAAGTGATGTAGGGCACACGGTTTGTTTGCAAGAGAAAGAGGAACAAAGAAGCAGTTACCAGTGGTTATGGAGATCATGGGCAGTTTTGCAAGAAGTGGAGGTAACTTGCTCCATGGTGGGACACGTGTCAGCAAGCCAATAGCAAGGTCAGTAGCATAAAAGCTAGGAATTCAAAGGAGAAAAGGTTCAACAAAAATTCATAACCCACGTGGAATTAGGAGTAACATAACTTAATTAGCAATAGCTTTTGTACTTGGGAGTATTTTGTTTGTAATTCAGCCTTTGTGACCAAGTTTTCCCCTATCGATTATTGTGCACATTGAACTTGTAATTTAATTATTGTAATTAAGTGGCAAGTTTATTTGTTCTTCAATCAAATTTTAGTTTATTCACACTTGTTTCTTCACATTATAAGCTCCAAAGAAGTCCTTGAAACTGTCAAGGCATAGCACACCAACCACAATTGTTTGATCTGTTGTTGTTTGTGAAATTCTAGTTTCTCTGTCGAATCTCTTCTGACGATTTGACCTAAACCAGATTTTTGCTAACATATTTTGGCACGCCCAGTGGGACCTGTCTAAACAGATAGAGCAATTATTGGAAAGCATGCTTCTACATGAAAATAAAAAATGCTCTTCTTCTTCGAATAGAGCAATTATTGGAAAGTATGCTTCCACATGAAAAGCTAAATTATTTGAAGAACTGAACGCCATATTTAATTTCAAGTTGGCTCACAAAATGCAAATCGTTATTCATGAAGAGCCAAGGTATGAAAATAATATGGCTCAAGGGATGAACACACCAAGTCATGAAGATAACATGACTTTGGTGAGTTTTCATAAGCCATCAATGGTTAAAATTTTTAAAAAAAAAAAAGTCCATTCTCCCGAAAGATGTTAAAAATCTATCACAAAATGATGGTGAAGATTTACTTGGGAGGCATAATTTTAATCCAAAGATGGCTAAAAATTATGAACGTGGGGGGCATAATTTTAAGCCAAATATGGCTGAAAATTATGAAAAAAACACTAGTGAGCAACAATCCTTTTTGGCAAAAGATGATAAAAATCATTGGGGAGAAAAGCAAGTTTTTAAGCCAAACATGGCTAAAATTGATGAATTACCAACTGTTTATGAATTCAACATTTTTTATATCATTCAAAATGATGAAATATATGAAGTTTTAAAGCCAATTTATACTATGGCTTTTGATGTTCAAAATTTACTTTGGATTTGTGGATCACACCAAAACTCAATTTTAGTGAAATGGTTAACAAAACAACGACTGCTAGAGAACATTTTTCTGTCAATTGCATGTAATGGATAATTAACAATGGTGAATGAGCTAAGAATAGCCAGCAAAGGCATAGCAAGTTCATGTAGTATTAGCCGATGAAAATAATAAAAAAAGAAAAGTGTTTGCATGGCCATGTATGAATGTGCACAGGTCTATTGTGAAGATGAAAATGCTTCAAATATGCATTGATAGTGTCAATTGTATATAAATTGGAAATTATTTAATTTCCCAAATAATGTCTATTTCAATATAATAGTTGTAGAACTCTTCAAAAATTCGAGTGATCTCATATTTAAGAGTTGGAGGGCATTGTTTGCATTATAATTAATTTCCAGCGATTGTGGCCTGTCGATTATGGCCAAAATAATTTATGAATTTTAGTAAATATGGATTGTCCCTAAATTTTTGTCCTTTATATCATTTAAGGGAAAATCCATTTTTACCTCTAAAATTTATTTTCTCTGTCGAACAAACATAACAAAATACAGAGGGCTGGTCCAGTGAATGCTAGGGATGAAGACCATGAGTTTGCAGAGGAATGTAAGTCCCAGAATGCAGAGCAGGTGACAAGAGTGAAACAGTTAAAGAAGCAGAGGTGGTAGACGCAGTTTCCTTTGTCGATTCATCTAATAGTGCAGTGGGATGCGGTCAAACGTGGCCCATGTGTCAAGCTATGAAATTAGGCATGTAAGTGATGTAGGGCACACAGTTCATTTGCAAGAGAAAGAGGAGGCTGCAGTAGAGAAGCAGTTACCACCGGTTATGGAGATCATGGGCAGTTATGCAAGAAGTGGAGGTAACTTGCTCCATGGTGGGACACGTGTCAGCAAGCTAGTAGTAGGGTTGGCAACATAAAGGCTAGGAATTCAAAGGAGAAAAGGCTCAACAAAAATTCATAACCCATGTGGAATTAGGAGTAACATAATGTAATTCAGCCTCTGTGGCCAAGTTTTCCTTTGTCGATTGTTGTGCACATTGAACTTGTAATTTAATTATTGTAATTAAGTGGCAAGTTTGCTTATTCTTCAATCAAATTGTAGTTTATTCACACTTGTTTCTTCACATTACAACGTCCAAAGAAGTCATTAAAATTGTCAAGGCATAGCACATCAACCACAATTGTTTGATCTGCTATTGTTTGTGAAATTCTGGCTTCTTTGTCGAATCTCTTCTTACGATTTGACCCAAACTAGATTTTTGCTAACACATACATGGTTGTAGAATCTCTTAATTTAACTAGATGGTTTGGCAATGTCATCTCCCTAAACACATCACCACCCATATCAAATTCCAAAACAATGAAACGCAATTCAATGAACCGCCGCATTCGCAAATGCAGAGAATGTACTGAAACAAAAAGCTTCACTACAAAAATCAGCAACACAATTGGATCTCCTCCAAGAGTGAGTGCTAAGGAAGTAAATCTCCACCGTCTACGGAACATCCAATCCACTCTTGTAATCAAACAGGTCCCCACTTTTCACAACTTTGTAGTCATTACTTCTCTGATCAAACCCAAATCCACCAACAGTTCCAACTATAGATGGTAGCTTAGGAACATTACTAGTAACTGGAGTCAATGATGGAGGAAATTTTACAATTTTTCTAATTGATGGGTTCCATAAAAACAAATTACTTGGGCATAAAGATTCCAATAAACACAACCCATTACAATGAACCCACAGTATTGAACGAAAATACAGAGCACCCAGATGGGGATTCGAGCAAAAGATACCCTTCACCAAAAGTTTCGTCATCTATACATGATATATAGCGATCTTGATTCTGGGATTCGCACTTGATGAGGCCCTATTTTGGTGGAGGTTTTTTTTTTTTTTTTTTAAATTAAAAACGAAATTCAGAAAGTAGAAATTAAAAGTATTCTTACTTAGCTTTTAAATAATCAATATTTTTTAATTTATTTAAGTTATTTTTACTTAATAAGTTGTAAGCAGAAACTGCACTAAATAATTTGATACGGACTCTTAAATCAAAATAAGGTATAATTACTCCAAAAAACTATAACAAACAGTTTTAGGAAGTGATGTGATTTGATTGATGTGTATGGTGACGAAAATTGGGCTAGTGGTTAAGGGGTACCAAAAATGATACATTCCCAAATTTTGAAGTTTTAAACAGAACTCTAATGATTTGACAATGAAAAAAAAAAAAAAAAAAACACAAACAATACATCATTGTGGAATCTACACACCATTAGAACTCTCTAGAACTCCCAATCTTTTTTCTGAGTACCAAGAGTTGCAGACTAACCTCAAAGCAGAGAGACTTCGCTGGTAGTCTTGCAAGGATCTCCATCCAGACTTCTGTAATCCTCCTTCAACATTATCCAATTTTCTAGATTTAATTTTTCTAAAATTAAGATTTTTTTTTGTGTTTTCTTTTAGTGATTTTTAAAAATATTTTAAGTAATTTTTTTTTGTTTTAGATGCATTTAACATAAATTTACTTAAAAAGTAAAATATTTATAACAAAATATTATAAAAAATTAATAAATACAAAAGAATATGAAATATACCAATTTTTTATTTTAAATTCATAAATATTATATTTTTTTAATTATACTTATATTACGTGTACCTAAAAAATAAAAAATTTATTAAAAACAAAAAAAAAAATGAATTTTTTTCAAAAAATTAAATTCAGAAAATTGAAACCAAATTTCTTCAATTCTTTTTCCTTCTCAACTTCTTAAGCAGTTGATTTAAGCTTGGGGCTTAAATAGGCTTGTGTGAGTGAACAAAAATAATATAATATATAGTTGTGGGTTTATTATTAGGATAAATTATGACGGTAGTCCTATCCTTCAATTCTTTTGTCATTTTAGTCCTCATAATTTCAATTAACTCGATTAATCAAAAATTTATAATTTTGTTTTTATTTAATCCAATCGATTACAATGCTTAACATATTTTAATAAAAAAAATATGTACATAAATGTCATGTGTCATATTTCTAGAGTCAAAATTATATTTACTAAATTCGATGAGTTAATCTCAATTAGTGATAATTTTTTGTAAAAAAACTAACAAAATTTAATTAAGAATCAAAATTGAGTCAATTAAAAATCTATAAACCAAAATGATATAAGGAATAAAATGTAAGGACCATCAGTATAATTTGCACTTGTTATTATTATTAGGGTGAAAATCACAAACCCCTATCAACCTAGGACACCTTTTAATATTAGGAAAAAATATAATATGTTTGAAATATAAATTACACCTGTGATTTTAAAAATTATAAATATTTTATGGTTAGAATTTTTTATTTAATAGAGTTAGTAGAAAAATAAAATTTCTAATTACTCTTCTATACAATAATAAAATTATCTACATTGTTAATTGAAATATAGTTTTTGCATCATTAAAAACTATTAATTGACTTGATAATTTATTAATAAAACACTTGAAGGGGCGAAATGTAAATTTTAAAATCACATAAGGTAATTCATAATTTAAACAAATCTCAAAGGATGTATTCGCCGATAATATTATTTGTATCACTAATATTTCTTATATTTAGTTAAAGGGAAAATTACACTAAATCTCTTCAAACTATGTAGGATTGTAAAAATGGCTCGTAGCTTGTAGGTTGCCTGAAGTCTGCTCGCGGCCTGATGTGGGTTCGGCCTGTTTAGGCCCGTTTGGACCCGAGCACAAGCCTAGCCTGAGACCATGGGCTTGGGTCATCATTTTGAAGCCTAGTCCATCGGTCCATTTAAGGCCCACTCAAGGCCTGCCTGAGGCCCAATGTCTTTTTTAGTGGAAAATAATAAAATTTTGGTAAAAACATTTTTTTAAAAAAAAAATGTTCAGGCCTGCCCGGCCCAAGCTTGGCCCACCGGCCTGCCCAAGGTCCGAATACCCCCTGGGTCTGGGCCTAATTTTTTAGCCCGTGAGCTGGCCCGGCTGGTCTCGAATTTTGGTGGGAGCTCGCGAGGCCCGACATGGACCGGGCAAGGCCCGGGATAGGATGGGTCTAGCTGGGCCAAATTTACACGTCTAAAACTATGGCTCATTTCAAATTTGGACTCATTAGCACTTTGCTTCCATGAACTTTAAAGTATAACAGTGAACCATTTTGAACTATTATTTTATTCCACTTCACACCTTCTATTAGAATTTTGTCTTCGGATTTAAACAAAATTAAGTTATGTGTGTGAATCACATGACATTTTTATTAGTTTTTTCAAGAAAACAATATCCGTTATTGATTTTTTTTTTTAGATAACAATACCCTTATTTGGTGATCACGTATATTGCCACTAAGATAAAGGATTACTACATAAAAGCATTATTACTCTAAAAAATTAATCATATACTTTATATATAATCTAAGTTATTTAGAAAAAAATACACTCTTGACATTTAGGTATAAGTTAAGATTATATATATTTATTTAAAATTAAATTACAAATATGACATAGGTGGGTCTATAGGAGCGTTTGGCCCATCACTTAGAACCCAATACATAATTCAAACACCAAAGCCCAATAGTGTTGGAGCTCAACGTGACATTAAGAACCAATGACATCCAGACAGCTGTCAAGAGTAGGACCAGCCACATTGGCAGACAAAGATCCTGCAAAGTTATTGCACCACACATCAGCCATTAATGAGGCTCCCTGTAACATTTATTGCGATAACCCCTCCCCGTCGGAGCAGAACGGCCTCACCATGAACAAGGCAAGCTAGAACATAGGATTTCGGCCAACATGATGGCTCAGAGTGGACAAGGAAATGATAAGCAATGGATATAAGCAGGCTCCTAAGACAAAGAAAATGTTTAGCTTTTCTATCACTAATCTATCTCTATATTCCATCTCTCTCTTTCAAACTTGCTCGTCGGAGGGTTCGCTGGGGGATTCCCCGTTCCCGGTTGAACTCTTGTGCAGGTCTCTCCGTGGGCTTGGCGTCTCGGGCACCAGTTTGGGAAGCGTGGATCAAATCGATCCGTTCCATCTGGAACTTGCTGTATCATCAGGTGGCGTCATCTGTGGGAATCCTTTTTGCTTCGTTTGGCAACTGTGTTCATTGTTGCCGGAGACCCACTCCTGATAATCCCTACCTGTCACCCACCAAGGTGGATGGTCACAACTAGATCCATGGCTTCTCAATACAACGTTACCGATCCCCAAGCCGACCTCCTAACCCAAACAACCCACCGCAGTATTTCATCGAGCTCACCAACAACATTAACTGCCTAGCCGAACAAAACCAAGCCCTGATTAATGCTCTACTTCAAAGAAACCTTCCTATACCTCCTCCACCACCTCCAGATATCCCGCCTAACCAAGAATGAGCCCCAAGCCATCCTATCCAACAGTCCCACCCATCCAAGTTGGAAGGCTTACGACCCTCTCCTCCAGAAATGAACCTGCCACCCCGAGCCCCACACCCATCATTCTAAGCACCTGCCCCCGAGGGAGAGGCCAGTAGTGTTCAGCCTCCGTTGCATTCTGGCGGTAACAACGTCCCTCTATGGGATACAGAACTCCGAGCCATGAAACTCCCGCTTCAAGGAGTCATGCAGAACATACAAAATAAACCCTCTACCACAGCCAACTCACCATTCGTTGCCTCCATCAGGGACAAACCCCTACCTCCGAAGTTTAAAATGCCCTCGATCAACTCTTTCGACAGTACAACGGATCCAGTCGACCATTTGGAAACTTACAAGACCCTCATGGTCCTCCATGCATTCCCTGACGAGATCATGTCTCGGGCTTTCCCCGTAACACTTAAGGGGTCGTCTCGACTCTGGTTTAGTCAACTGCCAACAAACTCTGTCTCTACTTTCCAGCACCTGAGTGACTCTTTTCTCAGCCATTTCATTGGTGTCCAGCGCCAGCGCCAGCGCTAGCGGCGTCCGGCAACCTAACTCCTTAACATCCGTCAGACTAAGGGGGAGTCGCTACGCAGCTTCGTCACCCGCTTCAACACCGAAGCCCTGCAGGTATCGAAAAACGACGACAAGGTCATTCTCACGGCTTTCATGGCCGGCCTACGATCATCTGACTTCCTTTTTTCCCTCTCTAAAACCCCCCCGGCCTCCATGGCAACCCTACTTTCCAAAGCCCAAAAATACATAAACGCCGAAAATTCCCTAGCCACCCGACAAGATCCCACAGCCCAACCCCCAGAGAGAAGAGAAAGGACTCTGAAACCAGAAACACCCAGTACACTCACCAACCACCTCAGTATACCGACTGACCTGCCCGAGCAGACTGGTCAGCGCCTACCCGACTGCCCGACCGGTTCGAACGATACACAACCCTCAATTCTCCCATGGAACAAGTCCTGAACCAGATCCAACGAGATTATTCCCTAAAATGGCCCCAACCTTCATGGTCTCCTTCCAACCGGTGAGACCAGTCCAAATATTGGCGTTTTCATCAGGACCACAGCCATAATACCGAGGAGTGTGTTAACCTCAAAGACCAGGTCGAGGGCTTGATACGTCAGGGGCGTCTCAGTCGGTTCACGGCAGCTCGCCCTTATCAAAGGCAAAGGACTAAACCTACCAGAAACAACCATCGGCGCACCCCTCCTCGACAACTTGCACAACCCAACCAAGGTCATGATAGGCCCCCACAGCAACCCCGGGCACAAGGCAACCCTATCCCCTTTGTTGGAGAGATCAGAGTTATTGCTGGTGAGCTTGCTTGTGAAGGACCGTCCTGCTCGACTCAACGAGCAAAACTCAGAAAAATAAGGCAGGGCTCAGATAAGAAGTTGCCACATTGGACCGCCCTTTCAAACACCCCAAGCAGTGGATGGAGCCCATCACCTTTACGAAAGCCGACTGCACATGCATCTATTACCTCTATGACGACCCCTCGTCATCTCTGCCCTCCTCTCTAATTACAAAGTCAGACGGGTTCTCGTCGACAACGGTAGCTCTTCAGACATCATCTTCCTAAACGCTTATCGCTAGCTCAAGGTCGGTGAAGAAAGTTTGTCCCCTCTCTAAACCCCACTGGTTGGTTTCACTGGAGACCGGGTGACCTCCATACGCTCCATCGATCTTCCCATCACCAATGGAGAATACCCGCGGTAGACCACACAGTTGCTCACTTTCCTCGTCGTCGACTGTCCCTCTGCCTACAACATTATCCTTGGCCGCATTGTCCTAAATGATTTTCAAGCTTCACATCCACTTTCCACCTAGCCGTAAAATTCCCTACCAACCTTCGGGTCGGCACTATGAGGGGAGAACAAACCGTAGCCAAAGAATGTTACATCGCTTCACTTAAAGAGGTCAAGCTGAAAGAGGCTATGATCATTGAAGGACTCGACGTCAGAGATGAAGATGAGCTTGTCAGAGGGGAACCGGTGGAGGAGCTTGTCAAGGTCCTCATCGACCCTACCAACCCGAAAAAAACTGCCAAGATCGGCAGCCAAGTATCCTCCCAAGCCAAGGCCGACCTTACAGCCCTCCTGATTGAGCACAACGACGTGTTTTCCTGGACCCACTTCGACATGTCGGTTATTGATCCTTCTTTAATCACTCACCGTCTCAGTATTGAGCCCCATTTCCGACCCTTCCACCAGAAGTAGCGCATCTTTCACCCGGAACGTAATTCTCTTATTGCTTTTGAAGTAGACAAGCTCCTTGAGGCACAATTTATAAAAAACGTGGACTATCCCAGATGGTTATCAAATATGGTCCTGGTCCGTAAAAACAACGGTAAATGGCGACTCTGTGTCGATTATTCCGACCTCAACCGAGCTTGCCCCAAAGATAGTTATCCCCTTCTTCGGATAGATCTACTTGTTGATGCCACAGCCAGACATCAAATGCTTAGCTTCATGGACGTTTTCTCTGGCTACAATCAAATTCTGATGCACCCATCGGACTAGGAACACACCTCCTTCATAACTGACCGGGGGACTTACCACTATCGTGTCATGCCATTTGGGCTGAAAAACACCGGAGCAACTTACCAGCGGTTAGTCAATGCCGTTTTTCATCATTAGATAGGTCGAAACATGAAAATGTACGTCGACGACATGCTTCTCAAAAACAAACTCTCCTCTAATCATCTGGCAGACCTGCGGGAGACCTTCGACACTCTGCATAAGTATCAAATAAAGCTGAATCCAGAGAAATGTGCCTTCGGTGTCGGACCTGGGAAATTCTTCGGTTTCATGGTCAGTCAACGGGGTATCGAGGCTAATCCTGAAAAGATCAAGGCTCTGATAGAAATGTAGTCACCCAGAACAGTTAGAGAGTTTAAAGGCTTACGGGCAGAGTCGTCACCCTCAACCGTTTTATTTCCTCCGCAACAGACAAGTGCCTCCCATTTTTCAAAGTCCTTCGGCAGGCTTTTGAGTGGACGACATAATCCGAAGAAGCCTTTCAGCAATTGAAACAGTGCATGGCCAACCCCCCTACTTTCTCAGGCGATCACGGGTGAGCCCCTTTTTCTCTACTTAGCCGTATCGAACACCGCAGTCAGTGCAGCCCTCATCAGGGAGGACGGCTCTGTCCAACGACCGGTCTACTACATTAGTCAGGCTCTCAGGGGAGCAGAATAAAACTACTCACTGCTTGAGAAAATGGCCCTGGCCTTGGTCATAGCCTCAAGATGACTCCGACCTTACTTCCAGGCCCACCCTATTGTCGTCCTCACTGACCAACCTTTGAAGAAGATAATGCAACAACCAGAGTTGTCTGGCCGACTGATGCAATGGTCAGTTGAGCTCAGCCAATTTGACATCTCCTACCGACCTTGAACAGTGATGAAGGGGCAAGCTGTCGCCGATTTTATCCTGGAATTCACTAATCCCAGTCCACCCACGGCCCCCCCAACCAAGCAATTCAACACTGAAGCAGAAGACCCCCACTCTTGGACCCTCAATGTCGATGGCACCTCCCGCAAAGAAGGCAGTGGGGCTGGTCTCATCCTCACCGCCCCCAATGGTGGTTATTTCAAGTGTGCTCTTCGTTTCTTGTTCGACGCAAGCAATAATGAGGCTGAATATGAGGCATTGATAACAGGTCTCCGCCTAGCTAGAGACATTGGCGTAAGCCATATCCAGGTGTTCAGCGATTTTCAGCTCATCGTCAGACAAATTACAAGGGAATTCGAGGCCAAGGAAGACACAATGCGGGCTTACAAAGATATTGCACTCCCCCTTGTTCGCCTCTTCAATACCTTCCACATCAAGCACATCTCTCGGACGGAAAACTCCAAGGTAGATGAAATGGCTCAACTAACTTCTGCCGACCAGTTCGACCTCAGCCATGGCGTCCGCCTTGAATACCTGGCCCATCCTGTCATTTCCCCAAACCAGCAGCAAGCCTACTTCCTTCAAAATGAACCTATTCCATGGGCAACAGACATCCTTCTATTTTTGACAAATGGGGAATTGCTAGACAACAAACAGCAGGCCGCCAAAGTCAGGACCCGGTCGTCCAAATACATTCTTGTCAGCGGCCTCTTGTACAAACTTGGCTTTTCGCGCCCATACCTGAGATGCCTCAATCCTGCTCAAGTGACCTACGTGATGAGGAAAGTCCACGAAGGTGTATGGGGTAATCATTCGGGTGCCAGGTCACTAGCCCATAAAATACTTCGCACCGGTTACTTCTAGCCTACTCTCAACCAAGATGCCACTGAAGTCGTGCGCAAGTGTGATAAGTGCCAACGCTTTACTAACATCCCTCATGCTCCTCTCACAGAACTTATCACACTTTGCAGCCCCTACCCATTTGCCAAATGGGGGATCGACCTAGTTAGCCCATTGCCCACCGGTAGAGGCCAAACCAAGTTTGCAATCGTCGCCATTGATTACTTCACTAACTGAGTGGATGCGGAACCCCTCGCCTCAATTACCGAGCGGAACACAACCAGATTCATCTAGTAGTCGATCGTATGCCGATTTGGCATCCCTCAAGCCATCGTCTCGGACAACGACAAACAATTCAACAATGCCAAATTCAGGAAATTCTGCGCAGAACTCCAAATCTAGCCATGTTTCTCTTCTCCAAGTCATCCCCAAGCCAATGGCCAAGTTGAGGTTACCAAACGTTCTCTTTTGAAGATCATCAAAACTAAGTTGGAAGCCGCTAAGGGACTCTGGGCTGAGGAATTATCAAATGTACTCTGGGCCTACCGCACTACAGCCTGAACCCCCACTGGGGAAACCCCATTTCGCTTAACATAGGGCGCTGAGGCGGTCATCCGAGTGGAAATCAGCCTGCCCACCCCAAGGGTTTTGCACCCGAGTCCAGAACTAACCGAAGAATTGCATCGGGCTGACTTAGATCTGATCGAAGAGCTCCAAGAGTCCTCTACTGTTAGACGAGCCTCATGTCAACAGAAAATCCGAATGCACTACAACCGCAAAGTCCGACCGAGGGAATTCGACATGGGGGACCTAGTTTTGCACGAAGCCACCCTTGTCACCAAAAATTCGGCCGAGGGCAAGCTTACAGCCAAGTGGGAAGGACCTTACGTCGTTAAAGCCAGGCCTCGACCGGGCACTTACCGGCTTCAGGACATTGAAAGTCGAGACCTCCCACACCCGTGGAACGCCGAGCACTTAAAGCGCTATTTTCAATAAAATGCCATGGCCCATTTTTGTATTAATCAATTGGTGTATGTTCTTTTTGACAAACTACACACGTGGTTGCTTTTGTCCCTTTCATACATGATGTAATCATCTAGGCTACACTTTAAATGACAATGACTTTGCATCTCCATTATCTGCATTGTGTTTCAATAGCGACTTGTTAAGACTAAGCTATATAAAGCCTCAGCCAGACTGAGCACGAAAAGCTCAGCTCGACTGAGTTACTTAAAGCCTCAGCTTAACTAAACACGAAGAGCTCAGCCAGAATGAGTGGCGGTCCACCGAACTGAGCACAAAGAGCTCGACCAGATGAAAGGCTTTCCCAGCAAAGGACATGGTTAAAATTTAGTGGCTGATTTTAATGATTTAATGTTACAGCGTGGTAGCCATACTTAGTCAAAATCCAGCCCATTTTAGCAGTATCTATATTTTTAATCTCACATTTTCCACATAGTTAAAATTCAAGTCCATAGTCATCAAAGTCAGTCTTTCACTTTTCATTCTTCAACATTTTCATGTACACCCATTTTTAATGATTTTTGCATCATGAATTTCTCACAAGTTAGGCTAATCTGTACACAAATCTTAATTTCATACACATTTTTGCTGAATTATTTCCAAATTTACAACCCAGAAGAAATAAGGGCAACAATGATGTAAAAGACAAGTCGTTTTATTCCCAAAACTTACGGTTACATACAACTTTCTATAGGAATTACACATAACCAAAAAAAAAAAAAAACACATAAACAAAAATAAGCACAAAATTTTTACGTAAATTAGTCTCCCTCGCTAGAGGCCAGGTCTTTTTCATCAACCCCTTCATCCAGGGGGGTCTGGGCCACGTCTTCTTTATCTATTCTCACACTGCTGAAGTCCAAGTCTGGGAACAGCTCTTCCACTTTATGTTTAAAGGTCTTCCAGCCGCTGTCCCAGAACTAAGCCACCTCATGCTTGTAGAAGTCCGACCGTTGGAAGCTCTGGATTACTTACTCTTCACTACTCCTTCCAGTGGTCGCTCCTGACGGGCCAGCCCCCCATCCCCCTCTCTCGCCAAGCTGCTGGCGACTGCCGCATCAATGGCCATCTGGAAGTCGACGGACCTCTTGAACTGCTCTACAGCCATCATACACAGGTCAGGGTACGCCGCCCTCTCAGATGCCAACTTGGCCCTCTCCTTGGCCAGGGCCTTCTCCAACTCTGCCCTCTCAGACGCCAATCGCGCTCGCTCCCCCGCCAATGCCTTCTCCAACTCAACGATCTGCTGATCTGGTTCCTCCTTGTCCTTGATCGACTGGGCGCGCAGATCTTCATTACAGGTCATAGCCTCATCCCACCTTCCGTTTGCGGAGGTGCAGGCTTTCTGGGCTTCCTCCAACTTCTTCTGCTTGCTAGCCAACTGGAACTGTAGTGATATCACATTATGGCACTCTGCCTCAAGCTCTGACCTGGCTGCGACGAGCTCGGCGCTAGCTCGCTCCGCCGCATTCCTATGTACCACCGCCAACACCTCCATGACCTTCGCTCTCCGCGCGTGTTCCAAACCCTTTACACATGCCTTCCGAGCGCTTTCCTTCTAGCCCGCTGTCTCCTCCCTCAGCTTTTGCAGCTCCCCCTTCACCCCTTCCAGCTGAACGCTTAGTGGCTCTATCTCGATCTTCACACGTGCTGATTTACTCAACAAAGCAGCCGCCAAGGTTGTCACCTCTGATGGGTCGTTGAACACACCAAAATTAAATACTAAACGATACCAAATTCAATCAGAATAATGGCAAGTTCAGGTATCGATCCACAGGGACTATTGTGAAATTAAACTAATTTAATTGTCAAATTCCTAAATTAATTTTGAATAAAAGATTGATTGTTTATAACCTAATTTAACAACGAATAAATTAAACTAAGGAATTAAATTATCAATAATAAATGAAATTGGGTTTAATAAATTGGGGAAAAATCCTAAGGTAGCGAATTCACCACTAACCACATAATTAGGGTATCCAATTGAAATCAATTATCCTATGGTTTGAACGGATTAATGCTTCGCAACTACAAGCTCAAAGCATTTAACAAGAAGATCATCACATTCAATGTACGAGCACGAAGCATCTCAAATAATACGAATCGTTCACTCTAAACTAAGGTAGTGATACGACTCGTTCCTCGTAGCATGGTTCGTCTCATACCTTGAATGTGAAGGAATAGAAAACTCATGTATGGATAACATTCAACAATCACAGAAAGTCAAATAATCAAAGAGATAATGAAAAATATATATATGAACTTCTAAATCATCATACAATTGTTCAAACCTTTACATAATTAAAAATAAAAAAGGAAACAAAATAATTACATGGCTAGGGTTTCATCAAAACCCTAGAAAATGAGACTAGCCACTCATGGAGGAGTGGAAGGAGGTAGATAGAGAAGAAACCACCATGGGAGACATCCTTGAAGCTTTTGTTTCTCGCCTCTTTCCCAAACCCTAGCCTCTCTCTTTAGGTCAAAACAATTTCAGAACCCTACAAAAGCCTTGTCCTTGCCTTTTTTTTTTCTTCTACTCATTTCCAAACAGGTTTAAAACGTCGGTTTGACTTTCCCAGAAAAAGTCAACGCACGTACGGGAAAGTCAACGCACGTGCGAAAAAGTCAACACACCTGCGGGAAAGTCAACTCTATCCAAATTCTGTCTTTTTGCCCATTTTATGCTCCGACGATGTATAACCTGATTGACATTCAGCACACATAAAGTATACAGTTTAACCAGCAAGTGAAGTTAAGAGATTTTAATTAACGGCCTCAATGATGTACATTTCGGCCTTAATCACATCCCCCAACTTACTACTTGCTAGTCCTCAAGCAAGTAAAATAAAATAAAATTAAACAAAATCTATCTATTTCTTCTTTTGTTGGAAAACGGTTGCATTTAGCATATGCAACAAGCCTTTAAACCACAAGGTTACCCCAAGTGGACGAGTAAAGTCTCGTGAGGGTTTCCAGAAATGATACCCACAAACATTAACATATTCATATATACTCAACAACAAATGACCACACTACTCTACCTAACAATCAACTTATGTGCCACTACAGTGTGATATTGAGACATCATGAGTCATTAAAGGCACAGTGGATAAGCATGAAGGAACCTATTGAGTCGAAACCACAATTCAGTTAATACAAAAGTAAAGTTCCCTATACTTGTGCATGCTAGTAGACAAGTCATGAGTACCCTCGGTGTAAAGTGCAATCTCCATATTAGTTAGCTATCCACTATAATAGCCTAGTGTAACTCATAATAACACCCAACATATACAGAAAAACTAACCTATTGCAGCCAAGATTCTCAATTTTTTTTTTTTTTTTTTATAATTGTGCAATGTCCTGATCCATTAAGCTTTCTAATCAACCCATGTAACAAGCATTGGGCCAATGTCTCCCAAACCAGACGGTTTTAGGGCACTAGGTGTAAAGACACCCCTACGAGCTTAATAACTCGAGTTGAAAAGGCTATGAATCCGAATTAGTCATTCTTCTTATTTTTCCTTAACTGTGCAATGTCCAAGTCCCTTAAACTTTCTAATTAACCCATGTAGCAAGTTTTGGGCCAATGACTCCCAAACCAGACGGTTTTAGGGCATTAGGTGTAGAGACACCCCTACGGGCTTAATAACTCGAGTTAAAAAGGCTACGAACCTAAATTAGTCAAGTGGTTTTTTTTTTTTTTTTAAGAATCTTAGCTCCTCATTTATTCTTTTCTACAACTCTAGCTATTATCAATGATGTACACCAGGGATTATAATAAAAAGATCATCGCTATGACAGTGTGTTCATGTGAATTAAGGCATACTCATGACAAGTGTACTAATACCACAAACATAGACAACTCTCCTCGTGCAAACACGGCATGCAAGTATCTACCCAATAAACCCTTTTCATACAAGTCTACTATACTCTCTAATTAACATATGCAAATATCATCACTCTACTAGCAAAAAGTCACATCAAGTGAAGTAATGCAATCAAGTTAAACATGTATAAGCATGAATTATGAGCCAAATAGCAATGCACAAAAGAAAATATAACCCTCATCCCCCAACTTGAATATGACATTGTCCTCAATGGAAAATGAAAGAGAAATGAGAGAATATTACCAGAATTGTAGGGGCACATCCAGGTAGGCAAAGAGTAACATATGCACACTTCCCCTTTTTTTTTTTTTTTTTGCCCACGCGTGCGCCATAAAGGGCCGCACATGCGGTGCTCATCTTCCTCCCATGCCGAGTTTGGTTCTGGTTCTTTTTTTCTTTTCTTTTTTTCTTTTCTTTTTTTTTGTTTTTTTTTATAAACTAATAAACATCCATTCTACAACTAAAGGAACACAAATAAAATTAAAAAAAATCATAATGACCACTAAAAATACTAAAAAGAAGTAAATCAGTCATGGCTAAGCAAATTTTTTTTTTAGGATGAACACTAGATCAAAATAAAAAATAAAAAAAAAATCAAAAACTCTACAAATTGATTCTTACATTCACAAATCTACGCAAAAGAAAAAAAAAATTACCTTGAAAAAGTGAAGAAAGAGAGAAAAAGAATGGAGGTTCGTCGGAAAAAATGGTGGTCGACGGAGTTTTCGTCGGACGGAGAGGGAAGTGATGCCGGCGGTGAGACGATGGTGGTGAGGAAGAAGAGAGAAAAAGAAAAGGGAAGAAGAAGAAGGAGGAAGGAAGAAGAAAGTGGGTTTGTGTGGGGTTGTGAAAGAGAGAGAGAGAGAGAGAGAAATCTCAGATGGAGTGGGATTGGGAGTGTGTAGGTGTAGATAATGTTTGGGTTGTTTTTTTTTTTTTGGTACGAAAATAGGAAATAAAAATAAATAAATAAATAAAATAAAATAATTTTTTTTATGATTATTATTTTAATATATATATATATATATATAAATTATAAATAAAATAATTGTATATTTATTTATTTATATTTAAAATTTATTTATGTATTTATTTACTTAAATAAATTAAAAATGATAATAAAAATAAAATAAAATAAAATAAAAATAAAACAAAAACAAAACAAAACATTATTATTATTATTATTTTTTTTTTTTAAGAAAAGTTGCCCCGCACTTGGCCGCACCTGCTTTAATAGCAGTGGGCAGACTTCCAATCTCACAAATGTCCCGCACGTGCGGGGCCCAGGCCGCACGTGTGGCGATTTGAACCTTCTTCGCATATTTTATTTTATTTTTTTGTGGAAATATCGGCGTCCCGCACGTGCGGGGCCCAAGCCGCACGTGCGGCTTGGTCAACGCAGCTGCCCTCCGCACCTGTTTATTAAGCAGAGTGCAACTTTGATTTTCACCAAATGTCTCGCACGTGCGGGGCTCAGGCCGCACGTGCGGAAATTTCACCCCTTTTTTTTTTTTTAAGTGAACAAGTGTAACCATTTTTTATTTATTTATTTATTTAAAATTGAACAAGTATAACACCCTTTTTTTTTTTTAACACAGAAAATAAACATGAAAGCATGCTTTTAAACACAGAAAATAAACATTTCTACCTTCAATTGACATCCGAAATAAATATAGCACAAAAGAACATACGGAATGCCCACTAAAGGTATAATCTTCACGCGAAAACCACGGGTACTACTTTTCTCCCTAACTGTGTTTGTAACTTTCCCTATTCTCCAACAGGGTGACAGACTAGGTTGATTCGGTATCCAGAATCGAGGCACAAAAAGCTACCTCAACCTATGGGGCTGCCATACAGAGTTCAAGCCGAGGTAGTTTTGAAGCAATCTCGACACCCCTAGGTATTTAAACCAGACTCTAGTCTCGGAAATTCCAAACCTTTGTGTTCTAGACTTTGCCATTCGAACTCTAGTTTCCACCGTCTCAGTTGGTCTCCTAGGAACTCACTACAAACACGGTTAGGTGGCTATACCAGACCGTCAGATGTCGTTCGGGCACGAAAAACACCAAAGGAATTACACCTTTAGAGGATTTAAAGTCTCCTAGACGCAAGTAAAGCATAACGAGAACAAAGAAAAACATAATAGCATAGAAGGGAAAGAAAAGAGAACAAGAAATCAATCTATCAATCATAGTAAAATGGGTCCATCAAAGCAATGGACTCAATCATATCCCCATTCCCCATCCCCTCTATATATGGTTTTAATCTTTGGCCATTCACTTTGAAAGTGTGGCCAGTTTTTGGATCACGCACCTCAACGGCGCCATGACTAAATGCCTCAACAACCTCAAAGGGGCCATCTCATCTTGATCTTAGCTTACTCGGAAAGAGTCTCAATTTTGAATTAAAAAGCCACACTTTTTGGTCGGGTTCAAAGGATTTTCTATTAATGTGCTTGTCATGAAATTCTTTAGTTCGAGCTTTAAAAACTCTTGAACTCTCATATGCATCATTCCGGATTTCCTCCAGCTCATTGAGTAGCAATTTCCGGTTGAGCCCAGCCGCGGCCATATCGAAGTTAAACTTCTTTATGGCCCACAATGCTCGATGCTCAAGTTCAATCGCGAGATGACAAGCTTTACCAAACACCGCCCTATATGGTGACATCCCAATGGGTGTCTTATAAGCAGTGCGGTAAGCCCATAATGCATCAATTAACCGTTGTGACCAATCTTTCCTATCCGGTCTCACCGTTTTCTCAATTATGTTCTTTACCTCCCTATTTGAGACTTCCACTTGGCCACTAGTTTGAGGATGGTATGGAGTGCCAACTTTATGGGTGATAAAGTATTTCTTAACTACCGACTCAAAGAACCGGTTACAAAAATGTGTACCCTGATCACTTATTATGGGTCTAGGAAACCCAAAACGACTAAAGATATTTTCATGCAAAAAATTTGATTACCACTCTATGATCGTTTGTTCGGGTAGCTATTACCTCCACCAACTTAGAACCATAATCTACTGCCAAGAGAATGTACTCAAACCCGAACGACGACGGGAAAGGGCCCATAAAATCAATCCCCCAAACATCAAATATTTTTACCACAAGAATGGGGGACATTGGCATCATGTCACGCCGAGACATCGAACCCATTTGTTGACAGCGCAAACAAGTTCTACAAAATTGATGGGCATCTTTAAAAATTGTGGGCCAATAAAACCCGCTTTGTAAAATCTTGGTGGCCGTTTTATGTCCACTAAAATGACCGCCACATGCAGAAAAATGACAAAATGTAAGAATGCTATGCACCTCACTCTTCGGCACACACCGTCGGATCACTTGGTCAGAGCAATATTTAAACAACTCCGGATCCTTCCAAAAGTAATACTTGACCTGTGAAAAGAATCGGTCTTTGTCTTGCTTAGACCAATTCTGCGGAATTTGCCCAATGGCCAAGTAATTCACAATATGTGCAAACCACGGGGGGCTCGCTTGTGACATCTCAAAAAGTTGTTCGTCCGGAAACGAATTATGCAAAATAAGAGGGTCGCTATTATACTCAACGAGGATTCGGGAGAGATGATCCGCCACCACATTCTCAGATCTTTTCTTATCACGGATCTCTAAATCAAATTCCTGAAGCAACAAAATCCATTTAATCAACCTAGGTTTGGTCTCTTTCTTAGATAGTAAATACTGCAAAGTGGCATGATCAGTGAAGACTATGACCTTGGAACCTAGGAGATAAGACCGGCATTTGTCTAAGGCAAAGACCACAGCTAGTAACTCTTTCTCGGTAGTAGTGTAGTTCAATTGAGCATCCGAGAGAGTGCGACTAGCATAATATATAGCAAATGGTGCCTTATTGACCCTTTGGCCCAACACAGCCCCGACAGTATAATCGGAGGCATCACACATGATTTCAAAGAGAAGCGACCAATCTGGTGATTTCATGATTGGGGCGGTGGTCAAGGCCATTCTCAGTGTTTCAAATGCCTTTAAGCATGCCTCATCAAAGACAAAAGGCGCGTCCTTAACCAGTAAACTACGCAAAGGACGTGATATCTTACTAAAGTCTTTGATGAACCTATGGTAAAAACCTGCATGTCCTAAGAAAGACCTAATTTGACGCACAAAATTGGGTGGAGGAAGGCCTGGAATGAGGTCAACCTTAGCCTTGTCAACCTCTATACCTCGAGGGGACACAATGTGTCCCAACACTATACCCTCACGAACCATAAAATGGCTCTTTTCCCAACTCAAGATTAGGTTTGCCTCAGTACATCGTTCTAACACTCTAGTCAAGTTCCTAAGGCATTCCTCAAAAGACGGTCCAAACACCGAAAAGTCTTCCATAAAAACCTCTAAGAATTTCTCCACCATGTCAGAGAAAATGGCCATCATACACCGTTGAAAGGTCGCTGGTGCATTACATAGCCCGAAGGGCATGCGCCTGTAAGCAAAAGTGCCAAAAGGGCATGTGAATGTGGTCTTTTCCTGGTCAGGGGGGTACACCAGGACTTGATTATACCTCGAATAGCCATCAAGAAAACAATAGAAACCCTGCCCCGCTAACCGCTCTAGGATTTGGTCAATGAAAGGTAAGGGAAAATGGTCCTTCTTAGACGAGGAATTTAGTCTCCTATAATCAATGCACACTCGCCACCCAGTAGTGGTTCGTGTGTGGACTAACTCTCCTCCCTCATTATCAACAACAGTGATGCCCGATTTCTTGGGCACCACTTGCGTGGGACTCACCCACTTGCTATCCGAGATGGGGTATATAATACCCGCATCCAACAATTTCAATACCTCCTTTTTCACCACCTCTTTCATGTTAGGATTCAGTCTCCGTTGCATTTCGCGAGAAGGTTTGGTGTCCTCCTCTAGATGTATATAATGCATGCACACGGAGGGATCTATCCCTTTCAAATAAGCCACTGACCACCCTATAGCACTCCGATGTGCCACGAGAACACTCATTAACTGACTCTCCTGCGCTGCAGTCAAGTCAGATGCAATGATGACCGATAAAGTATCTTGGGGCCCTAAAAATGCATATTTGAGTGTGGCCGGGAGTGGCTTCAACTCAAGTGTAGGTGGTGTGACCAACGATGGTATGGCAGGCTCTCTCGATAGAGGAGAAAGTGACTCAAAACGGGCTTTCCATGGAGGAAAATCCGGTGTAGAAGAAGAATTAAGCAAGACATTCACCTCCTCAACCGACCCGTCAATATCAAAATTTTCAAACCCAAAATGAGCTAGACAAGCCTCTAAAGGGTCCTTTACAAGAATGAAGGGCAAAGTCTCCTCCACAATCTCATTCACAACATCCACTAATAAACACTCCTCTCTCTCATGAGGTTGTTGGGATGCTTAGAAAACATTAAGTTTCACTTGCATGTTACCAAATGAAACTTCCATAAAATTTGATGGGTCGTTGAACACACCAAAATTAAATACTAAACGATACCAAATTCAATCAGAATAATGGCAAGTTCAGGTATCGATCCACAGGGACTATTGTGAAATTAAACTAATTTAATTGTCAAATTCCTAAATTAATTTTGAATAAAAGATTGATTGTTTATAACCTAATTTAATAACGAATAAATTAAACTAAGGAATTAAATTATCAATAATAAATGAAATTGGGTTTAATAAATTGGGGAAAAATCCTAGGGTAGAGAATTCACCACTAACCACATAATTAGGGTATCCAATTGAAATCAATTATGCTATGGTTTGAACGGATTAATGCTTCGCAACTACAAGCTCAAAGCATTTAACAAGAAGATCATCACATTCAATGTACGAGCACGAACAATCTCAAGTAATACGAATCGTTTACTCTAAACTAAGGTAGTGATACGACTCGTTCCTCGTAGCATGGTTCGTCTCATACCTTGAATGTGAAGGAATAGAAAACTCATGTATGGATAACATTCAACAATCACAGAAAGTCAAATATTTGAAGAGATAATGAAAAATATAAATATGAACTTCTAAATTACCATACAATTGTTCAAACCTTTACATAATTAAAAATCAAAAAGAAAACAAAATAATTACATGGCTAGGGTTTCATCAAAACCCTAGAAAATGAGACTAGCCACTCATGGAGGAGTGGAAGGAGGTAGATAGAGAAGAAACCACCATGGGAGGCATCCTTGAAGCTTTTGTTTCTCGCCTCTTTCCCAAACCCTAGCCTCTCTCTTTAGGTCAAAACAATTTCAGAACCCTACAAAAGCCTTGTCCTTGCCTTTTTTTTTTTCTTCTACTCACTTCCAAACAGGTTTAAAACGTCGGTTTGACTTTTCCAGAAAAAGTCAACGCACGTGCGGGAAAGTCAACGCACGTGCAGAAAAATCATTACACGTGCGGGAAAGTCAACGCACGTGCAGGAAAGTCAACTCTGTCCAAATTCTGTCTTTTTGCCCATTTTATGCTCCGACGATGTATAACCTGATTGACATTCAACACACATAAAGTATATAGTTTGACCTGCAAGTGAAGTTAAGAGATTCTAATTAACGGCCTCAATGATGTACATTTTGGCCTTAATCACATCCCCCAATTTACTACTTGCTAGTCCTCAAGCAAGTAAAATGAAATAAAATTAAACAAAATCTATCTATTTCCTCTTTCGTGGGAAGACGGTTGCATTTAGCATATGCAACAAGCCTTTAAACCACAAGGTTACCCCAAGTGGACGAGTAAAGTCTCGTGAGGGTTTCCAGAAATGATACTCACAAACATTAACATATTCATATATACTCAACAACAAATGACCACACTACTCCACCTAACAATCAACTTATGTGCCACTACAGTGTGATATTGAGACATTATGAGTCATTAAAGGCACAGTGGACAAGCATGAAGGAACCTATTGAGTCGAAACCACAGTTCAGTTAACACAAAAGTAAAGTTCCCTATACTTGTGCATGCTAGTAGACAAGTCATGAGTACCCTCGGTGTAAAGTGCAATCTCCATATTAGTTAACTATCTACTATAATAGCCCAGTGTAACTCATAATAACACCCAACATATACAGAAAAACTAACCTGTTGCAGCCAAGATTCTCAATCTTTTTTTTTTTTGCAATGTCCTGATCTATTAAACTTTCTAATCAACCCATGTAGCAAGTTTTGGGCCAATGACTCCCAAACCAGACAGCTTTAGGGCATTAGGTGTAGAGACACCCCTACGGGCTTAATAACTCGAGTTAAAAAGGTTACGAATCCGAACTAGTCATTTTTCTTATTTTTCCTTAACTGTGCAATGTCCAAGTCCCTTAAGCTTTCTAATTAACCCATGTAGCAAGTTTTGGGCCAATGACTCCCAAACCAGACGGTTTTAGGGCACTAGGTGTAACTAAGTTCCTTAAGCTTTCTAATTAACCCATGTAGCAAGTATTGGGCCAATGACTTCCAAACCAGACGGTTTTAGGGCACTAGGTGTAAAGACACCTCTACGGGCTTAATAACTCGAGTTAAAAAGGCTACGAACCCAAACGAGTCAAGTGTTTTTTTTTTGAAGAGAATCTTGGCTCCTCATTTATTCTTTTCTATAACCTAGCTATTATCAATGATGTACACCAAGGATTATAATAAAGAGGTCACCGCTATGAGAGTGTGTTCATGTGAATTAAGGCATACTCATGAAAGTGTACTAAAACCACAAAAGCTATGATGGTGTGTTCATGTGAATTAAGGCATACTCATGACAAGTGTACTAATACCACAAACATAAACAACTCTCCTCGTGCAAACATAGCATGCAAGTATCTACCCAATAAACCCTTTTCATACAAGTCTACTATACTCTCTAATTAACATATGCAAATATCATCACTCTACTAGCAAAAAGTCACATCAAGTGAAGTAATGAAATCAAGTGAAACATGTACAAGCATGAATTATGAGCCAAATAACAATGCACAAAAGAAAATATAACCCTCATCCCCCAACTAGAATATGACATTGTCCTCAATGGAAAATGAAAGAGAAATGAGAGAATATTACCAGAATTGTAGGTGCACATCCTGGTAGGCAGAGAGTAACATATACACACTGCACACTTTTTTTTTTTTTTTAAAGAAAAGAAAGAACTAAAAAGAAAAATAAAAATAAAAATAAAAATAAAAGAGACAAAGCAGTATACAGGCGAGTACTATGGAGAAGCCGGTGGTGGTGGTGGCGGGAAATGCTGGGCAAACAAGGCTTGCATCAAAGCGCGCGTCTCGAAGGCGTCATCCTGACCCTGTTGCCGGATGGCGAGGTTGTCGGCGTGTAACTGATCGAAGCGCGCTTGAGAATAGTCGCGATGCGCCTGAAAATCCGTGCGCAACTCCATGAGACTCTGTTGGTGATCACGAAGAGTACGGTGGACCTGATCCACAGAGTGCTGAAGCTGTAAGTACTCCTCGCGAGTCATATAGAGTGGGTCCCCTTGGGGAGGCACGGGGGGAACAGGATGAGCTAGGTCGTCATGTACGGGGTCTTGGGCCTCATCAACTGGGGCACCAACCGGCTGCGGGATGTGAGATATGCTGTGCTGCCATGCCCGCTGGCCGAATGTTGGATACCCTCTATCAATCTCCTCATCCTCAGCAATGGGGAGGTGGTTCAGCTCAAATACAAGTGTCAACAAATTGGCAAATAGTAGTGACCAAGTCAGGTTCTGCATAGGATCAGGCCGAACTGCCTCACGTAGAAATTTCTACAAATGCATCAAAATGAAATGCTCAAGCGGGACCTGATAGCCAAGCTGATACCCGTGTAAAACCCGTACAAACTCCAAACGGCGCTCAGCTCGATGCCCAAGTGGAAGGACATTCTTATGGACCATAGAATCAAGGAAAAGCAAGCGGCTAGGTAGCTTGCTCCGCCGCAAGCATGTGAAATTGGTGTCACCGTGGGCTCCCGAGAAGTATTGTTGGATGAGGCGATGTATGGGTTGTCAATCCTCAACTTCCGGGAAGGGCCGATATTCTGGTTTGGCGAAAAACTCTAACACTGTGGCAATCATGGCTGAGGTGGTGTGGACAACATGACCATAAATGTTAGAGAGCAGTCCAACCGCGGTGGGTGTCTCATGCAGGCTCTGGTAGAATAGGCGTACCAGACGAGGATAAGTGGACGCTGTCACAGCGCAAATGCCCAACTGTTGCCGGAGTCGGAGCTGCTCAACGGCCCAAGTAGTGCCCTCGTCACGCTGGAAAATTGCAGGTTGAACTGCGTGAGCTTGTGAAGAGGGCGTGAAGCCCACTCCGGCAGTAGCAAGTCACCTGGTGGTGGTGGCGGCGAGGATGGTGGTGACGGTGGTGGTGGTGGCACCGAAAAGGAGACACCCCTAGCCTTTTTGGAGGCCCGAGCAAAGACACGACGACTCATATCCTGCACACACCAACAATAAATACAGATACCCGTGAAACCAGTATGAGAATCAAATAAAATATGAAAGCACAAATTTGCCCACTAATGTACCACATGCAATTCCCACTGTTTGTTTGTTTGTTTTTTTTTTTTTTTTTAATATATAAAAACGAAATTAATTAAATAAATGAAGTAAAATGTCATTAAATTAAATTAACTAAACTATAAAATAAACTAAACTAAACTAAACTAAACCATAAAATAACTAAACTACAAAATAGACTAAGGTATAGAATAAAACAACCAAAACTAAACATATATTTTTAATTTTTTTTAGTTATTTTTTTTGTTTTTTATTTTTTATTTTTTAATTGAAGAGAAGAAAATTAAATAAAACTTCAGAAAATAAAATAAAATAAAAACTAAACTACGTATTAATTATATGAACAATGACATCATAGAATAAGATAAAAATAAAATCACTAACTACACAAGTATAAGAAAAATAAAAATAAAACCAAATTTCACTAACTAATTAAACTAACCAAAATCACTACGAAGCAATTTAAACTAAACAAATATAACAAATAAAAAAAAAAACTAAATAAGGATTAGTATTAGTACCATTATTTATGAGGTTTTTTTTTTCATTTTTTTTTTGAACACACTAAAATTAAATACTAAACAATACCAAATTCAATCAGAATAATGGCAAGTTCAGGTATCGATCCACAAGGACTATTATAAAATTAAACTAATTTAATTGTCAAATTCCTAAATTAATTTTGAATAAAAGATTGATTGTTTATAACCTAATTTAATAACGAATAAATTAAACTAAGGAATTAAATTATCAATAATAAATGAAATTGGGTTTAATAAATTGGGGAAAAATCCTAGGGTAGAGAATTCACCACTAACCACATAATTAGGGTATCCAATTGAAATCAATTATGTTATGGTTTGAACGGATTAATGCTTCGCAACTACAAGCTCAAAGCATTTAACAAGAAGATGATCACATTCAATGTACGAGCACGAGCCATCTCAAGTAATACGAATCGTTCACTCTAAACTAAGATAGTGATACGACTCGTTCCTCGTAACATGGTTCATCTCATACCTTGAATGTGAAGGAATAGAAAACTCATGTATGGACAACATTCAACAATCACAGAAAGTCAAATATTCGAAGAGATAATGAAAAATATATATATGAACTTCTAAATCACTATACAATTGTTCAAACCTTTACATAATTAAAAATCAAAAAGAAAACAAAATAATTACATGGCTAGGGTTTCATCAAAACCCTAGAAAATGAGACTAGCCACTCATGGAGGAGTGGAAGGAGGTAGATAGAGAAGAAACCACCATGGAAGACATCCTTGTAGCTTTTGTTTCTCGCCTTTTTCCCAAACCCTAGCCTCTCTCTTTAGGTCAAAACAATTTCAGAACCCTACAAAAGCCTTGTCCTTGCCTTTTTTTTTTCTTCTACTCACTTCCAAACAGGTTTAAAACGTCGGTTTGACTTTCCCAGAAAAAGTCAACGCACGTGCGGAAAAGTCAACGCACGTGCGGGAAAAGTCAACGCACGTGCGAAAAAGTCAACTCTGTCAAAATTCGGTCTTTTTGCCCATTTTATGCTCCGACGATGTACAACCTGATTGACATTCAACACACATAAAGTATACAGTTTGACCAGCAAGTGAAGTTAAGAAATTCTAATTAACGGCCTCAATGATGTACATTTCGGCCTTAATCAGCCTCCATTTGGACTGAGCACAACCCTCTCAGGAGGTTGGCCTCGCCAAACCGTGCCATTGACCGCACGGCGGCATCCTCCAACACCCCAACTAGGCGGTCGGCCGCCACCCTGGTTTTCTCCCCTTCCTCTACGGAGCGTCCTGCCAACACACGCGCGTGATACATCGCGGTTGACAGCACGGCACCCATCCCTGGCGTGCTGGCCCGATCTTCCCTCTCATAGGGCTGGAGGTTCCTTCTGGTACAGGGACTGCCATCACCATTTGGGCGCTTGGGCTCACATGTTCTTTTTACACTTGGGCCCTTGACCCTTCGTCTTCTTTTGCCACCTGGGCGGTCTCCATGTTTTCTTTCAACACTTGGGCGCTGGGACCCTTATCCTCCTTCGCCGCAAGGCCGATCTCCCCTTCTAGAGCTACCCCCACCATTCCCTCATCCACCTTCTCCACCATGGGGACGTCCTCACCCCTAACCTTCAACTTCTTCATGATAGGGGCGTTTTTTCCCCCATCGACAGCTGCCCTCCTCTTCTTTGGCTTCTTCAACACTACCTCCACTTCCTACTTGCCCCTCTCCTTCGACGGGTCTACTGGTGGTGGCAAGGGGGCGAAACCAGCTAAGTCTTTGTCGCCCAATGGTTTGGGACGCGGTTGGACACGCTCCCTTATCACCAGTTTAAGGGCAGGCCCCAACTGTGCCTCCTTGTACTTTTCGGCTCTGGCGAAAGTCTTCCGCTCCTCCGTCCTTCGCCTTGCCTCCACCTCCTCCCCTGTAGGGTCTTCTTCAGTTGGTTGCGGTCCTAGCCCCAAGGCATATAAGGATGAAGGGCGGACTAGGTCATCCTATCTGACACCCTCTTTCTCCCTCCACTCCTTCACATGTTTAACCCTTTCTTCTGCCTCCACCCCCAACTTCGGCTCCACTGACTTTGTGGGAACCTTCCATATCGTCCGAACCCCTTCCGCCCCATTCGCCGATATGAAGAGCCATATCGGCCTCTACCCCTTTACAGACGATGGTAGCCCAGCTACTAACCCCCTACCCGCCACCACCTGCAAAGTCACCCAAGTCTCTTGTTGACCGAATGCCTTGTAGCACCAAAAGAACTCTTCGACTATCATCACCGATCTGTCGGTCGCCCGTGGCCACACGATCGCGCAAGCCATTACAATTTTCTATGCTTTGGGCATCAGTTGCCCCGGCACTGCCTCCAGTCAGTTCAGTATATCTACCACTACCGAGGGGATGGGCAACCTGAGCCCAACCCGTAGCGCTTCTTCATGTAATGAAAACTCTGCCAGCCGCGCATCTGACGCCTACTCCTTCGATGTGCACACCCTTAACTCTACCTCTGCCGGAATTTGGTACTTTCGTCGTACCTCCTCCAATTCTTCCGCTATAAATGTGGACCTGTCGGGCTTGGTGTGCCAATGGTCTGGCTCCACTTGGCTAATCGGCCTAGCGACGGCAATCATCGTCTTCGGGCGGGCCCACACCACTTGCCCCGCTGCCCTCTCCTCCCTTCGCTCCGCCCAGTACTGTTCCGCTAGTTTCACTGCATCGTCGTCCCCCAAAGAGTCTAGTCTTGTGGCTAGCACTTCCTTTTGGGCCATTTCTTCGACATGGCTGCGTATTGATTCGGACGCGGGCACAAGGAAATTCACAAAGTGTTGTAGATGTGTATCACTAGAAACAAATGAGTTTATTTCTGGGACATGTTGGTTTTTTGCGAAAAGATAAGTAAAGCGAATAACTCCAAATACCCACGGTTTGCCTATATCCCAAGGGTCAAGATTAAATTTCGCCAGCTTGAAAAATTTCAAAAAACTGCCGCCCCTGCCTTTTCACTGCCCTATATCACCTCGTCCCTTCATTTCTTACTAACGCGTCACCTCTCCCACCCAGGATCCTGCCATGTGTATGACCATGATCCACTACTCCTTTCCCCTCCCCTGTCTATTCCACTTCACTTCACCACGTGCCCTGCTGCTCCTCAAGCCCCGCGCACCGCCACTTCTCCTTCTCACTCGGCTACCCTTCGTTGTCGACCATTCTCATGATCATCCCCTCCCCTCAGCCACCCTTCGAGGTCGGTCCTCCTCACGGTCGGTCTGCCCACTCGGCCACCCCTCACGGTCGGTCCTGCTCACGGTCGGTCTGCCCACTCGACCACCCTTCGCGGTTGGCCCTCCTTAAGGTCGGCACATCCCCTCGACCACCCTTCACGGTCAGCCCTCCTCAAGGTCGGCACATCCACTCGACCACCTTTCGCGGTCGGCCCTCCTCACGGTCGATCCTCTCTCCATCGATACCTCACGACCCTTGTTTTCTTCCTTATTCCCTTCATTAGACAGAAGCCGCACTTAGGAATGGGGGACTACTGACATAGGTGGGCCTATAGGAGCGTTTGGCCTATCACTTAGAACCCAATACATAATTCAAACACCAAAGCCCAATAGTGTTAGAGCTCAACGTGACATTAAGAACCAATGACATCCAGACAGCTGTCAAGAGTAGAACCAGCCATATCGGCAGACAAAGATCCTGCAAAGTTATTGCACCACACATCAGCCATTAATGAGGTTTCCTGCAGTATTTATTGCGATAACCCCTCCCCGTTGGAACAGAACAGCCTTACCATAAACAAGGCAAGCTAGAACGTAGGATTTCGGCCAACATGATGGCTCGGAATGGACAAGAAAATGATGAGCAATGGATATAAGCAGGCTCCTAAGACAAAGAAAATGTTAAGCTTTTCTATCACTAATCTATCTCTATATTCCATCTCTCTCTTTCTAACTTGCTTGTCGGAGGGTTCGCTGGGGGACTTCTCGTTCCCCGTTGAACTCTTATGCAGGTCTCTCCGTGGGCTTGGCGTCTTGGGCACCAGTTTGGGAAGCGTGGATCAAACCGACCCATTCCGTCTAGAACTTGCTATATCATCAAAATACATCCTTGAAGTCTATTTAAAATACATATTGTCCACTGTGATTATCAAAATTACAAAAATCTTCTTGTTAGACTTTGCCATTTAAACAAAAAGAAATTCCTAACTATCCTATAAAACAATGCAATTATCAAAATTGTTAATTGAAATATATTACCATATCATTAGAAATTGACTTAATGATTGATTAATAATAGGAGTTAATTGGAATGTAATTTGTAAAACCACAAAACACAATTACTATTTTAAGTAAATTTCAATAATATATTTATAATTTGTCCCTTTTTAAATTAAATTTTTATAACATGATAAAGTTAAAATTATTGTCCTACATACATCACAAATGTTTTTTAAAAATAATTTATATGTCCGAATATATAACATACACATAAATAAATTAATTTAAATGATCATGTAAATTTATTGAAATTATACTTTCATAGTACGATAGGGTTAAAATTTATTTATTTTTATATTGCAAACACTACAACATATTTTAAAAATATTTTTGGATAAATTGCACCATTGGCTTTTTTTATTTATTTTTAATTTGAGTGAAATTTCATTTTGATTTTCGTAATTTCAATTTGAACAATTTAAACCTTACATTTTCAACTTATTGGAATGTGATCCCTTCATCATGTGTCGTTAATATTTTGAACGGAAAGGATCACGCATAAAATAAAGGGACCAAAGTGAAATAAAAAAAAATTATAGGGACTATTGGTGTAATTTTGAATTCTATTTTAGCCCCTCTAGTTTTCTACATAATCTTTCCCCGTTCAAAATTCTAATGATAAAGTGATGGAGAGATCACATTGCAACGAAATTAAAAATGTAAGGTTCAAATTGAGAAATTACAGGAACTAAAGTGACATTTCATTTAAACTACAAGAATTAATAGTGTAATATATATGTGTGTGTGTGAGTGTATGTGTACATATAAAAATATTTAAAAATAAGTGAATTAATACTATCAGATGTATTTATTTAAGGAGATTTTTTTTTAGGTCCCTGGTATAAAGATTTTATAACATAAAGAACATTTAATATTTTAAGAATGGCTAAGATCCCTCAATATCGATCTAGAGAAATTTCAATCCCAGAGAAATTCTGGACTTCTCAAAGAATTTCTCTGGGTTCAAACTAGAGAAAATTGAAATTTCTCTGAGTACCAAAGAAATCTAGAGAAAATTGTGTTGATAAAATTTGTGTGGCTTTGTGTGGCTCTATCTAGAGAAAATTGTGTTAGAGAAAATTTGTGTGGCTTTGTGTGGCTCTATCCAGAAAAAATTGTGTAGAGAAAATTTGTATTTTTGATCAAACCAGAGAAAATTGAACAAAAACAAAAAGTCAGATAAGAGGATTTCTCTGGTTTAGGCATGTAAATACACTAATCAAGCTCATGAACACAAAGTTAGATTTTACTCACTATTGAATCTTCAGCAACAATTTTCTCTGTGTTTTCAAATTTATCTGATTTGCTTACAAATTTATCTATGTTTCAACAGAATGATCTACTACAATTCCAATCTGCACAAACAATAAACATAGACTCTACCACATACATACATACATACAGATAAATCCAGTACCTTCTGGAGCTGATTATAGCTAACATCGCCGCGATGCTTTGACCAAAATCCATGGATAGAAACTGATCCATTGGAATAAGATAACGAGTACAACGACGACATACCATTACTGAATTGATCAAACCCGAATCCGAGTTCGATGCAAGCCTTGAGCTCGTCGAGGTTCTTGTCGGTGACAGTCTTGCTTTGCCGTCTCCATCGATCTTTACGAAGCGACGGCGGGACGATAATGTTAGGGCGGTGGTGGTGTTGTCAGAGATGAAGACCGAGAGAGAAGAAAGAAGCAGACAGAGAGAGGATTGTGCACACACACACACACACACACACACACAGAGGGTTTGGTTTGGAGAGAGAGAGAGAGAAACGAACTCGCCTTGGAATGAAGATCGCAGAGAGAGAGGGAGTCAAATTTCTCTGTGATATATGGGTGTAGGGTTGAGGGACTTTAGACATCATAAAATAATATCATAGATCTCTTCCATTACTAAAAATGAGAGAAGGATCTTAGACTAATTTTTTCTATATAATTAATGGGATGTTTGTGATCCCTTCACCAAATAGTAAGTGTCAGCATATTTTTGTTAAATATGAAAAGGTTATATGTGATTTAATAAAATTAGATGTCTATAATACAACTTCCAAATGTAACTTTCATAATATATTATGAAACATATTATGAGAATGTATTTTCATAATATTTGTCTATATATATAATAATAATAATAAGATGTCCATAATTATTATTATTCCAAATGCAAGAGGTGCCTTTAATAAAATGTATTTTCACAAATATATATAATTTAGTGTATTTTCAGGAAGTATTTGTGGTTTTTACTCCCTATTAATTATTATTTCTTTTACTCTTTGTAACAACTTAGTGTCTAACACTAGCAATTGAAGATAGGCTGCCTAAATGAACAACAGGGCAGATCAATAATTCATTCAAGTACTTGTGTTTAAATACAACAATGAGGTTAAACTGACACCAAATTAGTAGTCTAAGGCGGCCTTCTTCCAATGGCAAGTATGAAACTAAATTGAAATTTACAATGTTTGAAATTGAAACCACACCTTATTTCAAATTACAAACTTTGAAATCGAGCCTTAAATAAAGATCCGATAACCACAATCTAACAAACAAATCTTCTCATGTCTGAAGTTTTACACTGATCATGAATATCAAAAGCCAAACATATCTGCATATCACAAGTCGAAAGACAATTATATCTCTACATTGAGAATGGAAGAGAAACCACCACCAACTGAAAATGGAAGTAAATTACCTTTACAACTTCCTATTATTCTCGGCTTCCTCTAGCATTGTTGATTGGGATAGGCTTCTTTCCAATTGAAGTGGACGATCAATCAAGTTTCTGTAAGAGGGTCGAGGAAGTCCAGTTTTTGTGAGAGAGCCAGGCATTGCACAACAAAAGAACCTACCGCGTGACCCACTTCCTTGTTGATTAATGCTGCTCCCCAATTCCGACGTTTCTTCTATACCTTTGTCAAGGGCATTATAAGATTTTGCCTTCTCCTCTAAAACTTCATTTCCTTCTATAAGTAAAACTAGGCTTTCCATGTAATTCTCCAAATGAAACGATTGTTTCAACCCATGGATTCCAAGATACACTATTTGCCTCGTCTTGAAATCATATGTAACCAACTTCCCCTCTCTATCTTTTGCCAAAAATTCACCATTCTTCCTAAAACCTACAGCTTTGCTTATACCAAAATCAATTGTGAAGAATTTAGTCCAAGACTCAACCGCACCATACTCTTTCATCACCCATATATCACAATTCTTACTTGGATACCCCCAATCCCTATCATAATGGAACAAACAAATCGATTCCTCATACACTGCAACCGATGCAATTAGTCTGAACACATTAGCAGCACAATCCGGGAGCTTTATCTCATGAAACACTTCAGTACTGATGTTGAATGACAGTATCAAATAGCGCCTTATTTCCTTCTCATTGCCTCAAACCCAATCCAGTGGCAAGCCCGGTTCACAAAAGCATTGGAAACGCATTCCATCAAATTATATGATGGGGAAATAGTATTAATAGTTCTCCAAGTCCCTATGCTAAGCATATAAACATCGACCTCTACCGGAAGCCTGTAACCAAAGTTCTTGTGAAAATATATAAGTCTCACCACCTTAAAATCGTTAGCCAAGGGATCAAGTCCGAATCCAAGGATAAACGTATAAGAACCGTGAGACTTATATGTAATGCGAGGCGTTGGAAGATTCAAACATCTCTTGATTGATGGGTTCCATAAAATCGTAGTTTGATCATGAGACGACAAGCACACTAACCCACACGAACCCACTACCCTCAAATAATACTTTGTCCAGTTTGTAAATGGGCAATCAAATGTTGTACACTCATTGAATATGTTGTTATTGCAATGCACTGTGAACTGATCTTTGCCATCAGTGTGGTGCCTAAGTAGTACTAATTCATTGTTGTTGTTTGCAAGAGTTTGGTTTGTGTGTGATGTGATGAAATTGGGACTATTGATTAGAGAGTTCCATGATTTGCATACACACCTCATTTGTAATAGGGACTTGACCGGTAGGCTTGCCAAGATATCAAACACCACTTCTTGTGGTAGATTGTCCGACATATTGTTCGCCTTGTGAGAAATTTCTCTGGTTTGGTTATGGTTTTGCCTTCAGATTTTCAGAGATTGATCTGTTCCTTGCACTCTCATGGAACTCTCACATTTGATGTTCCTTCCAACCTGACCTTCATTTGATGAGATTTGTTGGCTAGACAACCCCATAATTGTCCAAGCAAAAGTGAAAAATTGTGGGATATATTTGAGGAAGGTTTGGCATCATTAGAATGGACTCCACCACTAAGAAAAAGCTATGTTTGTAGATTAGTAGATGGATACAATGGTGTGATCCAGATGCTCATTGGTTTTATACAAATAATAAAACTTTTATTCTCTTTAAAATATCTTTTTCATATTATTGTAATAATTTAATTTTATCAATTTAATTTTTAAAATTTAGACTTCTAGTCAAATTCTTGTCGAATAGAAGACGTCTTGCAAAAGACGAGTGTGCTTCTTGTCGCCAGAAGGGGCATTGGGCAAAAGATTGTCCCAATAAAGACAAGAAAGAAGAAAAGGTGAACGTTACACGAGATGGAGATAATGGTGAAGGATCACTCACTCTGATGATCCAATCCATTCATCTTTAGGCCTTTATTGCAGATTATTCATAAAAACTCATATTGATTCAATAATCGTAAACACATTATATATGAGAATTTACTGTCTCACTACCACAATAATCTATAATAGTCAAATGATTCTTAGAGGTTTTTGGTAGATACACCAATTATTGTACTAAATAATATATTAATTGATGATGTGACATAATTTAAGAAATTTTTAGTATTTGTAATTTGTATAATGGGAGAAATCAATAACAATATCATAACTATCATTGATACACTAGCTAATATACTAATTAGTACATATATCACCACCGTTCATAATTATATCTAACATATAATATGCATCATGAATATTAAAATGACCTATTGCATTCCACTAGCTATGTTTCTCCACCCACCCCACCCAGCACCAGTGAGTGAAGTCAAGTCAAGCTACTAAAAATAAAATCACTCCACTTCCATCCATCCAATTTTTTAAACCAAGACCACTTACTTTATATTTATGGATTTGAATAAAAATTTTAAAAGAAAGAGAAAAAAAAATTTTATATTTCATTCATCTTTTCCTCGCTTTTTTTCTTTCTTTCTTTCTTTTCTTTCTAAATTCCTATTCAAATCCATAATTCAAAAACATTCTTCACTAATTTGGAATAACCAACAATGGATAGAAAATTGAAGAAGCAAATCTAGATTGCACTTGAGTCATTCAATGATCTACAAATCCCATATCCCATATTGCATTTCCAAAGTTAAAGAATAGCCAAGACCCAAAACAGTTAAATCTAATACTAGCACAACCAAAAACAAGCAAGTATGAAACCCCACCACCACCCCAGCCAAGACCCTAAACAATTATGCTAAAACCAGCATAACCACAGCCCATGTAATCAGGAGAAATTATTCAGTTCTAGGAACAAGTCTATCTGGTGCTCCAATTTCCACAATAATTACTTTACATAATAAGGTCCATCACTTTTGTGTGAATATTTTAAAAGACAACATAAGATACGTTAATTAATAAATAGTATAGAGCATGGTTTCAGGAGTACTAAATTTTTTTTGTAGCCAGTAGTGGTGAGCCTTGACGCACAGCATTTTGTGGAGAACATGCAACATCATTCTATGATCTTAGCACATCCTACACTCAAATCATGTCTATAAAAGCTACTGTTTAAGCATTGTCTAGCTCATCCAAAACTGCTTAGAGAAATCTAGTGAACAAAATATGGGTTCCTCTTTGCATCTCTTTCTGTTCATGCATGTACTCTTCTTATCACTCTCTCGCTTTCATCTTGTAATAATAATGGCTAACTCTTTGTCTGCTGAGCAGCCAAAATGCCATGCAGACGAGAGCTCCGCCCTGCTGCAATTCAAACAAAGCTTTTCAATTGGCAAATCCACTTCTAGTGATCCTTCTGCTTATCCGAAGGTTGCATCATGGAACCTTGAAGGAGATAGTGGCGATTGCTGCTCATGGGATGGCATTGAATGCAATCAGGAGACGGGTCATGTGATTGGGCTTGACCTCAGCAGCAGTTTCCTCCACGGTTTTATCAATTCAAGCAGCAGCCTCTTCAGCCTAGTTCACCTTCAGCGACTTAACCTTGCTTATAATGACTTCGATTACTCTTGCATTCCATTAGAAATTGGCCATCTCTCAGGGCTAACAAGTCTCAACTTTTCCTCTTCTGTATTTTCCGGTCGAATCCCTTCGGAAATCTCAAAATTGTCCAAATTGGTTTCCATTGATCTTTCTTTCAATGTAGACTCATCAAATTCAGGACTGAAATTTGAAAAGCCTGGTCTGAGAAGCCTACTTCATAACTTGACTAACCTCAAAGTGCTTCGTCTCAATGACGTGAGCATATCTTCTGAAGTACCTGATACGTTGGCCAACTTAACTTCCTTGACAACTCTCGTTCTTGAAAGTTGTGGGTTGCATGGTGAGTTTCCAATAAGCATATTTTATCTACCAAACCTTCAAGTTCTTGATGTAAGTTCCAATGGATATCTCATTGGCCATTTGCCCGAATTTCATCCAAGTAGCCCCCTTCAAGATTTGATGCTTTCTGGCACCAGCTTTTCAGGGAAGCTACCAGATTCGATTGGAAATCTTAATTTCTTGAATCAATTAGATTTCTCTAGCTGCTATTTCTCAGGGTCCCTTCCAGCTTCACTCGGTAATTTGACCCAACTCAATTATGTGTCGCTTTCATCCAACAAATTTAATGTAGGGACCCTACAATTGCTTGGTAAGCTAACTGAACTCACTGACTTGGACCTTAGTGACCTCAATCTATACGGTTCGATCCCATCAGTTCTTTCAAACCTAACTCAACTTTCTCATTTAGACCTGTCCTACAATCACTTGAGTGGTGAAATAACATCTCATATAACCAACCTAACCCATCTAATTTGGCTAGATCTTTCAAGTAATCAATTGCGAAGCCCAACCCCCAGGTCATTCTCTGAGCTAAAGAATCTTGAATTAAAGATATGTTATGGTTGAATTCGTGCAACTTGAGGGAAGTCCCAAATTTCTTGTAATTCCAAGACAAACTTGATGTTTTATCTCTTGCTGAAAACAAAATTCATGGCGAAATTCCGGCATGGATGTTGAACACAAGTGTAGAAACTCTAGTTGGGATAAATCTTCAGAATAACTTTCTAACAGGCTTTGAGCAACATCCAGGACCACTACCAATTCCACCATTATCCATCCACTATTATAGTGTCTCATACAACAAATTGACAGGAGAACTTCCGCCATTGATCTGTCGAATAAGTTCTCTTTATGTTCTTGATTTGTCTAATAACAACTTGACTGGAACTATTCTTCCATGTTTGAGTAACTTCAGTGATTCTTTGAAAGTTCTAAATCTCAAAGGCAACAACTTTCAGGGTCCCATTCCTCACTCATACAATAGAGGAAACAAATTGAAGATGATTGACTTCAGTGATAATAAATTACAGGGGAAGGTGCCAAGATCATTGGCAAATTGTACTGAGCTTGAGATTCTTGATCTCTCAAATAATCTATTTGACGATACATTCCCCTTGTGGTTAGGAGATCTTACAAAGTTACAGGTTCTCATCTTGCGATCCAACAAATTCTATGGTGCAATAGTGAATCCCAAAATTAAGTTAGAGCTACCAAATTTGCACATCATTGACCTCTCTCATAATGGTTTTACAGGTAATTTGCCATCAAAATACTTTCAAAGTTGGAATGCAATGAAATTTTTTGATGTCGACAAGATGAAATATATGGACACAATCATTGATGTTGGCGGGAACAATGACACCCAATGGAGTTATGACTATTCGTACACAATGAGCATTATAAACAAGGGTGTAAATACAGAATACCAGGAGATCCCGAATATCTTCACTGCCATTTATCTCTCAAGCAACAAATTTGAAGGGGTGATTCCAAAATTTATTGGAAACCTTAAAGGGGCTTCAGGTGCTCAACCTTTCCAACAATGACCTTAATGGTGGAATCCCATCATGCTTGGGGAAACCTAACAAACCTTGAATCTTTGGGCCTTTCTCAAAACAAGCTCGCGGGAGAAATCCCTCAGCAACTGGTACTTCTCACTTTCCTTGAATTTTTAAATGTCTCAAATAACCATCTCACTGGACCCATTCCACATGGGAAGCAATTCAACACATTCGACAACAATTCCTACAAGGGGAATTCAGGATTGTGCGGAGACCCTTTATCAAGGAAATGTGGAAAGTTAGAGGCACCACCACCATCGAACTCGGAACAAGATAATGATTTAGTGTTCCCAAGTAAAGTTGATTGGATTTTCATATGCACGGGATATGTGAGTGGGATAGTAGTCGGGGTGGTTATTGGGCACACAATAACCACAAGGTTTCACGAATGGTTCATCGAGAATTTTGGAAGGAAACAGCACAAGCCGAGAAGGGAGAAAAGGAGGGGACACGGAAATCGAAGTTGATTAGGCATTGCTTCACAAGTTATTTCCTTTGGGGTACGTTTCTAAATTTATTGATTTATTTATGTATAATGCTTTCATGATATATTTTTAGATGAATTGTGTACTCTATCTTCTACTTATAGAATCGCATAGATCATCTTACCCAAAATTTCCATTCCCATGTATTAAAAGCACTCTTAATTGCATAATCATGTCTCGAGTTTTCTATATTTGAGATTCTTGACACATCATATCGTTAAGTATAGGGATCATGAAATTTTGGGTATAGAGAATCTCTAACTTTATGGTAATACTACTCTATGTATCTTGTTTCACAAAGACAACAAACAATGTTGGATAGGTTGAGGCACACACCCCCCCCCCCTCCAAAAAAAAAAATATATGCCATCATTTAAAACAGTACATGAATCATGTCAACATAAGATAGGATTAGAAAAACATTGTTAATATAATTCTTCTATATTTTAAAAAACATTGTTATTTCTCTTTCTTTTTCATATTCGGAGAGAGATAAAACATATGACTTGGAGGCTTTTCTGGGACTCTGACTTAAGCCCTTACAAATCCCCATGCCTGCATTCAAGGGGTGGACATTGACCTGGACAAAATTTAATAAAACCTTTTCCTTTTATTTTATTTGTATTTCCCGTATGTTTTTTTATGTTACTTGTGCTGTATGAGTGAAGATTGAGGGGTTAGTCCCTTTACCCTTTCTCCTTTTAGTGATTTTTTTTTTTTTTTTTTCCAAAATACTAACATTTTTTTTGTGCGTGTGTGTGTTAAGAAGTATTCTTTAATTTTTTTATTCTCTACCATATTCACGAATTTCTTTGTATGTTTTCTATAGGTGCTATTGTGAGATTGTTGAGGAAAGACAACTTCTGTGCATGTTGGAATTTCATGGAGTTGGAATGTTCTTTGTGCTATGAATAGTTTTCTTATTGTTCCAAGGCTGTGAAAGTAGAACTATTTGGATAGTATGATGCTTTTGTAATTTGAATTTGAACTTTTAGACAATGTGATGCTTTAAGTAGTAATAGTTTGAACTTCCAGCCTGAATAATTTGATTTTTTTTTTTAATTTGTTTTTGGAATATTATGAATACGCTAGTCATTTAAGTTGTGTAATTTTTTTTCCCCTAATAAATATTATATGTTGTGTAATTAAAACAAAACTTTGAAGAATGTGACTTCGATAAGGATTGTCATATTACAAATAATTATACTATAGCAAGATTTGTTCAAAGGTCCAAATTACAGCCCATACATATTAGTACAGTGGGCTGGTCTAGGATACGAAGTTTGTTCAGGGTTGGATTTGGGATAACCAAATTAGGCTCAATACAGGGCCATATTTTACTAACCGACTCTTTCGAGTACGCAGCACAAATTTTCTCAAACCAACAACTCCCTCAGTAGACCAGAAATAATTGCCCCCACAAAAGAAACTCAAGTCACTCTCATGCCAACCACTCTTACTAACTCAAACACCAACACTGCCAACTCCCACACACCTAGTAAGGAATTCTTAGAGATGTTATATGGACATCAATCCATCTAATCCACTTCTTGGTATGAACAATAATACTCCAACACCAAACACCCCCATAATGGGTTCCAAATACGCACAAACCACTCGAATGACCAGAACACCCCACTTTTAGAAATTACAAACAAAAGCTAACTTTTCAAGCGCAAAAAGTACCACTCGAGCGCAAAAAACACCGCTCGAGCGAAGAATACCAACTCTCTGAAGTTTTGCAGACAGAAGACCACCGTTTGAGCACGAGAAGGGCTACTTGAGCACAAGAAGCACCGCTCGAGCGTAAAATACACTCTCCCAGTAGTTTTGCAGACCTACAAAAGTACTGAGAGTTTGCAAAGACCGCTCGAGCCCAAGAAGCTACGCTCGAGCGTAGAGGCCAAAATCTGGGCAACCAAAGTTTTAAAAAACAAGCTACCAACCCGTTCCAAATGCAACCATCACAACCCAAAAGCCAAACTCAAGGAGGGAAAGAAGAAATAAAACATGAACAACAATGTAAAACAACAAAACCCAAATCCAGAATATCAAATGGGTCGGGTCTAAACCAAAATCATTATATCTCCGACAAAAACCAATAACCAACATCAACCAAACTGAATATATTGACTGGTAAAACTCCACCTTCACAATAACCCAACAAGTCACAATGACTCTCAAAGTACTCATCTTGCACAACCAACTTTACCATCCATCAATTCTAAATCAATTCCAACCAAACATATTATTTAACATAGCATACGAACCCTAATCAAAATAAGGCTCTTCAACCCTTACATTCACAAGTCAAAACACAATAGTTCTTACACATTAAAATGAAGATTTCCCAATCCCACAACAACTCACATCCCAACCAACCACACTCCACAATGCTAACCTCCAGGTTACCAACACCATAGTCGGAACTATACACCAACACTACCCGCATCTACAAGGGCAATCCCAACTCTTCGTGTTCTAAAAACCCTAACACTACCAACACCCCTTCCATGGCTTACAAAACTTAAAACAATTCACTCAATTGGGAAACACACCCCACGCCTCTAACCACTCGAGGTCATACCTAATTTCAACACATATCAGTCCACAGACTAACGACCCACACCAAACCTACATGACGTCACTTAAATGAGTATAACAACTCCATCCAACCACCAAGCACAAAGGACTCAAAACATCACCGTCTCTTAAAGACATATTAATTGTCATGAAGGACAAACCAACACCAACTCACAACTTATGCTAATACACGATATATCACTAGAATAGCACTCACCGAGGTGCCCACTCCGAGTCCACTACTCAACCCAAAATGTTTCTATAAGAAGAGAAACACACAACTTAGGATACATAACACTAGCACCTTTCCCCAAAATACTAACATAACACAATCACATAGCAATTACTCAAACAACCCTATTGGGGCTCCAATTAATTTACATAACCATCTACCACATAACACGTAACACATAATCGCGCTAAGTCCACAAAGAAAATTATTCGTTCCAGTACTCGCTTAAATTTCTCATTAGAAACAAAGTTGATCAAGCGTGTTTCCAATAAGACCTCCAAGTTAGTCAATTAGACACCGAATAATATCCATGAGTGTCAACACCATGCCCATATAAAATGCAACACATATGCATGTTATCATTTAGCACACAACATACAAATGTCCTCACCGAGCATGATAAACCCATTATGGCTAACCACTTCCCGTGAGCCCAAGGTTTTCAAACCCGGTTAGCTCTAATACCAAGTTGTCACGCCCTGGATTTACAAGGTCTGTCTCACGCGAGTAAACCACCCAACGATAGACGATCACTAACAACACTCATGCAGATGTATATAATATAAGCACACAGTACATGTGTCATTTCAATGTTATACATTCTTAGATACAACATTTAAGTCAAATGGATGCTCTGTAATAAAAACATACAAAGATGTTAAGATGCCCAAAGGCTTACATCATATACAAATGGTATAACACTAACAAGAATGGCATACGGCCAACAAATACATAAATGGCCCTTGGCCGACAAATAAAGGAACCACTCTACACGGTTCCAAACACAACTTCAATGTCTCAGTCCACGTCTGTAAGCATACCTGAAAAACAATTTCAGCCACGTAGGGTGAGCATAAAGCCCAGTAGAAAATATTTCAAAAACTAAACATGCTCTACAAGTGTAAATGATCTTGAATGCAATACATACATATATAATATGTTCAATGCATTCTCAAATCCACTTGATTTCTCAATAAAAAACCCTTTTCTTTCCAGTCTTCCAAACCTTTCATTTATTCAAAACGTTTTCCGAATTCAATACATTAGTTTGATATAAAATCTATTTCCACAAGTCAATCCAGGTATCTCAATACCAGCTAGCAATTTCATTTCCAATTCCAATACAAATACATCGTTAACTAATAACAAATACATTGCTAAAACCGTTTAAAATCATTTCTTTCCAAAACCAAAATTATAATAAATAAAATGGGTAAATGTCTAAAAGCAATACAACCTTTCGCGAAAATTTCGTCCACGGGAAACTGTCAAACGGGACCTATGTAAACGTAGACTATACAAGCACTACAATTGCCATTTTACAAAAATTTCATCTGCGGGATCGACACCCATGTATACAAGCGGTTTTTGGGACTTTCACCCTAGACACACATGCCAACTTAATTCAATGGAGTCCACCCCCTTTCTTCTCCCAAACATGGAGTACATCCCCTTTCTCCTCCCAAACATCAACCATTTCTCAAACTTACCATTTTATTTATTCTTTCCAAATAGTACAATACATGTGATCCAAAATATGATTTTCAAAATGAAACATATGCTCTTAAAACATAACACAAGAGTTTCCAAAATCTCTTTCCAAAACATACAGTTTAAATCCTCAAAATCCATTGCATGCTCCATGATATACATGATTTATAAACAGTCCAGTTTGCTTAGTCCACATGCAATTTCTACAACAATCATAGCTATCATCCACCGATAGCCCAAAACAAATATATCTAAACAGATAAATAAATTTCATTAAAGATACACTTTTTTAAAATCTCAAATAGGAGTGATAATACATATCCAACTCCATCATCATCATCATTAATCATCATTTCAATTTCACATTTCTCAACATTTATTTCATTTCCTCTTTACAATTTCAAAAATTTATTTCAATGCAAGAAATAACTCATTTCAACATATATTAACTCCAATTTCATAATTACAACCCTTTTCAAGAAAACATTTGAAAACCCCTCATTTACATTTTGATTTAATAATCCAACAATTTCCCAAAAGATCAACATTTTAGGGTTTCTCCAAATTAGGATTTTACATTTAAAAACTCATATACATTCTTTGTAAGTGGAAAATAAACATTTGTAGCTAAACCATAGCTCAACAATCCCATTTAGAACAAACCCTAACTTACAAACAAATTATCAAAAATCAATCCAAGAACAATGGGATCCGTATATTTAAAATACACCACAAATACACTACCGAACTCATATTGAGTTTAAGAAATAGACTCTACCTCTTGAAGTAAGAAGGAAACAAGTCAGAAAAATCACCAGCGACGAAACAATGATCCATTAAGATTAAATGAAAGCCCCCGTCATGCTCTACGTTTTGGTATGTGGAACTAGGGGTCAAAAATGTATAGAAATAGATGAAATCAAGCCTAAAAAGCTTGAGAAAACAAAAATGGCGGAAGGAGAGAGAGAAGAGAGTGAAAAGTGAAGTGGTTTGATCCAAAGAGTGACTTTTAAAGATTTGATTCTGTGCTGTACGCTCGAGCGTCGAAAGTTGCACTCGAGCTCACTATGCTCACAACACAAATTCGCAAATTTTAAACAGGTATATCTCTTTTGTCTGGACTCCGTTTAGGATCGTTCTTGTGTCCAAATTGAAGCCCCGAAAGTAAGCTTTTCAATGGTTCTAGCCTCACATCAAACTTCAAAGTGTGGAAAGAGAAAATGATAAAAGAGTGAAGACTACTCAATAATAACTATTCAAATTTGGAGTTTTTGATTCAATCTCACCCAACCACTATGGTAACACCTCAACCAAAGCTCAAATATCGACTAAAAAGGTCCAAAATCAAGATAATCAAAGAGTCAAATATAATTTCATTATAATAGGAAGAACAGAATGCTACAAGCTACGAGAGGGATCGGAAATTTGAGCAGCGACTCAATAAGAGGGGAAGGGGGAGGCGAGAGGCATGATATGTAATTTTATATGAGAGAGAGTAAGTGAATTAGGTTTAAATGAGAAGTGATTGGGTGTGTGTGAGTGTATGTTTATTAAAATACACTTGGTTGGAATGCATTAGTAAATTGGCGGAAGTGTCAGTTGGAGCCGTAGGTTGGCATTTTGAAACCGCCACCAGTATTGCCTTGCCCTCTGATGACCTCCAAACGGCCCTTTGACTTCAAAAAATGTGGTTCAGCAACTTCACGGGTAGTCTACCAAGGATTTCGATCAATACTTCCTCAAGTACGCAAGCGTTCAACATCGATTTCTTCTTTGACATTTGGGGAAAAAGATGATTGAGACAAGACAAAGATCAATGAAGGGATATAAATTTCAACCACAAACTACAACACAAAACACAAAGCCTATATCTAAACTTGTTGAATCAACATAACAGATCAAAAATCAAAACCCTAGATTCAACTTTCTTACAAATTAGAACACTAGTGATTGATTACTAGCAATGAGAGAGAGAGAAAGAGAGAGAGAGAGATACCGAACTCTATATCGAAGCCTCAATTGTGAATCCTATTGAAATGAAATAAGGGCAATTTCTATCCCGATAAAGAAAAGATAAAGGAATGGAATAGCTATTCCATAGTGTTTGAACAGAATACTCATTCAGTCCTATTAGTGAATGGTTGGTTATTCCATTTGGAATGCCTATTCTTTATTTCTTTTAGGTAACCAAACAACGAAATGGTCATTCCATTCCAACCTTCATCACCATGAAACAAACATAGTCTAAGAGAAAACAACTTTTATTGTCCCATTGTTCACTCATAGAATAAAGAAAACAAATTTAAGATGATTGACTTCAGTAGTAATCAATTTCAAAGGAAAGTGCCAAGATTAAGATTCTTCATATCTCAAACAATTTTATTGAAGATACATTCCCCTTTTGTGTTAGGAACTTTTATAGAGTTGCACGATCGGTTTGGTTTGATTTTCAAAATCAATTATGAAAGATAATTTTGTGAAAATAGTTTTTAAAATTTGAAAATTTGTTTGGCTAAAAATAGTTTTTAGAAAATTGAAAATCCAAAACTCATTTGGTTTAGTGATTCTAAAATAATTTTTAAAACTCTATTTGGTTATAGAGGTTTCAAAAATAATTTTTGAATTTTAATCCGTCTTTTATTGTTTATGTGAACTTTTTAAATATTTTAATCAACCATTTTGAATTTTTAGATCTACTTAATCTAAACAAGCTTAAAACATATAAAATTTATGAAAAAAAATCTTTTAAAAAATCATTAAATACTAACAACATACCAAAAAAATATACAATTTTTTTTGTTTCGGTTTTAAGATCCACTCAATCTAAATACACTTAAAATACAGAGATAAAGTTGATTAACTTGAAAATATGATGTACCGCATACTTCGATTAACTTGAAAATATGATGTACCGCATTCTTCAACATAGATATCAATTCAATTAATGTAGCTTTGGTAACAGAAATAAATTTGATTGGAAATAGTCTTGGGAATGGAGATAAATTTGGAATAGATTTGGAATACTTTAGGTAAAAGAGATCAATCTAATTTGAAATAGTCTTAGGAATAATGATAAATTAGGAATAGATTTGAAATAGTTTTGGAAATAGAGATAAATTTAAAATAGCGTTGGAAATAGTTTTGGAAGTAGAGATAAACAAATAAGCTTTCAATTTTGGGCTAAAAAAAAAAAACAATTCGAAAATCCAAACCAAACGGGGCCGCGGATTCTCATCTCGCGATCCAATAAATTCTACAGTGCAATAGGAAGTCTTGAAACTAAGTTAGTGTTACCAAGTTGGCACATCATTGACCTCTCTCTTAATGGTTTAATAGAGGAAATTTTTTTGACAAGAACCAAATGAAATATATGAAGGCTATTACAAGGGAAGACCATATGTTGGCAGAAAGCTATTTCTACTTAATGACCATACAAACAAAGGTGTAAATACAGTGTACAATGAGATCTTGGATATCTTCACTGCCATTGATTTGTCAAGCCACAAATTTAAAAGGGAGATTCCATAATCTATAAAAAACCTTAAGGGGCTCCAGCTGCTAAACCTTTCCTACATTGATATAAGTGGTCAAATCCTAACATGCTTGGGGTACCTAACAAACCTTGAATCGTTAAAAACAAGCTCTCAACAGCAATCCCTCAACAACTAGCACTTCTTACTTTCCTTGCTTTCTCAGATATTTCAAATAACCATCTCTCCGGACTCATTCCACAAGAGAAGCAATTTAACATTTGCACACCATTCCTATGAGTGGAATCCAGGATTATGCGGAGATCCTTTATCAAGGAAATGTGGAATGTTAGAGGCACCACCATTGAACTCAAAACAAGATAATGACTCAATGTTCAAAAGTATAGTTGATTGGATTGTCATATGCATGGGATATGTAAGTGGAATAGTGATTGGGATGGTTATTTATTGGGCACACATTGACCAAAAGGTATTATGAATGATTCATAAAGACTTTTGGAAGGAAACAACAAAAGTGTAGAAAGGAGAAAAAAAGGGGGCAAGGAAACTCAAGTCGATTAGGCAATATATCGCGATAAGTTTTATATTGTTAGGTAAGTTTTTAGCATTATTGAACTATATATACAATGCTTTTGTAATCTGTTTTAGATTAAGTAATGTGACTAACTTGTATTTATGGCAAAGACAACCAAAACATTACCTGAATAATGGTATTAGGTTCTGATGCTTTAATAATAAAGTTGTTTTTTTTTTCATCCAAAAAAAAAAAAACCATATTAGGTTATTATTAAAAATTGTATTAATATTTGGTTTCCTATCTATCAATATTTATTTTCCTATTTGATTACGTCTCTGTCTTATAAATCAAGAGTGAGGCCACTTTCTCCTTATCCTTTCCGTGTAGTTAAATGAATAGCTATGTTAGTTTGTTTCTTGACAACTTTGGAAGACAATATTTCTTTGTGCTTTCTATAGGGATTATTATGAAATTGAGAGATTGTTGAATGAAGACAAGTTTTGTGCATGCTAGCATGTCATGGAGTATGCATGTTCTTTGAGCTGTGATTAGTTTCCATATGGCTTTAAGGTTGTGTAATTTGAACATTTTGGGTATATATCTGTAGAAACATTTTTCAAAATTATGATTGTCTGCTTCGTAATCTTTCACCCAAGTTATTTTCCAAATAGTAGAATTATCCATGATTACAAAACACGCTTTAGTAGGAAATAATTGCACAACAGTAGAGAATTACAAACATATATGAATATAATTTAATCCTTTTGTCCTGTTTTCCAATCAACACATACTATACATCAGAAGAAAGCAGTACATGACAACCCATAATTATGGACAATACGTGAAAAGGCAATCATCTACACGAACCTACCGTTTATTCTGTTTGTAAGCGGTTCCTCTTTTCTTGTAGTTGATCCTATGATCCAGCAACAACCTTGTAAGAGTAGTCAACCCAATGAGACATAAAAAATGTAAGTGTTATGAGCAGAATATCAATACCCCACTTGACCTTATCTTTACATACACAAAGGTACTTTAAAATGAACAAGAAATTTTAGGTAAGCATTCATGCATATACCCACTCAATTATGATAACAATATTGCAAACAGGAGAGAGAAAAAAAATTAAAAATATGCAAGGTTGATGTTGATATTATAGGTAGTCCATGCCATTACCATGAATCTAAGAAGAACATACTATAACAATTAAGTTGTCAAATTCTGAAGTACAAGTGAAGGATAATCAACTTGCCTCTTTCTCCTTGGCCTTGATGCTTCCATGTCAGCAACTGTGTCAGGAGAATTGGGATTAGCTTTCCTGAGTCCATTAGCTCCTTCTAATGCAACTAAGCTCTCTATATAAGTAACAACATGTAAGAGGAGCTAATTTAAGCCCACTAAATTAATTAGGCCCAGTAGTCCAAGATTGGTGGGCTCGGATTTATCGCCATCAAACGGGCCGAATCGCTCTAAGTCTCGAAAGGGTTCGGATCCACGAATTTAGAGACTTACTTGGGCCCGGACTCGAAAGGGCATTGAGCAAGCCTAGAGATCCGACACACTCAGACTCGAAAGGATTCGCACCCACGAATCTAGAGATTCAAAGCACTTGGCTTCGAACGAATTCAGACGTAATCTAGAAGTCACTCCGTTAATAAGTCCCAGAACACTTGCGGGCTCGGAGCTTTCCGAGATCTACGCACCAGAACCATGGGCGTAATGGAGTTCGAACAAAGGACCCGATCCCGAGGACGGTGAGTGGAGATAAATTCACTCTTCGGTTAAACTAGCCTATACCCGGGTCGAGGTGGCACGATCTAGGGGGTCCCTAAGACTCAGCAATATTTGCGACAGGGCATTCTCTTGAACTACCCCTGACCCTTATGCGGCAGGACATCCTCTAGGACTACCCCTGACCCTTTGGGATGATTGGGGATCCTTGGTTAGGTGTGGCTAAGAAGAAGGGTTCGCCGAGGGGTTGATCTCGTCTTTGGGGTTTTCCTCATCCTCGGAGAGGTCACCTCATCGGACAAGGTGGTTAGAGAGAATATTCCCCATGTGCTTTGCACATGGGCTCCATCCTACATCATGAGGTGTCTATAAATAGCACCCACCCATAGCTTTACAATGGATGGATTTTGGAGAATTAACTCTTGGGAAAGAACTAATTTCCCTTCTCCATTATCAACCTTGAGAGTGAAAGTGGGAGATCCATGGGAGAGCCTTGCCATTATTCTCTCTCTAGCCATTTTGCCTTCTTCTTCACCCAATCTCTTATCTCCATCATCTCTTTTACTCTTGTGTTCTTGAGTTGAGACTATTGAAGAATCTAAGCCTCTCATCATCTTCTAGAGAATTCGAAGTTGTTCTTCAAGGATCTTCGAAGATATTCAAATTTTCCAACGACGTTCTTGAACCCTCTCATACATTTGGCTACTTCACCGGGGAGGCGAATTGGTTAATGGTCTCAACGAGATCTGGAACTCATATAGCACCGAAAAAAATGGCAGATAATGAGACTCATTAACAAGGTTCTTCCAATGGTGGTGATGAGAGAACTCAAGTTCAAGACCCACCTCTCATCCTTGAAGCCATTCAAGGACTCCAACACACTCAACAAGAGATTCTCACGACCCTTCAAAATCTCACCCACACCATGTTGGTGATGGGTTCACATTTCGCACCACCGGCAACAAATAGAGGTCAAGTCAGTGCCAGCAATCATCAACAACTTCATGGTAATGTTGGGAATGGTCAAAACCATCAAGATTCACACCAAATTCTCTCTGAAATTGTACAAAATGGTGTGCAAAATCAAGTGCTACGAGAAACAAGTCATGGCCAACCTGCAGCCCGTGGAGCGCAAAATCACACACCTGGAGGATCGAGCCATGGTCCAACGGTGGTTGGAGGAGCTTCCGGCGTGATGAATGGTGTTCCAACGGCTGTGGAAGTTCAAGGAATGCCTACAGAAATTTCTATACAAAATGGTGCTCTATCCATGCCTAATTTTGTTCCACCGATTGTAAATTCTACTCATGTACCGAGTGGGTCTCCTTCGGCTCCGACGGCAAGTTTGCAAGTCCAACCCCGTATAGTTGTGGCGTGCAATGAACTTTATGGGGCGCAATGCAACGTCCCATCACCAAATGGCGTGTCCATAGGTGCCAATGGCCAATATCATCATGTGTCTTCATCGATGGTGAATTCTCAGAACCCAAATGGCCAAGTTGCTCTAAGCTCGGCCTTCAGGTTTACAAGTCAAGTTCCAGGAATACCACCATCAAGTTCTCTCCCTCAACAATTTCTCACTCTCGCAGATGTGCAAGCCATGTTCGATCTCGAACGGGGCAAAAGGACTTTACCCTCTTTGCCTGATCCAGATGTCAAGCCACCATACCCTATCGAGATGTTAAATTATCCATACCCAGAGGGGTACACGGTGGCGAAGTTTATCAAATTCAATGGCAAGCAAGGAAATGCTCGAGAACATGTTGTTCGGTTCATTGAGACTTTGGGGATTCATGGTACAAATCATGTCCTCCGACTGAGAGAATTCTCCAAGTCCCTCACTGACCAAGCATATAGTTGGTACGTTAACTTGGCCCCAAACTCTGTTCAAAGTTGGGAAGAGATGGTCAACAAAGTCCACGCCAAATTCTTTCAAGTGGCCGAGAAAGTGACCACACTTACCCTATGTAAGGAAAAGCAGCAGGAGGGTGAAGACATTCTCGAATATGTGAAAAGGTTCCAAGACAAAGCCGTGGACTGTCATGAGGCTGTGGAGGAAAGCTACTTGGTCCAAATCTGTGTTGAGGGGGCATTGAACGGGTACAAGATGCTTCTTGTTAATCACAAGCTACCCACCTTCTCGGCACTAATTGAAGCATCTCGAAACATCAACATACCTCAATCTCAGGAGATCGGGTTCGAGACTAGTTATAAAGCCAGCTTCAAGTCATCCCGAGGACCTTCTGTCACTGCGGCTTCCGCGTCTTCTACACAAAAGTCGCAGGGGGAGGAATTCAGAGATCAGAAGAGGAAAAACTATGAAGATGACACTCCTTTTCCGTGTAATGTCAAGGAGGTGAAGGCCTTAGTTAAAGAATGGGTGGCAGACGGGGAACTGAAGATGCCTCATGTCGAAGAGCTTTTGCCGAAGAAGGACCGCGACGGTCCTAATTATTGTGTTTTCCACCGATCACTAGGACATCCTACAAAAAAGTGCCGGATGCTTAAGAAGATCTTTAGAAAGAAAGTCGAAGCAAATGAGATAGAGTTCAGAGAACAGGAGCCCCAGGATATCTTAGAAGACATGGCTATGAGGGTGCATGATGGCCACAACCCGAGCAGCTGGTGAAAGCTTTCTAAATGATCTTGCAACTCTAGGGGCAAATTTCAACATTCTGTAGAAGAAGTCTATCTATGACATTTACAATTTGTATTTACTGCATTGTCTAAGAATTTTCTATCTTTCTTTCTTATGTTATGAAGAAAGTTATTTCCTCTATATTATGTATCTCCATTAGAAGTTATTTTCTCTACATTGTATATCTTCATTATGTTATGTTGCTTGAAATAGTTTTCAATTTTTGTTGCCCCTCGAAGAAGAAAGAGGAATAGTAGACTCGGTTACCAACCTGAAGGGACTTTTCTTGACGCAGTAGAAGTGTACTCCCACTCAGAGAGGGACAACCTTTGCTTTCATTAGTTGCCAAAATAGTGTGTGCTCCCACTCGGACCTCCGAAGAACAGTCATTGCTTCCATCAATGCAAGCTTTGAGGGTCTTTCTTGTATGCTCCCACTCGGACTTCCAAAGAATAGCCCTTACTTCCATCAATGCAAGCTTCGAGGGTCTTTCTTGTTGAAGCAGAGTGTGTGTTCCCACTCGGACTTTCGAAGAATAACCATTGCTTCCATCAACCATTGCTTCCTTCAATGCAAGCTTTGAGGGTCTTTTTTTGCTAAAGTAGAGTGTTGCACCCACTCGGACCTCCGAAGAACAGCCATTGCTTCCATCAATGTAAGCTTTGAGGGTCTTTCTTGTGTGCTCCCACTCGGACTTCTGAAAAATAGCCATTACTTCCATCAATGCAAGTTTCGAGGGTCTTTCTTGTTGAAGTAGAGTGTGTGTTCCTACTCAAACTTCCGAAGAATAGCCCTTGTTTCCATCAGCCATTGCTTCCTTCAATGCGAGCTTCAAGGAATAGCATTTGCTTCCATTGATTGCCGAAGAAATGAGTGTACATCCACTTGGATTTCCGAGGAACAGCTTTGTCTCTGCTCGGATTTCTAGGGAACAATCTTTACTTCCGTTAGTACAAGCTTGATAGATTCGGTTGCCAGACAGGAGGGATCTTTCTTGCGGTTACCAGCCAAAAGGGATCTTTTTTTTTGCCAAAGAAAAGAGTGTGCTTCCACCCGGACTTTCGAGGGACAGCCCTTGCTTCTATTTGGACTTTCAAGGAAAAAACCTCGTTTCCATCAGTGCGAGCTTCGAGGATCTCTCTTGTTGAAGTAGAGTGTGTGCTCCCACTCAGACTTAATCTTGTTTCCATCAGTGTGAGCTTCAAGGATCTTTCTTGTTGAAGTAGAGTGTGTGCTCCCACTCAGACTTTCGAATAACAGACCTCGCTTCCATCAGTGCGAGCCTCAAGGATCTTTCTTGATGAAGTAGAGTGTGTTCTCCCACTCAAACTTTTGAAGAACAGCCCTCGAGACTCGATGGCCTATCAGAAGGGATCTTCTTGCCAAAGTAGGGTGTGTGCTACTATTCAAACTCCTGAGGGACAGCCTTGCTTCCGTTTGGACTTCTGAAGGACAACCCTTGATTTCATCAATACGAGCTTCGAGGATCTTTTTTTTCAAAGTAGAGTGGACTCTTACTCGAACTCCCGAGAGATAGCCTTTGCTTCCATTAGCTGCTGAAGTAGAAGTGCGCATCCACTCGGACTTCCAAGGGACAACCTTGTTTCTCCTCGGACTTCTGAAGGAAAGCCTTGTTTCCGCTCGAACGTCTGAGGGACAGCCTTGGTTCTGCTCGAACTTCTGAGAGACAATCTTTACTTCTATTGGTGCAAGCTTGGTAGACTCGGTTGCCTTCCAGAGGGATCTTTCTTGCCGAAGTAGGGTGTATGCTACTTTCAAACTCCTAAGGGACAGTTTTGCTCTCGTTCAGACTTCCGAAGGACAGCCCTTGCTCTTATTAGTGAAGATTCTGAAGGCCTCGGGGTCGTGGATTTCACACAAAAATTTATTTGCCTGAAATAGTAAAACCGACAAATGAAATGAGCAATATCAATTTCATATCCTGATTCAGGCATTATTGGAATGGAGCAACATCAACAAATAATAATGATCTATTTAAGGTACAACAATTTTATTCCTCTGAGCGAGTTCATGAAAAAATGCAACAATCAAGATTTTGTCTCTTCAGGTCGGTTCCTCTCAAGCCAACATAAAGCAACAATGTTCAAACAAAATTTTGGTATCAACATTTTATTTCCTCTGAGTGTCCACAAAATCAGCACACATCAATTTATGGTCTTATTCTCTGTTACATTAGTTTATTCTTCCAAGCGAAACATTTACCGAATATGGATATCGGGAATTCATTTATCAAGTATATAAAGCTCAATATCGGGTTTCACTATTCTCGGAGCCACAGCAATCAATTATCCGACAAGAAGATTTATATACAATATGAGAGACTTATTTCCTCGGATTTCTTTTGCAACAACATTTATTTACTCTACAAATTTCAAGACGAGCAAGTCTAACAAAATTTTCAGTAGCAACACCAATCCTTCATTTGCCACATTAATACTCTATCTATGTCAGATTTATCAACACAAGGTCAAGCTCCAAAACATGAATTTCAGGGTTACATTTCTCATGCAAATCAAGATTCAATAGAAGCTTCCGTTATCTCAAGTTCAAAATTGGTATACAACAATGCCCATAAATCTCAAAAGCCCAAATCAAATTTCAGGCATATACTCACAAATCCAAAGCAACGAAGAGAATGAACTTTGTTGAATCAAGACCAAAACCCATCAAAATGAGGGGTTCAAAAATGGGTTTTCAACAAGTGCTTAACTCACAGATTTAGGGGCAGCATAGTGAGGAGCCAAGTTATCAATCATAAGCGGTGTAGGCCGAGAATGGCGCACGAAACAGTAGATGAGGAAGGAAGCTAGGCAAACCGACGCCGCGTTGAGTCGGCGACGTGGTCGGCATTGATTAATCATGGTTGGAACCAGTGGTGGTGGACTTTAGTAGATGTGAAAGTAGGACCGAGATCTGTGTGTTCAGAGCTCTGAAAATACGGCTGAAATGGGACATCGACGATGAGTGGAGTTGGCATTGATACGAGCTAGCCATGGTTTGAGTCGCTGCATCGGCTGTAATCGGAACTGCTGCAGCCAGCGGATAGAGGTACGGCGAAGGTCGGAGGCGCAGGACACGGCGGTTGCGGCACCCGGAGTTGCGGCAGTAAATGGTGTGCAAGCAAGGATGGCCCCGTGTTGTTACAGAGGCAAAACGAAACTCTGCTGTAAAAAGAGGAGTGAAGTTTAGATTATTATTTTCTTAATTTTCTTTATAAAAACAAAGAAAAGAAAAGAAAATGGTTTTGGATGATTTGTGTGGTTGGCACTGGACCGTCGAGGCCGGAGGAAGAGTTTCAGCAAAGAGAAGTCGATGGTAGGCTGGTTTGGTCTCGGCGCAAGGCATCAAGAGTGATGGACAGGCCAACCAACAACGAGCTGGACGGTGCTTGGCGAGACCACACATGCCGCATTGAGTGGGCGGTATGTGTGGTCGGTTCTGGACAATCAAGGCCAGAAGCAACGACGGGTGTGGGTGGCGCTGGACAGCCGAGGCCGGCAGTAAAGTTACAGTAGAAAGGATGGTTTCTGGTTGGTCATGGTTGGCTCACGGCGTGACAGTATCTGTAGCAGCATCGTCCGCCACAGCGTCGTCTATAGTAGCGTCTGCAACCTGGGTCACAACGTCTGTTACAAGGAGCAACCGTGGCTCATCTTCGGCGATGACGACGGCGTTCGGAGTTGCACCAACAAGCAGTGAGCTAGCGGCGGTGGCCCTGTGGTATTACAGATACGGAGCTTCTTTGAAGAATATGAAGTTTGGGTTGGTCTTGGTTGAGAGAGAGAGTTAGCCGAAATGAGTTTCAAAAATAAAAAAAGAAAGGAGAAGAAGCTTGGTCCCTCTGTTTAGTGAGAGAAAGTGTATGCCACTGGTTTCAAAAAAAAAAAAGAAAAAAAGAGGAAGGTTGATTGATTTCGACGGCTGAGCAAAAAGAAAAGTTTGTGAGGTTTAGGGTTTTGAGCCATTTCCTTAAATAGAAAAAAGTGGTGTAATGTAGGAATATTCCCCATACTATACTATTTATAGAAAAATGTTAGAGATCATGAAAATTTTGTCATGAAAAGGATCATGAAAAATTTGTGATCCTTAGATTACCTTGATTAGTGTGTAGTGTTTTATTATAAGTGTAATCCAAAAGTCACAAATCTTTCATGATCATTTTCATGAAAGAATTTTCATAATACCTAGCATTGCTGCTATTTATATATATCCATATATATAGACGAATCTATTGAGTTGCCAAACAGGAGAAGAAAAAGCTTGGTTTGTGGCATTATTTAAAAAAAAAAAAAGTGTTTGGACGTTGCCTTTTTAATAATAAAAAATTGTGAGTGCTTTGTTTTTTTTATTATCTTTGACTTGAAGAAAAAAAAAAAAAGTGGGCCTTATACATTCAAAAAAAAAAAAAAAAGATATTTATTTATTTTTTTAATATTACTTGTCGATTTTATCTGTAAATTACGATGAATCCTCAACTTTATCCTTAGATTCTATCCAGACCAAATATTCCCGAAGACGTAATGTAAAGTACGGCTAACAAGGTGAAATTATGCATGTCCGAGAAAATTACAATTTCTCATACACGCAAGGGGCAAATGTAAGGGGAGCTAATTTAAACCCACTAAATAATTAGGCCCAGTAGTCCAAGATTGGTGGGCTCGGATTTATCGCCATCAAACGGACCGAATCGCTCTAATCCTCGAAAGGGTTCGGATCCACGAACTTAGAGACTTACTCGGGCCCGGACTCGAAAGGGTATTGAGCAAGCCTAGAGATCCGAGGCACTCGGACTCGAAAGGATTCGGACCCACAAATTTAGAGATCCGAAGCACTTGGCTTCGAACGAATTCAGACGCAATCTAGAAGTCGCTCCGTTAATGAGTCCCAGAACACTTGCGGGCTCGGAGCTTTCCGGGATCTACGCACCAGAACCATGGGCGTAATGGAGTTCAAACAAAGGACCCGATCCTAAGGACGGTGAGTGGAGATAAATTCACTCTTCGGTTAAACTAGCCTATACCCGGGTTGAGGTGGCATGATCTAGGGGGTCCTTGAGACTCGGCAATATTTGCGACAGGGCATTCTCTTGAACTACCCCTGACCCTTATGCGGCAGGACGTCCTCTGGGGCTACCCCTAACCCTTTGGGATGATTGGAGATCATTGGTTAGGTGTGGCTAAGAAAGAAGGGTTCGCCGAGGGGTTGATCTCGTCTTTGGGGTTTTCCTCATCCTCGGAGAGGTCACCTCATCGGACAAGGTGGTTAGAGAGAATATTCCCCATGTGCTTTGCACATGGGCTCCATCCTACATCATGAGGTGTCTATAAATAGCACCCACCCATAGCTTTACAAGGGATGGATTTTAGAGAATTAACTATTGGGAAAGAATTAATTTCCCTTCTCCATTATCAACCTTGAGAGTGAAAGTGGGAGATCCATGGGAGAGCCTTGCCATTATTCTCTCTCTAGCCATTTTGCCTTCTTCTTCACCCAATCTCTTATCTCCATCATCTCTTTTACTCTTGTGTTCTTGAGTTGAGACTATTAAAGAATCTAAGCCTCTCATCATCTTCTAGAGAATTCGAAGTTGTTCTTCAAGGATCTTCGAAGATATTCGAATTTTCCAGCGACGTTCTTGGACCCTCTCATACACAACATAAACCAAGTGAGAACAGCCACGGACTCCGCAATGCTTGATCTGTTGGCTTTGGGAATCAAATGAAACCAACTCATTCTCTTCATCTCCAATCATTAGCACATCACCATATATTCTTCCTAAAACCCACCACTCTTGAAAATTCTTCCTCTAGAATTATTGTGAATTATTTAGTCCATGACTCCACGACACTGTATTCTTCCACTACCCATATGTGGAAAGTCATACGGTCTATATTTTGTTCAAAGTCGATTACAGAAAGTGAATCACCCAATACCATAACCTGCATCCTTGCAGTAGGTATTAAATTAAGTAGATGGTTCGGCAATGCCATGTCCCTAAACACCTCATCACCCATATCAAAATCCGATGAATAGCCCCATTCACAAACACAAAGGGGGCACGATAAAATGCATCATAACAAAAATCAGCAACACAAATGGATCTCCAAGAGCGAGTGCTAACATAACATAAAGCTCCACTGTCCCTAGAACAAATTCATTGGTTCCATAGAAGCAAATTGAATTGAATGGGCATAAAAAAGATTCCATTAAGCACAACAAGCCCATTACATGAACCCACAATGTCTAATGATTTCTCGGAATTGTGAAATGGGGATGGAAGAAGCTCCACATACTCATCATCGCTATAGGTTTCGCCATCGAAACATGAAATGTAGTGCCCTTGATTCTGAGATTCGTACTTGGTCAGAAATTGGGTTGGTAATAAAGGAGTACCAGGATTTGGAGACTGACCTGAATAGAAGCAGAGACTTCACGGGTAGTCTTCCTTTTCTCTTTTAAGCTTCTTGCACAGTTTGTGAGAAGATTGAGGCCTAAAAATTAAAAATGTTTTGGTTTAATTTTGAGAATTTGTTTTCTGGAATTAATTTTTTTAAAAAATTAATTTGATAAAAATATATTTTAAAACTTTTGAAAATTATTTCTATCCTCAAAAAAATTAAAATTATATAAAAAATTATACGTATTTTTTTTAAGTATTTAAAAAAATTAAAAAAAAAAACGTAATTTGAAAACAAATGAAACAGAGTTAAATAGTTTGTTGTTCATTTATATATATATATATATATATATTTTGTCTCATCTTAAATTTTCACTCAGATTTTATTATCAGAAAATACTGGAGATTTACAATTTTAAACTCACTAGTAAGGGGTTGTTTGGGGTGTCCTAAATAAGTACACTTTTTGTCTTTTTGGACTAAAAAATTAAGGAAGAAAATATAGATGTTTGGGTTAACTTTTTGACTTTTTATGAAAAATGTGTAATAAAAAATTGTAAAAATTGGTTTGTAGGAGAAAATTAGGATTGTGAGTTGTGCAACCGTAATTGTTGATTTTTGGTGAATAGTGTTAATTTTTTAATTTTTTGAGTAACTTTTTGACTTTTTGACTTTTCCTGGACATGCCAAACTTGGCCGAAATAGTCATGTGTGGTGCATGTTGCCTATTAGCCTTTTGAATTAAAATTAGATAATAGTAAATGTTTTTCATTATCTAATATAAATGAGAAGATTGTGGATATAACCATAATGATTGATATTGTGGTTTTATTTTTTATTTTTATAACCGAGTGTTTGGATTAATTTATGCTCACCTCGACTAATCTCGAGACCTACACAAAGTGTCTCCTTTATGTGGATTAGATAAATCTCCAATAGAGTGCACGACTGTGGCCCCAAAGAGTTAATGACTTGGTTTGGGAAGTGGGTTGGTTTTTTGGCTTTTTTGACCATTTTAGCCTAGGGCTAAAAAGTCTGGTTTGGGAAGGACTTTTGACTTTTTCGACTTTTTTGTGAGAGAAATAATGTAATGATTATGGATTAGATGTGATATTTTGTTTTGTTAGGGCTAAAAACTCAGTTCCCAAACAATGCCAATAGCACCTGATAAGAGTTGAACTTAAGACCTGATAGAACTGAAGTATAATTTTGAAACTTCTATAATAGTACAATTACAAGTTAGAATTTGAAGATTTAGCCTTGTCTTTATCGTTCACACATGAACAACTCAATGTAAGTTCTTTTATCAACATCTAAATCCCGAAATTTAGGAAATGTAAATCACCTTCAAATTTTTTTAAAAAATAACCTTTTTATAAACAAATGTTCCACAACAAATTGAATATTCGTTATCATCCAAATGGAACAAACTTTTTTTTTATTATTGCTTTTGAGTCTACTTAAGAATATTGCATGCATAATAACTTCTCTTTTTCTTTTTCTATATTACATAACATAATAGAAGACAAACACTCTTAATTCATAAAAGATTAAATATCATTTCCGCCCCTAAACTATCACTCGTTTTTCACGCGCACCCCCGTACTTCTATTTATTTTAATCTAGTACCTAAACTTTTCACAAATTGATCAATTAGCCCCTGCCGTCACCTTCTGTCTACAATTGAACGGAATGTGATGAGCTGTCCCCCTGAACTATCTTTTGGAGGGAATATAAGAGGGCTTCCTTACAAAAATAAGTTGGAGGGAATATAAGAGGGCTTCCTTACAAAAATAAGTTGGTTTAGTAGACAGTTCAATTAGGGCTTCGTTGGGATCAAAATTGGTTTTAGGGTTTTCAAATTCCTTATTCAAAATCGAAATCGAAGTTCATCAGTGAACAAAGGGCACGAACTAACATTAAATCATAGGTTGGGTTTGAAGAGAGAATAATGGCAAGCGAAGGAAGCGACCAATAGTTTATGATATTTACTTTTAATATTTGTTTAATTTTGAAGCTAATGATTATGAAAAATCGATTTATGATATAATACTATTTTGATTTGGCATTTTTTAGAATACATCTTTGCCTGGTTGTCTTTGAAAAGGATTTGTTTAATCGTAATTGTTTTACTTGCATAGTGTAATGCTTGATTAGTTTTAGTTTAATCAGTCCTTAAAAGAAACTCATTTTTTATGTAATGCTTATTAAAAATCAATTTAGTTTAATCAATTTTTAGAATACAATTTTGTTTTAATGTATTCATACATGGATTTCTTCAATTGGAATTGTCTTATGGTAATAGTAGTTTAATACTATTTTTATTTATTTATTAGTAAAATTAGTCCATAATAGCATATTTTTTCATTTAAAAATGCAGAGAAATGATCTTGTTATTTCACAATCAAAATGCTTCATGGGGGTTTGGTTAGTTATAATTCTCAGAGGGTTTATAGTGGTGGATCGATCAGTTATTTTGACTTTTGTAATTATGATGAAATATCACTTGTGGAGTTGGATAATATGGCCAAGGGAGTAGGCTGCACTGGATGTAACATCTATTACTATAAGCTTAATTATTGTGTTGGGTTAGAGTTGATTAACACTGATGAAGATCTAATGAGGTTGGAGACATTTATGGATGGAAACAGAGTAGTAGAGGTTTATGTAGGTTGTTGAGGAATGGATGGTGTTATAGGGTCAAGTGCAAAAAAAAGTCAGAGAAATGGAGTACTTGTAGATATACAGGTAGCAGAAGAGGAAGATAGTGATGACTACGATCCTAATCTCTCAGACTTTTCATCATCTGATGAGTCTGAGAAATATAAGGATAGTGACTTCGGATATTCTGATGATGATGCATTGTATGAGGCCAATGTTGACAAAGAGCTAGAGTTTGCTGGTGTAGGTAGTAAGAATGCAATGGTTAAGGCAGTTGATGACCTACAAAGCCTTGGAAGCTCCTCTGATGAGCTAAGAAGTATTGACAGCTTATTTGATGAAGGAGGTACTTCTCATATGAGGCAATACCCTATTTTTAATGTTCACTATGATATACACAGTCCTCAATTCAAACTTGGTATGGAGTTCAAGAGTCATAATATGTTTAGGAATGCTGTGAATGAGTCTGCAATTAACTGGGGCAAACATATAACATTTACTAAGAATGACAAACAAAAGGTGAGGGCAAAGTGCAAAGTTGGTTCTCCTTGGGTTTGTTATGCTTCATGTGTAAAACATAATGGGTTGTATAGGATCAAAACACTTGTTGATGAGCACACTTGTAATAGGTCTTTTAATGTGGCACATGTGAGTTCCAAATGGATTGTCAGTAGGTACTTTAAAAGAATTCGGTTAAATCCTACATGGCCAATTCAGTCATTGGAAGACACTATTTCAAGTGAGCACAATGTGAAGGTTAACTTACAAAAAGTGAGAAGGGCAAGAAACAAGGTATTGACATAAGTAGAGAGTACTGCAGCTAAGCAGTTTGTAATGTTATGGAGTTACATTGAGGAGATTAGGGATATCAATCCTGGAACAACAGTCTGCATGAAGGTGAAACAGATTCCAAAGGTTAATGAAGGGAGTAATCCAACAATTATTGATGGGAGCAATACAGAGTCAAAGTTCAAAAGGTTGTACTTGTGTTGGGGTCCATTGAAGAAAGCTTTTATGAATGCTTGTAGGCCAGTCATAGGAGTTGATGGATGCCATTTGAAGGGGTCACATGGTGGTATTCTCTTGACTGCTATTGGGATAGATGCAAACAATTGCATATTTCCATTTGCCTATGCAATTGTTGAGAAAGAGAAGAAAAAAACATGGTTGTGGTTTGTAGAGCTGCTAGGACATGATCTGAATATTGTAAACTCTCATTGTTATATCTTCATGAGTGATAAACAAAAGGTTTTGATTGATGCAGTGGCTGAGTTGTTCCCAAATGTTTCACATAGGTTATGTGTGAGGCACTTGTACAACAATTTTAAGGGTAAACACATGGGGTTGGTTCTAAAGGATCTGTTGTAGAAAGCTGCAAGGGCAACAATTGTTCCTGCATTTACCAGAGTGATGGCAAAGATTAAAGAAGTTGATTGTAAGGCATATGATTGGTTAGTTAACAGACCACCAATTCATTGGAGTAGGATCCACTTTAACACTTTTCCAAAGTGTGACCTTTTGCTAAACAATCTATGTGAGTGCTTCAATGCAAGCGTCTTGGAAGTTAGGAGTAAACCTGTGGTTACAATGTTAGAGAAGATTAGGTTGTTGTTGATGGAAACAGTTCAAAAAAAAAAAAGAGATGTAATGCAAAGACACAATGGTCCTATATGTCCTAAGATTCAAAATCATTTGGAGAAAATGAAAGTGGATGCAGGTGGATGGATTCCTAAATGGAATGGCAATGAGCAATTTGAGGTTATAGGGCCATATGGTGAGCAATACAAGCTGGACTTGCAAGCTTGGACTTGTGGCTGCAAGAACTGGGATCTGTCAAGCATTCCATGTGCCCATGTTGTGGCTGCTGCAAATTTCTTGGGTCAAAAACCATAAAAATATGTTCATCAGTACTACAAGGTGGAGACTTATCTGAATATGTATGACAATATGTTGACTCATATTAATGGTAGAGAAATGTGACCAAGAACTGAGTATGCAAAGGTGCTCCCACCTAATGTGAAAAAGAGAGTTGGGAGGCCTAAACAAAATAAAGAAAGGAGACTGAGGCACCAATTCAAAGGCACAAAGCTAGGAAGACATGACACTAAAATGACTTGTAATAATTGTGGGAATGTAGGGACACTACAAGAGAAGTTGCAAGGTCAATGGCAGATTCAGCTGCATGTAATAAAGCTAACCTCAGGGGAGCCAAACTAAACCAAGCCAACCTCAAAGCCAATTAAGTGCAGAAGCACCTAAGGTTAAGAGACACATGAGACAGAAGAAACTAGCTATCAGTGTTTTTCCTTTTTTTTTTTTTTTAAATAGTAACTTAACTATCCTATATTTGATTATGTTTAATTGTGGATAATTCAATCTTATTGTAGGTTAAAAGGAGAGTGGTACAAGAAAGTCAGTCAACTCCATCTCCAATGACTTCAACCAGCACACCAAAGGGGGGTCAAATGATGTGGAGAGGCAAGCTAGTGTACAATGATAGTGGCATTAAATCAGCATCCACTGGTTGTCACAAACAATTATGTGTTTTGAAAGCTTGAATGACAAATTTATGACTGTTGCTTTTGTGCATGATGCTCTATTTTAATGGATGGTACTCCTCATTTCTATGTAAATGTAGCTTGTGTTGGTTTTGGTTTCTATTACATGGATGGATTCCAATTGTGAGTTTTGAATGAATGCCACTGATAGGTTTTTTATTAATTGAATGAATGCAATTTGATGGATGGATGCCAGTGACAGGTTTTTTATTCATTGGTTGTCATTTGATGGATGGATGCCAGTGATAGGCATTTTATTTATTGATTGCCAATGGGCTATTCAAAGAGGTCATCAATTAGTTATTTTGATGGATGAATGACAAATAGTTAAAGTAAAACACAATGCCACTTTTGTTTTTGTTTTTGTTTTTGGTTTTAATTAAATGATAATGCCCTGTTTTTGTAAGAATGAACACAAATTGTTTTTTAAGGGGACAAACAAAGGCTGTGATGCTCTGTTTTTTTTAAGAGTAAAACCTTAACACAAAATCTAAAATTTTCATTCAAAATACTTTCCTCATTAGATTTCATTCATAATATTTCCCCCATTACATTTCATTCATAGTATTTCCCCTCATTACATTTATTCATTCATAATAGTCCCCCCTATTACATTCTTTCTTACACTAGATTACAAACCACATTGATAAAATGATGCACCATGGGGCAGCCAAGCATATCCATAGCTTTCTCTCTCTTCTATTCCTTGTCTGCAATCTTGCTTCTAGCTTATTAACCTTCTTCAACAGCCCAGGGATGATTTGCATTGCTGTAGACACCCCATTTTTGACCATCCTCAAGACTTGGACGTCACCGTTTGAACACTCGGTGATCATCATTGTTTGTGTTCGTCTTGAGTTCCCGGAGGTCTCGGCTACGCGCCTTGCCTCAGGACCTCTCGACTCGACTGTTTTGTGTTTGGTTTTGCACTAAACACTTGTGTTTTTGCTTTAGAGGACAGGGAATGGCTTATTGGCCATCCCCACACATCACCGGCCATGGCTTGAGGCCACCGGCTGTGTTTTGTTTCCACCGGCCAAATATTTGCCCGGCCGGCACTATATATGGTCGACCGGCCATCTATTTTGGCCAAATTGCATTTTTGGCTGGTCGACCACTGTTCACCTGCTTTTGCAGATATTTTTGTGCCAGCTGTGATAGCTGGCACCCACCTTTGCTCCCCTCCATACACGTGTATGGAGGGATTTCAACATTGTTAACTTGCCTTAGAAGCTTTACAAGGTTGAATCTTCTATAAGAGGAGGCCTCTCCTCCCTCTTTTAGGTTAGACAACTTTTTTTAGAGCTTTGAGTTCTAGGGTTAGGGTTTGCATATATTCTATCTCTATATCTCTCTCTCTTTGTGTTTTTGTGTGCGTTTTGTCTTACTTTTGTGCACAAACACCCACCATCACACCTTCTCTTGGAACTGAGGCACAAGAGGGATGTTCTTGGTGTTCTTGAGTGGTTTTGAGCTCAAGGAAGCTGCTGGTCCACCATTTGTGAAGAGGGTCTTCAAGGGTAACATTCTTGCTCTTTTTACTCCATTTTTGCATAGCTTTTTTGACTGCCTTGCAACTGTTTTTAGACTTGGTGTACAACATATAAAAGTCTTGTTTTTGCCTACTCTAAATAGTTGTTTAAGAGTACTTTGAGTTTTGAGGCTGTTTGACCCCTCTTAAGCCTTGTTAGGCTCTATTTTTGTGCCATTTTGGTGAGCTCCGAGACCATTGTGTTTGGGCCTCCTCACCACTGAAATCTTGAGGGATTTCAGTGGTAAGGATTGTGCCTTGAGGTCCTAAGAAGGAGAGGGCCACCCCCTCTCCTTGTTGTCCTTGAAAAGGGCCATTTTAACCTCTTGTGTGAGCATCTAGTTTAGGTCCATGTTGATCATGCCTTAACTGATTTTTGTACTTATTATGCCATAATATAGCTTTGTTTTTAGTTGGTTTAGGTACACCATGCTTGTTTAGCATACATGCCTTGTAATGCCATGTTTTGGCCTAAACATGCTTTAAGTGTTGACCCTTGTTTTAGCATGATTTTGGCCAAGCTTTATGAAGCTTTTGTGTTTGTTTTAGCATGCTTAAGTTCTGTTCTTGGTCGTTTTGGTCGACCATAGCATGCTTAGTATAGCCACCTTGCATTTTGGCTTGTTAGCCTTAGGTGTGTGAGTGTGTAGCATGCATTACTTGCATTATTTCAGTGGTTTAGAACCACTTACCATGATATTTCAGTCCTTATAACATGCTTGCATACTTGCATTTGATACTCCTTTGTTGCTTTAAAAGGTTGTTACCTCATGCTCCATGAATGTGCTCCTTTGTATGCTTGCATGTTTAAGCCACTTAGATGCCATCTAGGTGTTCCCTTAGCATTGTCTAAGTCTGCCTTGAACCTGTTTTAAGTCCTCTTGGCCTTGTGAGGTTTGGTTGACTTAGCCATGGTTTAAGTCTCCTTGACTTGCCTCAAATACTTGGACCAATTGCATTCCATGTTTGTCTTGTTTAAATTGGTTAGGCACCATTATTAACATGATTTCTAGAGTTTACATTACATGCTAATTGTCCATGTTTAGGCTCCTTTAAGTGTGCTTAAAGATTGCTTGTTTGATACTTAAGTGTTGGCACATCAACATGCACATGTGTGTGTGTGTGTGTAAGCCCTCATTTCCATAACATTGGCCACTGTTTTAGGCTTGTTTGGGAGCTGCCTAAACTAGTTTAAGTTCACCCCTTTGCATGTTGTTGCATGCTCACCTTGTGTATTTGTTGCATACTAGTGTGTTGTCGCATGAATGAATGAAGTCACATGCTTTCTTGCATGCTTGAACACCCATATTGTGTCTTGCATACTTGTAGGTTGCATTGCTTCATGCCTTACATGCTTCTTTACTTAGGTTGTGTGCCTAACCTACATTACACATTGCATTGCCATGTTGCATACTGGCCTCCATGCCTAGGATGCATTGCATTGGTATGCATGTTTTACCTCTTGAGTTGAGTATGATAGAGGTGGAGCCCCTTTGTTTGATTATGTGCATTGCATCCCATATCAAAATGCATACTTGGTTTCTTGGGCCATCACGCATTGAAATGCGCGATTGGTAGTCAGAAAATCGAGGGTCATGCCCCTTTGAGTCATAAACATGATAAGAGGTGTGGTTGGTGCATACATTGCTTGAAATGCATTGTCATGCTATGTTTTGCCCTCTGCTGCTGTCAAAAACAGATTCTGCAAGAAGATTTGGCCGGCCGGCCATCTATACTGCCGACCGACCAAATATGGATGGCTGAGAGCCCAAAAAATGGTCGATAACCATTCTCCATGGCCGGTGACCAATTCCCTCAACCGGTGGTGTTCCACAACATTCAGGGAAGCAACCCTGAGATTTGTGCAGTCTTCAGAGAAGGATAACAGTCAAAGCAGAGGCAACTTGTGCATGGCAGTGGCTTTCCGAGCGGAGCCGAGCGCACATTGCATTGGGCCCTCTTCCCGAGGCTGATTACTGCTTTCATTAGATTAGTTAATTTGTTAATTAATTAATTTGTCTGTAATAATTAATTAGCTTGTAGGTTAGTTAATTGTATTATTCTTTCGGTCCCTCCGAGCGAGGGCGAATTTGTAATAAGTGTGGGTGCGTGTGTGCATGTCTTCCAACCCCCACTTCTTTCTCCCTTTTACTTACCTGCTTTGATGGTTAGTATTAGGGCATGTTTAATTTAGCATACCTTATGCTATGCATGCGTGCATCATTCATTAGTCTTGCATGCACCAGGCTCGGCGCATCATGCTAACTGCATAAAGTATTTCAAATCTAACTTGAATACATGCTATCTGTGCATTTTCACATGTCATCCTTAGATTAGCCGAGCCTATCCTAGATTGCATTCTGTATGTGTTGCATTAGCCACTTAACATGGACTTGGATCATGCATTGATTGCTAACGTGTTCTTGTCTTGGCTCGGAGTACATTGTAAGTATTTTTATGCTTTAGCATCTCGCATGAGTGTGAATGTTAACATGATAGCATGCTTACCATGTGTCTATATGCTTATGTGATATAACTGCATGAATGTCTGTTGGTGAAGGTTGGATTGTTTGAATTGGGATAATTCATCGAAATCTGTATTTTAGTCTACTCGCGAGTAGCAAAATTCAAACCATTTTCTAAACAAATGGAAATGCGATGCTTTGTTCCGACTTAGGCAATTTAGTCTATACTTGTTTTGATGTACGCATCACATAGTAATTCTAGGCTAATAACCAGTATAAGAATGCATAATGTTTTCAAAACAAGATATCATGGTTAGTAAAGGCCGATCTTCAGATCGGGCGAGAGGGGGTGCTCATAGCTAACCTTCCCCAATCGTACCCAAGTTCCCGAGCCGAGGCAACTTTGGTGATGACGGACACGTGGCCTTTGGCACCGAGTCAGGGTTTCCTAAATTCCCCCATAAAAAATATTTAGGTGGCGACTCTATATCTGGCAAAGCAGTCCATGTTTGACACTTCTTTTCTAAAAATCTATTTTTCTCAAAACGATTTGCCGGATTTGGACTTTTTGGTTCAGATTAAGAACTATGACAAATTTGAGAGTCCTGAACTGTAGTGACCCCAATATGAACAGAACGGGGGACCCACCCTCCCGGGGCGTTCGGGGACGTCTACAGTTTCTAGTGACTCTGCTGGGGATTAATTAAGAACTAGACTCGAACTCATGATATCTTGTTTTAACTACACTTATGTGTTTCTTTGCATTGCATGTGCATTGGTGCGCCTAGGACGCCGTGTTGGCCATCTGCTATTCCTGAACAGTTTGCCGGAGGCTTGCCTTGTCAAGGCATGACCATAAGGCTGACCGGTTGCGGGCTCTGCTAGTATGGGAACACAAACCCCGGTTTTCACCGGGGCACCCTTTTGACCATTCGACCTAGTGCATATTCGGAATCCATAGTGACCATTCCAAGCCAGGACAGGTTGCTTACCTGATTGTAGGTTGTGTGAAACCGCTGCGTGCGTAGTGAAACCCTAGCTCCTGACAAAATAAGACAGGGAAACCCTGCCCCAACATAGGGTTGTTTTGGCTCTCTTTTACTTGTTATGTGCTTTTAGAGTGTATCTCTACAGGAACGCACATATCAGTTTGCAAGTTTAAGTACCAGACCTGAGGGCATTAGTATCAGTATTTTGGGGAATCAGTTATATCTGCGGGTATCAGACTCAATTTTGGGGCAGTGATTTTGGGGAACAGTGATCAGTAGTAGAGTGCAGTTTTTCAGCTATGCCTGTGTCTGTTCCGTCTGGGCTGAAATGGTGCTTGTTTTCCCTTTCAATTTAGAGATTTGGGTTTAGAGATTTGGTGTTCTCCTTCGCTGAGGTAAGGCAGACGTCTGATCCATCAATTGCCGGTTACATCATCTCCGTTTGGTTCAGCGGACTTATGATGACCCAAATTTCAGAGGAAATCGTGGTTATGACAGCCGCATTAGACCAAGGAATCACCCTGCAAAGTGAGACCAGTGTTGAAATACCACATCCGCTCAGGTCGCCTGCTGCGCGCCCGATCTGGGAACCCCAGATGTTTCAAGTTCGTGAACCCACCACGTGTGAGTTAATAGGAATGATCGGCAACCTCCAGAGATCTGTGGCCGATCTGGCCTATGGAATGTCGGCTTCGCCACCAGCTGCACCATATGCCGGGAATTTCATACCACAAGAGCCCCCGCTACTGGGACGAATTATGATCGAGCTCAGCCAGCCTGAAGTTGTCCCAAGCTATGGCAATGACATGTCAACAACAACCGGGTTCCGCTCTGATATAGAAACCCAAACCCTCGATCAAGCTGAGGCTAGAGGTAAGAACAAAGTGGGAATAGATGCTGATCCCATTGAACAACTGCTGTGGGCAGCCGAGGCTTTGAAAGCTGGGGGGATGAATAAGCAACAACTATTCGCAGTCATGACTAAAGCTGTGGATGATGCTTTCCCCACTCCAACCGAAGGCAGTCCAAGCCGGGCAAAAAATCAAGATGGGCCCCGTCATGCCAAGACAGTTCCTGTCATTCCTAACCCTGTACCAGGAAAAGATCAGAAAGCCAAGGTAGTGCCTGCTGACCCTTTCGTTAGTGCGTCTAGCAAGAACCCTCAGACTTCAAACTACCTGCCTCGAGGGCACAGAGTCTTTCATGCCCTCTACATGCCTTTGTCTAGGGCATTTCAAATATTGGCTAAAAAGGGGCATCTTAAACCCCTCGAGCCTCGACCCCTCCCGAAGAATCTCCCTCTCTCGCATGATGCTACCTTGTACTGCGCGTACCACCAATAGTCCGGTCACAGTACCGATGGTTGTTTCCGCCTTCGTCATGAAGTGCAAGATTTGATCGACAATGAGGTCATCCTCCCACCTACCTCAGCAAAGTCTGTTACCACTGACAGCTATTGGACTTTGAAGATACTGCAAGCATGTGATCAGGGTTCGAACCACTTGCGGGCGGCGCTCGGTGCATTTTGGATGTGGCGTCTGGCACGCACTTTTGAGCATCTGTGAATGCCATTTTTTTGTGGTTTCTGACTTAGGTGTGGAGTCAGTTCGGTGGTCTTGTTTTGAGTCTGTCTCTTTGTTTTGAGTCAGTCTTTTGCTTAAGGGTCTGTCTTGTCGCGTCGAGTTAGTCCCATTGTATAGAATGTCAGGTGATTCCGGGGTTGTTACCTTGAACATCGTTTTGTTTTGTAATTATCCTTTTGCTTTCTTTTTGAGTCTGTCTCTGCTATGAAGCCAGTTGCAACCAGGAAATCTTGAATGAAACAGCTGCGGCTATCATGTTCTCGTGCTTATCGCTACTTTGAGCTAGTTGTGCCAAAGCATTTGAATAAAACGGCGGAGCATCTCACTTACTCTTCTACACCCCAAACTCATTGTATTGACCTAAGTTTTTTTTTTCAAAACTTTTTGAACATTGTGGTGATGAAAACGAAGAGGAAGGAATTCCTTGGGCTTTGCAAAACTTTGATCAAATTGAGAGAAAGAGAGGCGTGCTAAGCCCTTAATGATTGAAATCATGCTTGTCAGCATGAGTACTGAGAAGGACCCTGGCTTGATCCAGACTGGTTCCACACTATCTTCAACGCGAGCGATTTGTCGCTTCTTTAAAAACTTTCAAAAACAAAAGTTTTTGCGCGGTCCTGCGAAGACCTGCGTGGAATCGCTCTTGAGATTGTGCAGCTTAGGATCGCTCTCAGCCTCAAGACTTGAGCCCTTGCTTTAAAATCTTGAACCACAATTCGGAGTGTTCAACGATCGACCATCAAGAGAGGCCTATGTGGCCAGATTGGAAGCATCCCTCGAACAAGAGGCCAAGAAATTCAGATCAAGAAGATCAGACCTCATCAGAAGAAGCTTGTGAAGCTAGAACAGAAGCACCCCTTCAACTAGGGGCAAAAACGTCTGATGTGCTCGAAGAGCCGAAGATGGATCCTTCTACAAGTCAAAACAACAGCCACTCTCCAGAATACGGATGGCTTCGAGATCCTAAAACCATTTGGCATAGACTTGTTACACTTTTACCCTTTGAGAGGCTCGCTGGGCCGAAAACCCGGAAGGACGACCCAGGCAAAAGTTAGAGCAAGAGAAAAATACAAAAAGATGCAAAAAAAAAGAGAGAGAAAGGAAAAGAAAGAAAAAAAATGAAAAGAAAAGAATTGAAAAAGGAAAGAAGAACAAAGCTCGTAAGGTCGAAAACCCGCAACGGGCGCCTTGGCAAAAGTTAGAGCCTAAAAAGTGAAGGTTAATACCTGAGTGTACCTTAACCGGAACTACGTAAGGCTTGATTCCCATGTTTGGGATACGTAGGCAACTTCATCCTGAAGTCCAGCCCCCAACGCTTTCATAGCGACTAAGTCCATGCAATGGTTTTTTTAATCATCCTTGATTCCCATGTTTGGAATACATAGGCAGCTTCATCCTGAAGTCCAGCCCCACGCACTTTCAAAGTGACTGTGTCCATATATTGGTTTTGACCATCTTTGTCTTCTCCGTGTCCGAGAGTTTGGTCGTGATTGTCACTAATGAGGACTGTTTACAAAATCCTGCGGCGTTATCCAGACAAGGGGCAACTTTCCGTTGCCAAGAGTCACCGTTCAAACCAGGGGAAACTTTCCGTTGCCGTGCAGCGTCCTTCAAACAAGGGGCAATTTTCCATTGCCTCCGATCCGAGGTTGCGCATCTCGAAAGTAAGCTCCGTGCTCGTTGAGCGGCAGCTGTTTGCGAAAATAATTTTTGAAAATTTTTACTGAGGTTGACTATTTTCTCGAAAACTATTTCATTTCTCCAAAACTTAGACCATTTTGGACCCAAAAAAGGAAAACTTTCAGTGCTCATGGCCTGACTTGCATAATTTTCAAATCAGAAATTGAACAAGTGTGTTGATCTAACTCTCATCTTGGTCAAGACTATTTTTGTAGAAAACCAAAAACAAAAAATGGTCAAAATGATGAACTAAGGGAACAGCTGAGTCAGGCTTCCTATCTTTCCCCCATCGCCAACATACTTGCCAAGAAGGGCACAACTGAGGCTGTCATTTAAGGGCTGAAAGCTCTCTCAACCTCCGAGCAACAAGGTATCAAACCAAGTGCGAAGCACGAATCCGAAGGGATCAAGGTACTCCGTTCCCTTACCTGGGGCATCGACCAAACGCTACCAGAAGAAACAGCCATAAGCTAACCATGTCAAGCGTGAACCTACAACTCCCTATTCATCCATTGAACACCCCGGGGAGGGATAAAAATGAGAGAATAAAGAATAGAGAGGTGTAAGTTGAGAGAAAAAGTGAGCAAAAAGGGTTTTGAGGGAAAAACCGAGCCTAAGAGTCGAGTGATGTGAGAATCACACAAATGAGAAAAGGTGGGAAACAATACCCAGAGAAACTGGCTCCTCGTGATCTGAGGTCCCCGTCTTCGTTAACGCGTCTGTATGTCGTGTCTTTTGTTTTGTTTACTTCAACCTTTGTTTTGAGTCTTTTCCGAGTGTGTCTCGTTGTATTTAGGTTGTTTACCTTTTTGTGTCCGCTGTTGAGTCATTCTCGCTATGTCCAGTTGTAGGCCCATTACCCCGGTTTTAAGAAATAAAAAAAAAAAAAAAACCTTCTTCAAATTTCAAAAATGAATCGTTTTGTGCTCAGAATGCTGTGCCATTCTCCATATTTGTGCGAAAACATGATTTGGTTCTTTCATACAACTGCAGGGTCCACCCCAATAAGTGTGAACAGAAAAACATGGGCCTCTCTGAAGCTTCTGGGTTTCGGATCGCATCTGAGTGTGCTTCAACTTCAGCAGGTTCAATCTTCATGGTCCGTCTTGTTAGATTTGGGCTGTTTGTTCAGGATTCGCTGTGTGCAAAATGAACCAAGCGCTGTGTTATGGGCTGTATGCAAATTAATCCCCAGTAGAGTATGGGCCGAGCGTTCGGACTGAGTAGTGGTTTGTAGGGGTTATTTCGCTGTTGGCTGGTTCGTTATCTGATTATTACAATACGAGTGTTCAATTTTTTAGACAAATGATCAATTTCATTTACATTGAGGTGCAACATGATGCAATGCGATGCAATATATGAAATGTACAAATGCAACACTTTTTCAGATAAAAAGTTTGTTTCATTTCATCATCCTTTTCAAGTACATGGTTTTGGAAACAAAAATCTGCCTGTGGCAGTACAAGGTACTCTAGCTACCAGCAAAAGGTACTAAAGAAAAAGAAAAAAAAAAAACAGCAAAAGTCTGGATCAATATCAAAAGGCCGCGGGTCTAGGGGTCCGTCGTCGTCCTCTTCCTGGACGGAGGTCCAGGAGCATTGTCATCATCATCTGAGTCTGAGCCCGAGCCGTCTCCGGTCTCCTCCTCGGACGACTCTGCCTCCGCCTCAGCCTCAGCCTCGGACTCATCATCATCAGGGACGGGTGCCCGTGAGCTACTCCCAACATGGGTGCGCCCCGCCTTGGTGTGGGGGTATACTCTGCCATCTCCTCCAGCAGGAACAGAAGGTCCAGCTAGAGCACCTCCCACGGTAAGGATCTGGAAGGGAGGCTGAAAAAACACAAAAGGCAAACGCATCAGTATACTGTAAGCAGTTTATCAGTCCAGGATGCAATGTATGAGTACAGTGTGTGAATACTGTAGGCAGTATATCAGTGCAAGAATGCAGTGTGTGAATACTATAAGCAGTGTATCAGTGTGCTACAAAATGCAGTGTATAAATACAGTGTGTGAATACTGCGAGTAGTGTGTCAGTGCAGAATGCAGTGTACGAGTACAGTGTATAAATGCCGTAGATAGTGCTGTGAACAATCTGTGAGCTACAGTATGTCAGATGCCGTGAGGGCAATGTATCCAGTGTCGTGTTATGCATCAGATATGTGAAACAGTTTCTGTATGGTTTGAGACCGCGGTTAGAGGAACATACCGGAATACTGTAAATCGCCAAAGGTTGAGGCTCTGCTGGAGCATCACCATCACGGAGGCGGTTAGCTCTAGGGACTGGCGAGTGTACTCAGAAGAGGCCTGCGAAAGTATTAGATGTATCAGTATTCTACGGAATATCAATAAACTGAAATGGATACAAGATGCAAGATGAAGTAGTACATACCGGAGGTAAGTCATAGAACTCGACCAACTCATGATCAGCCGGAGGGGGAGCAATGGAAATTTGGTAAGTCGTCCCGCCCCGTCCTCTGCATGTCATCATCGTAGGTAGCGCTGGCCAGCTAACCCTCCGACCCCTCCGAGCCCCGCTCCTGTCACAGACTCGAGCTGTCCACGACGTCCTTGCCCCTGCTCCCGCTCCAACTACCGGCGCCACAGGCCTCTCCCTCTCAACTCGACGGCCACCGCTCAGAGGTCGCATAATGTACGTCCGAACGTACTCTGAGTAGTCTCCTTCGCCCTTAAAGCCCTCCGCGTCCCAGCCGATCATGTAATCGGCCATCTTTTCGGCAGTGCACCTCTCGGTGTCCCTCATGTGGGTAGGAGGCGGACCCGGAACTATCTGCTCTGGCAAACCTAGGGTCTGGCGTAGGAAACGCTCACCCAGGTACCAAGCCCGACAGACCGGGCCCTCCAGCAAAATCCTGAAACGTGCAGTCTCCTCTACACCAGCAAATCGATCTCGAATCATCACAGGCAATGGGGCCCAAGACTGCCAAGTGATTTGTAAATGACATGCAGTTTGTTATCTACTGTTATTGAAAATACAGTGTAAAGCCAGGCAAAATAAAACTCTAAAAGTTGAACATACCTCTGCGGGGGTAATGGTGTCGAAGTAGCGGCGGAAAAAGATAAACGTCTCCCGGGGCCTCTACACGTACCTCACGTCAAAGCGGCACGAGAACGGAACAACGAGAGGGGTCTCCACGTCTGGCACTGGGGCGAGTCTCGGAAAATAGGCGTAGACCCATAACTGCAGAGCAAATACCAGTGGGATTATCAGATAATGCAGAATACAGAATAAAGCAGAAATTACAGAACCGTGTATTGTGCAGTGTATTGTGCAGAGTGTACAGTGTGTGCGGTGTACAGTCAGTGTAAAGCAAAGTATATGTGTGCCGTGTGTGCAGTGTACATTCAGTATGAAGCAGACTGCAGTGTGTGCAGTGTACAGACTACAGAAAATGAAAGGCAGAAATGTAAAACAGAGAAAGAGGTGTACCTCCCAAGCTCGCTAGTAACCCCCGAGTAACTGCCCGCTGCAACGGGAGGCTGAGCTCATGTATCCGTATAGAGTGGCTAGAGCAGCGCCACCCCAATCGAAGTGCAGAATTCGTGTGACGTCCACCAGTGCGCTCAACAAACAGAGGGGCACGGTGTTCGCCCGATCGGCGAAGATAGTCGTCCCCAGCAGAAACATGAGGAAGCTGTGTGCATATCGCTCCACCGCCTCCTAGGTCATCGGAGCCTCCTCAACTAAGGCCGGCTGAACTCTGAACTGGACCTCGAACCATGAATATTTGACGAAGCCAGGACGTGCGAGAGGTGGCACCTCGTCAAGCAAGTAGATCTGAGCGGCCTCCCACTCGTCCATGTCTGTGTCGAAAGGGATCGGATCACCCCCTACACCGATGCCGGTGAGCATCGAGAAATCATAGGGAGTCATCGTCATGTCTCCCGCGACAGAAAAGTGGAAAGAGTCGATGGTGTCCCACCACCTCTCCACTAGAGCGGCAAGGAGGGGCCTGCTCGCAGTAAGCCGGGAGAGTCCCCTGCAGAATGCGCCGAAGCCGGCCTGATCCACGATGTAGCGAACTGCGTCAGGTAGCTCCATGTACCAATCCCTAGCGGCGAGATTCCCATACCCGCGGACAGTATGGGAATCTCCCTGTTCAAAAGCAAATGGTTGCGAAGCAAATAGTTGCGAAGCAATATTCAATGTACAGTTTTGAAGAGCAGTCAAAAATTGATGCAAATATAGCGTGTGTGCACGTTTTCAGATTCAAACAGATATCAGGTGTCAGTGTACTCGAAGTGAATTACGACATATGACGTGTCAGTGTTCCCAAGTGGTCCAGTATAGATACAGCGTGAGTACGCGTTTTCAGGTTTAAGCAAACATTGAGTGCCGGTGTGCTTATAGTAAACTACGACATGCGATGTGCTAGTGTGTTTGGGTGGTTCGGTGACAATGCAACGTGTGTGCACGTGTTCAGATTCAAACAGACATCAAGTGCAAGTGTGTTCACAGTCAACTACAACATACAGTGTATCAGTGTATCCGGGTTAAGCAATTAAAGAACAAAATCAACTATGGCATTTAAGTGTTCTACATTGCGAAAAATGAAACGGGGAAGAATATACCTCGAAAGCGCCGTATGATAGGTGTGACTCCAGCTTGCGCAGGAGAAGCTCTGGTGGCACACCTCTCGCAAAACTCCGGAACTGGCGAAGTCCGTCGGGAGGAAGCACGTGAACCGCCGGCTTGTAGGTCGCCGGGTCGAACGGGCGAACGCTCAAGGGGAGGAGCTCGGCCTCTAGGTCCACCTCGTGATCCGGGGGGTCCCACGCCGTGGAATATCATCCGCCATGTCAAAGATGGTGTGAAAATGACCGGGAAAGTGGAAACCGGATGAGAATGCGAAAGGTCAACTAAAAAGTCAACCCCGAGAGGGTGGAAAATGGCCGGAAAAGGCGAGAAATGAAAAAGGCACGAAAATCAAGAGAAACTAGAGGGGAACAAACCCTAAAAGGTGGAAATAGCAAAAGAAACACCGAAACGAAGAAATGTTCAGTTCAAAATGTTCGAAACGCGAAGAACTTCGCGAATCGAATGATGAAACCGGCGCGAAACGCAAGAAAATGGAGGATCAAGGGGAAGAAAATACTCTAGAGAGAGAGGGGAAGAAATTTCGGCCAAGGAAAATGAATGGAATAGGGTTTGAAACCCTATTTTAAAAGACCCAAGGCGAAAGGACAAAACTGCCCCGATTCAGCAACAGTTGTCCGGTCGGCTACATTTTTTGCCGGTCGGCCAAATATTTGGCCGGTGAGATGTTTTAATGGCCGGTGGATGGCCGGTGACCTCCCCTGATGGCTGGTAAGCCTCCCACAACCTTGTTCAGGTTAGATGTATAGTTTGGGGCATTTATTTCTCAAGATAGTGCAACACAGTGCCTTTCCGAAGCTCAACCGGCCTCCGTTTTGACCTCGGACCGTGTCTTCTGTGCGTGGCACTCGAATATGTGCAAGGTGTATCCTTTTTGTATCCTTTTGTCGCTTTTAAGATTCAAAAGTTGCCCCACATGCGTTGTTTTACAAACACGTGTTGAGTTATACGTCATTATGCTTGCATTGTTATGCATTTTCCATGGTCTGGCGAGACCTTAAATACGCCCAGTCTAGGAGACCTTAAATCCTCTAAATGGTGCAAGTCCTTCGGTGCATTTTTCATGGTCTGGCGAGACCTTAAATACACTTGGTCTGGCGAGACCTTAAATACGCTCGGTCTAGGAGACCTTAAATCCTCTGAATGGTGCAAGTCCTTCGGTGCATTTTCGACGGTCTGGCGAGACCTTAAATACGCTTGGTCGAGGAGACCTTAAATCCTATAAAGGTGCAAGTTCTTCTGTGTTTGTCGTGCCCAAACGACTTTTGGTAAGTTGCATTGTACATGTATTTCAAGCGACTCGCGTCGTCGCATATTCAAGTTCACATGCATTATCATGCATTTCAAGCGATGCGCGTCGTCGCGCATTCGAGTTCATAAGAATTTCGAGCGACACGCGTGGTCGCACATTCAAGATCATTTGCATTGTCATGCATATCACAAGACGTGCGTTGTCACGCGTTTACATCAGCATGCATCAACATGCATTTCAAACAAAACCAAAAAACAAAAAACAACAACATGCATATGTCATGCATTTCATTGTAATATATTGCATATGTCATGCATCCCACTATATCCATTCCATTGCATATTGTAGATGTTGCATTCTAGCTTGCATGCATTCATTGCATCACCTCCATCTAGGGTTTGCGGCTTTCCTTGTTGAGCTTGGTCTGGTATGTGCCCATACTTTTCACGTCTATACACTCATAGTTCTGTATGACTGTTCTATGTTAGACGTGGCGTGTTTGTGTCAATGCTTTTCCTAGGCAAGATACGGTTTGGCCGTAGGCCTTAATCCACTATACCCATTCCATTGCATATTGTGCATGTTGCATTATAACCTGCATGCATCCACTGCATCACTTCCATCTAGGGTTTGCGCCTTTCCTTGTTGAGCTTGGTCTGGTATGTGCCCATACTTTTCATGTCTATACACTCATAGTTCTGTATGACCGTTCTATGTTAGACGTGGTTTGTTTGTGTCCATGCCTTTCTTAGGCAAGATTTGGTTTGGCCCGCGCGCCATATCTATCACACATATTACATTGTAGTGTAATTTTTGCATCCTACATTAGGATCATGTTCTTTCGTTAGCATATCATTCCCCCACTTATGTCATTCCACCCAATTACTTGTTCTTGCGTCCGTCTACATCACTCATAGTTCTGCATGTGTACGCGCTTTGAGGGTTGCGGCACCTTTTCTATGGTAGACGGACTTTGCATCTCTATCCGTCTTTTTGACATTTGTGTGGTTTTGAACCGTTCATGATTGGATCATGATTCAATTGCATTACATTTTCTTTTGCATTATTGTACGTAGTTTTGTATATACTGCATATCATTTTGCATTCATTTTGCATGTTATGCATGTTGCTAACGATATCATACCTGTTAAGTTCTCTTTCTCTTTCAGGCACGATATTGTATGTATGGTTCACTTGAAGCTGGTGCAACTAGACGAACCGCACAGGTATTGTATTCTCTGCGTGAAACGTAGCGAGAATTACATGATTCTCTTACATCCTTTCTGTATTGTAATGTAGTTGGATTTGTGTTGATTGCTTAAAACTGTTGCATGTTATGCTTCGTTGCAGCTTTCTTTGCATGATCATAAGTTGTGCTCGACTTCGTGCATTGTCAGTTGCATTTTGCCCCCGCCTTCGGACGCATATCTTATCTGTAGCTTGTGTGTTTGTCTAAGTCTTCGGCCTTGTCAAAAATGGGTCGTCTCTGGGCTTTGACACTCACTCCGTCATTGTTATGACTTTCGAGTTCTGTCAAAGAGGGACAACTGTAGACACCCCATTTTTGACCGTCCTCAAGACTTGGACGTCACCGTTTGAACACTCGGTGATCATCCTTGTTTGTATTTGTCTTGAGTTCCCGGAGGTCTCGGCTACGCGCCTTGCCTCAAGACCTCTCGACTCGACTGTTTTGTGTTTGGTTTTGCACCAAACACTTGTGTTTTTTCTTTGGAGGACTGAGAATGGCTTATTAGCCATCCCCACACATCACCGGCCATGGCTTGAGGCCATCGGCTGTGTTTTGTTTCCACCGGCCAAATATTTGGCCGACCGGCACTATATATGGTCGACCGGCCATCTATTTTGGCCAAATTGCATTTTTGGCTGGCTGACCACTGTTCACCTGCTTTTGCAGATATTTTTGTGCCAACTGTGATAGCTGGCACCCACCTTTGCTCCCCTCCATACACGTGTATAGAGGGATTTCAACCTTGTTAGCTTGCCTTAGAAGCTTTACAAGGTTGAATCTTCTATAAGAGGAGGCCTTTTCTCCCTCTTTTAGGTTAGACAACTTTTTTTAGAGCTTTGAGTTCTAGGGTTAGGGTTTGCATATATCCTATCTCTATATCTCTCTCTTTTTGTGTTTTTGTGTGTGTTTTGTCTTACTTTTGTGCACAAACACCCACCATCACACCTTTTCTTGGAACTGAGGCACAAGAGGGCTGTTCTTGGTGTTCTTGAGTGGTTTTGAGCTCAAGGAAGCTGATGGTCCACCATTTGTGAAGAGGGTCTTCAAGGGTAACATTCTTGCTCTTTTTACCCCATTTTTGCATAGCCTTTTTGAATGCCTTGCAACTATTTTTAGACTTGGTGTATAACATATAAAAGTCTTGTTTTTGCCTACTCTAAATAGTTGTTTAAGAGTACTTTGAGCTTTGGGGCTGTTTGACCCCTCTTAAGCCTTGTTAGGCTCTATTTTTGTGCCATTTTGGTGAGCTCCGGGACCATTGTGTTTGGGCCTCCTCACCACTAAAATCTTGAGGGATTTCAGTGGTGAGGATGGTGCCTTGGCGTCCTAAGAAGGAGAGGTCCACCCCCCTCTCCTTGTTGTCCTTGAAAAGGGCCATTTTTGGCCTCTAAAGGGAGCCTATGTTTGAGTGTGTGTTGAGCATGTATAGACTATTTTGATCCTTGTTCTAGCATGATTTTGGCCAAGCTTTATGAAGCTTTTGTGTTTGTTTTAGCATGCTTAGGTTCTGTTCTTGGTTGTTTTGGTCGACCATAGCATGCTTAGTATAGCCACCTTGCATTTTGGCTTGTTAGCCTTAGGTGTGTGAGTGTGTAGCATGCATTACTTGCATTATTTCAGTGGTTTGGAACCACTGACCATGTTATTTCATTCCTTATAACATTCTTGCATACTTGCATTTGATAGTCCTTTGTTGCTTTAGAAGGTTGTTGCCTCATGCTTCATGAATGTGCTCCTTTGTATGCTTGCATGTTTAAGCCACTTAGATGCCATCTAGGTGTTCCCTTAGCATTGTCTAAGTCTGCCTTGAACCTGTTTTAAGTCCTCTTGGCCTTGTGAGGCTTGGTTGACTTAGCTATGGTTTAAGTCTCCTTGACTTGCCTCAAATACTTGGACCAATTGCATGCCATGTTTGTCTTGTTTAAATTGGTTAGGCACCATTATTAACATGATTTCCAGAGTTTACATTACATGCTAATTGTCCATGTTTAGGCTCCTTTAAGTGTGCTTAAAGATTGCTTGTTTGATGCTTAAGTGTTGGCACATCAACATGCACATGTGTGTGTGTGTGTAAGCCCTCATTTCCATAACATTGGCCACTGTTTTAGGCTTGTTTGGGAGCTTCCTAAACTAGTTTAAGTTCACCCCTTTGCATGTTGTTGCATGCTCACTTTGTGTATTTGTTGCATACTAGTGTGTTGTCGCATGATTGAATGAAGTCACATGCTTTCTTGCATGCTTGAACATCCATATTGTGTCTTGCATACTTGTAGGTTGCATTGCTTCATGCCTTACATGCTTCTTTACTTAGGTTGTGTGCCTAACCTACATTACACATTGCATTGCCATGTTGCATACTAGCCTCCATACCTAGGATGCATTGCATTGGCATGCATGTTTTACCTCTTGAGTTGAGTATGATAGAGGTGGAGCCCCTTTGTTTGATTATGTGCATTGCATCCCATATCAAAATGCATGCTTGGTTTCTTGGGCCATCACGCATTGAAATGCGCGATTGGTGGTCCCAAAACCGAGGGTCATGCCCCTTTGAGTCATAAACATAATAATGGATGTGGTTGGTGCTTACATTGCTTGAAATGCATTGACATTCTATGTTTTACCCTCTGCTGCTGTCAAAAATAGATTCTGCAAGAAGATTTGGCCGGCCGGCCATCTATACTGCCGACCGACCAAATATGGATGGCCGAGAGCCCAACAAATGGTCGATAACCATTCTCCATGGCCGGTGGTGTTCCACAGCATTCAGGGAAGCAACCCTGAGATTTGTACAGTCTTCAGAGAAGGATAACAGTCAAAGCAGAGGCAACTTGTGCATGGCAGTGGCTTTCCGAGCGGAGCCGAGCGCGCATTGCATTGGGCCCTCTTCCCGAGGTTGTTTACTACTTTCATTAGATTAGTTAATTTGTTAATTAATTAATTTGTCTGTAATAATTAATTAGCTTGTAGGTTAGTTAATTGTATTATTCTTTCGGTCCCTCCGAGTTGTAATAAGTGTGGGTGCGTGTGTGCATGTCTTTCAACCCCCACTTCTTTCTCCCTTTTAATTACCTGCTTTTGATAGTTAGTATTAGGACATGTTTACTTTAGCATACCTCATGCTATGCATGCGTGCATCATTCATTAGTCTTGCATGCACTAGGCTCGGCGCATCATGCTAACTGCATAAAGTATTTCAAATCTAACTTGAATACATGCTATCTGTGCATTTTCACATGTCATCCTTGGATTAGCCGAGCCTATCCTAGATTGCATTCTGTATGCGTTGCATTAGCCACTTAACATGGACTTGGATCATGCATTGATTGCTAACGTGTTCTTGTCTTGGCTCGGAGTACATTGTAAGTATTTTTATGCTTTAGCATCTCGCATGAGTGTGAATGTTAACATGATAGCATGCTTACCGTGTGGCTATATGCTTATGTGATATAACTGCATGAATGCCTGTGGGTGAAGGTTGGATTGTTTGAATTGGGATAATTCATCGAAATCCGTATTTTAGTCTACTCGCGAGTAGCAAAATTCAAACCATTTTCCAAACAAACGGAAATGCGATGCTTTGTTCCGACTTAGGCAATTTAGTCTATACTTGTTTTGCTGTACGCAACACATAGTAATTCTAGGCTAATAACCGGTATAAGAATGCATAATGTTTTCAAAACAAGATATCATGGTTAGTAGAGGCCAATCTTCGGATCGGGCGAGAGGGGGTGCTCATAGCTGACCTTCCCCATTCGTACCCAAGTTCCCGAGCAGAGGCAACTTTGGTGATGACGGACACGTGGCCTTTGGCACCGAGTCAGGGTTTCCTAAATTTCCCCATAAAAAATATTTAGGTGGCAACTCTGTATCTGGCAAAGCAGTCCATGTTTGGCACTTCTTTTCTAAAAATCTGTTTTTCTCAAAACGATTTGCCGGATTTGGACTCTTGGGTTCAGATTAAGAATCGTGACAAATTTGAGGGTCCTAAACTGTAATGACCCCAATATGAACAGAACGGGGGACCCACCCTCCCGGGGCGTTCGGGGACGTCTACAATTGCCCGTGAGCACATCGGTGGGTCTACCTAGGTGAACTGATTACAACCATTCGTAGGACTGCTGAGGAACCTCCAACCAGGATTTGCATCAGTCCATGATGTTTATATCACCCTTCGTCTTCCGCAACAAATGCATCTCAGGTCTTCCACGTCACTTACACTCCATCTTCCTTCAGTTTGAGCTCGATCTTCCGAGATTTCTTGATCCTCTATTCCTCATTCTCTCTCACCACCAAACAGATGCTCTCTTTTTTTTGGTTGGGAGCTTGCCTCTGTTATATAGTAGAATGAAGAGGTTGCATATGGCGGGAAACCCACTTATATTCCCTTCGAAAGATAGTTCTGGGGGACAGCTCATCACATTCCGTCCAATTGTGCACGAAAGGTGACAACAGGGGTCTAATTGATCAATTTGTGGAAAGTTCGGGTACTAAATTGAAATAAATAGAAGTATAGGGGTGCGCGTGAAAAACGAGTAATAGTTTTGGGAGGGGGAAATGATATTTACTCTTCATAAAAATAAAATGCACAAATGAAATCTTGTTAACAATCGCTTAATTTTGGTAGTCTCTTCACACATTTGACAATTTTGATTATTTATAGAGGAAATATCATTTTCCCTCCAAACTATCACGCGTTTTTCACATTGACCCCCATACTTCGATTTATTTCAATTTAGTACCTGGACTTTTCACAAATTGATCAATTAGACCCCTACCGTCACCTTCCGTCCACAATTGGATGGAATGTGCTGATATAGGGACCAAATTAATTTTTAAAGTATAGTTTATGGGGCAAATTGATTTTTAATTTGTGGGGTGAATTGATTTTTAAGGTATAGTTTGGGAGGTAAAATGAAATTTTAAATGCCACGTTAGCACATTCCGTCCAATTGTACACGGAGGGTGACGACAGGGGTCTAATTGATCAATTTGTGGAAAGTTCAGGTACTAAATTGAAATAAATTGAAGTATGGGGGTCAACGTGAAAAATGCATGATAGTTTGAGGGGTGTAGATGTCCTCGAACGTCCCGGGAGGGAGATCCCATTTTGTTCATTTGGGTTCACTACTGTTCGGGACTCAATGTCACAGTCCTGTATCTAATCTCGCAGAGTGCAATGCAAGACCGATGAATCATCAAAGAGTCCAAATCTGGCAAATCGTTTTTGAAAATAGATTTTTTGAAAGAAGTGCCAAACATGGACCGCTTTGCCAGATACAGAGTCGCCACCTAAATATTTTATTTTGGAGAATTTAGGAAACCCTGACTCGTTTGCCTAAGGCCACGTGTCCGTCATCACCAAAGTTGCCTCGGCTCGGGAACTTGGGTACGATTGGAGAAGGTCAGTTCGTGAGCACCCCCGCTCGCCCGATCAAAGATTGGTCTCTACTAACCATGATATTGAGTTTTGAAAACATTATGTGTTCTTATTCCGGTTATTAGCCTAAATTTACTATATGATGCGCACAGCATACAAGTATAGACTGGATCGCCTGAATTGGAATAAAAAATTTCATGTTTGTTTTTTAAAGCAGTTTGCTACTCGTAAGTAGGCTTAAAATGCAGATTTTGCCACCCTCGGGTGGGCTTTAGAAAACATGATTTTGCCACTATCTAGTGGGCTTAAAACTCACAGTCAATGCATTATTCCAATTCAGATAACCCGACCTTCACCCACAGGCATTCAGGCAGATATATCACATAAGCACATAGCCTCATGATAAGCATGCTATCATGGCAACACTCACACACATGCGAGGATGCTAAAGCATAAGCACTTACCGAATACTCCAAGCCAAAACAGAAGCTATGTTAGAAATCTATGCATGATCCTAACTATGATGAAATGCCTAATGCAACACATGCAGAAATGCGACTACAATAGGCTCGGCTATTCTAAAGATGGCATGTGAAATGCTACAACTAACAAGTATTCAACTCGGAATTGAAATACAATGCAGTTAGTATGATGCGCCGAGCCCGGTGCATGCAAGACAGATGAATGAATGTAAACATACGAGCATAAGTATGCTAATTTAAACATGCCCTAATCGAACCATCATAAGCTGATAAATAAAAGGGAAAAAGACGTGGGATTGGAAGACATACATCACACACACGCACACTTATTACAACATTGCCCTCCTCGAGGGGTCCGAATGAATATTACACAACCAAAATAAATAACGAATTATTACACAACACTAATTACTTAACAAATGAACTAGGTAAGCAAAGTAAACTAGCATGCTATGCTACGTGCAATGGACTGCCTCAGCTCTGCTCGGAATGATGGAGGGTGTATGCATGCTCAATTTGCCTTGTCGGTAAATTCCATCTTGATGCCTTGACTCGCCTTTGTTTGCAATTGAATCCAAAAACTTGCACAAAGCTCAGAGAGGCTGAAACTCCACTCTGGGAAGCTGTGGGAGGGCCACCGACCAGCTATTGGGCTTGGAGACCACCCACCGACCAGTTTATGTGGGAAAAACCAAAAGGGGTGGTCGGCCTGCCAGAAAAGCTGGTCAGCCGACCAGTTCCTACCTCCAGTTTCTAGTTTTTTCTGCAACAAAGGCAAGAGAAAGAGAAAGCAAGGCATTTGCAACACATGTGTGCACGACCACTCTCCCCATCATTGCACAAGCTCTAGGGAGTGTGGTCCTCGATCCTCGTGCCACCAATCACGCATCTCGATGCATGATGGCCGAGGAATCGAATTGCACGACTCGATGTGAAATGAATGCACATATGAACGCAATAAGGCCTAAACTCCATCATGGATAATCAAGCCCTAATGCATGAGAAATGGCTAAGAGTTCAAGTGGGCCCAGCTCAACAAGATATTGAGTTCCATGTCCTGGATGTGTCGGCCACTTACAATCTACTACTAGGAAGACTTTGGCTACACCAAGTAAAAGCTATCTCCTCTACCTCCCACCAAATGCTGAAATACCCCCATGGAAAAGGGGTGGCTATTGTATTTAGGAATTCATCCATACATCCTCTGCCAGAGGTAACTACACCTATGCTGGAAATTATTCATGGCGAGGAGGATGTATTCCTTTCTGGATTTATCCTAGCTGAGGCCCGGGCAGTATGCTCATGAACTAAATGCGACTAATAACCTATGGCATACTCAATGCGACTAACAACCTAGCATGCACAATGCGAGGAATGACATGGCATACACAATGCTAACAACATAACATGCACAACACATTGCAACATGGCATACACAATGCAATGTGGACTTAAACCAATATGAGTGGACCCCAGCCACACTCAAATCAGTGGCCAAATGATGGAAGTGAGACAACCGAAACACATGCAAACATGCACGATGCAAGGGACCGATCGTAAGGCATCAAATTCCACTCTACCAAAGCATGGTAAAGGATGAAACATGGCATAAAATGACACATGATACAGCTCTGAAATGGCATAAAATATGGCCCCGAAACATGCAAATATGGCACACAATGCAAGCAAGGGGGCCCGAGTACCGAAACTAGTGAAGTGCGTTACACTAGAGGTACCCAAAGCAATGCACCAAAGGCAAAACTAACCCCAAACAAACCCTAGGCAGGTCTGAAACAGTGGGGAAATGGCCTAAAATGATGACTCGGAATGCAGCGAAATGGAGCTCATTCAATGGTCCGAAAACAAGGTATACAAGTCCGACTCTCAAACACATTTAAAGAGTACAAAACATGGAAATATGGCATTCAAACAAGCTCTGAAATATGATGTATAATGAGCCCAAAACATGAACACACCTCAGTATATGCATAGAATGAACCTCGAAACTCAAAGTTAAGCATGGGTATTGAACTACATGCATGCAAAACCAACATTATTCAACCACGAGACCCAAAAAACAGAGCTAGGACAGTCCAAAATAAGCACAATATCAGTTTAAGGCATGGCCAAAAAGTGTTAAAATCAAGGGTCAACAAAGCATGCAAAGAAAGCTAGTGAACCATGAGTTACATTACAACAATATGGAGCATATGAAGGATCACCAAACTAGCCAAAAACAGAAGTATGCCATGCCAAAATAGGCCTAAATAACCACTGAAACTCAGTCAATGCATGCAAGAATGATGGGCTCCTTTGAAAGGCCAATAAGGGGGTTGTTCAACACATACAAGATAGACATGCAACATGGAAAAACCACCTCTGGAAATAGGTTATGAGGGTCCTAAAACCCACAAAAAAGGCCCTGGAATGGGTCAATGAAGCATGCAAATGAAAGCCCCTTTGAAAGGCCTTGTGGAGGATTGCTCCACACATGCATGATGGACACAAAATATGGCCAAAGGGGCTCCGAACAGAGTTAAGGTAGACCTTAAAACTCACCAAATAGGGCCTGAAATGTGACTTTGAAACATGCAAATGGGGGCCCCTTTGGAAGGCCAACAAAGCTAATAAAGAGAACAAGGGGTGAGAGGGTCACCTCTCTTTGATTTTGGGGCTCAAACACACATGTTACTGGATTTCAGTGGCTAAAAGGCCAAACCAAGGCCATCAAAAATGCTCTAGTACATGGCTCAAAACATGAGGAAATGAAGCATGCAAGGGGGAAGGTGACCCCGAACAGAAAAATAACCTTGAACAAACTTGAAGAGGAGCTCAAAACAAGACTTTTTTTAGTTTATGTCGAAATCCAAAAATCCTTTCAAATAGGGCTAAACTATGGAGCAAAACAATGTCAAAATGGGAGAAATGGAGACTTACCCTTGAAGAGAAGAAGGCCAGCAGCTTCTGGACCAAAATAGTGAGTCTTCAACCTCTAAAAGTCAGCCCCAAGGTGCTTGGATGGATGGTGGAGGTGTTGTGTTAGGAGGTGTTGTGCTAGGAGGTGTAGTGTAAATGGCCAAGAATAATGGAGTTTGGAGGCTTGGGATGTAGAGATATATGGAGGAGTGTATCTATCTTGAGACCAAAATGTTCAACCCTTGCAAGTGGAGAGGAGGGTTGGTTTTATAGAAGAGGAGGTCCAAGGCTTCTTGGAGAAGCCTCAAACAAAAGGGCCAAGCTTCTAAGAGAAGCTAAACAAAAAGGTCAAGTTTCTTGAGGAAGCTAAACCAAAGGGGTCAAGCTTCTCCTAGAAGCTAAGCAAAAAGGGCCAAACTTCCTTAAGAAGCCAAACAGAAGGGTCAAACCCGAAGCAAATGCCTCCCAGCTGGTACAACTGTATGCAACTCAGAAAGGCCAAAAAGGAGATGGTTGGCTGACCAGTTCAAGTGGTCGGCCGACCACTTGCCCTGGTCGGCCGACCAGGGTTCAAAAGGTTCAATGTGAAATGCTGGTCGGCCATACCAGAAAGGTGGCCTCCCTGATGAGTACAACACAGCTGTATGGTGGAAGACCAGAAATTGTGGCCCAAGAGAGAGGAAAACCAGCTTTCTCGCAAGGTTCAAAAGGGTCAGGAAGAAAAGCTGGTCGGCCTACCCATATTGTTGGCCTCCCAGATGAGTACAACACAATGGTGGTACGGGAGACCAGAAATTATGGCCTAAAAGTGAGGAAAACCAGCTTTTTGTCAAGAAAATTGGCTAGAGGAGAGAGAAAATGATTTCCAAAAGAATTGCTGGTCTCCCACCATACTACCACCTTCCAAACAATGAAAATAGGGTCCATACCAAAAATGAACCCTAATCGATGCAAAACGAGGGTTCGGGGGCCAAAACACGCGGCTCGGGGCCCTGAAAACAGGCTGTTAGCTACCGGAAGTGGCGTGCGACTACGAAGGTGGTCTCTCGGGCCACAGTGTCCCTCAATAGAGAGGAAACAAGTTGTGTGCCAAAAACCAGAGCAAACGGAGGTAGTTAATCGGTTCCGAACCGAGGCACACGGCCGACGGCTCTGAAAACTGAAAACTGGTCTCTAAACGGGAAAAATAGCCTACGACCACAAAACGTAGCCTACGGCCACTGAGAGATGGTCTACGAGACCTCTCCCTCCCTTTGGGAAGAGAAAACAGAGAAAATAGGACCTGGTTCACAAACCGAGACAAAGCACAAAAGAGCCCTGAAGTCCGGAGGCAAGGCTCGCAGCCGAGACTCTGAAACCTCAAAATGAGCACAATATGCACCATCACCGAGCGCTCAATTGGTGACGTCTGAGTCTTAAGGTCGGTCAAAAATGGGGTGTCTACAGTTGCCCCTCTTTGACAAAACTTGGAAGTCATAAGTGACGAGAGTGAATGTCAAAGCCCAGAGATGACCCATTTTTGACAAGGCCGAAGACTTAGACAAACAGGCGAGATAAACAAAGATGTACCCGCAGGCATGCCCGCAGGCAGGGGGCAAAATGCCAAATGATATGCACAAAGCCGAACGCAACTCATGACAATGCAAAGCAGCAAGCTGTAATGAAGCAAATATTCACAATAAATGCAACAGGTTTAAGCAAGAATACACAAATCTAACTACATTACATGCAGAAATGGGGTAAGAGAATTACTGCAATTCTCACTGCGAATACAGTGTACATGTGTGATAGATACACAAAGCGAGCGTGTGATAGATACATGAGGTGGGCATGTGTGGTAGATACACAAAGCGGACGTAGTATGATGGATACACAAAAAGGTGAACACAAAGTGTGATGGATGCACTAAGTGAACAAAGTATGATAGATACACTAAAGGTGAACACAAAGTGTGATAGATGCACTTAGTGAACAAGTGTGATGGATACACAAAAAGTGAACACGAAGTGTGATAGATGCACTTAGTGAACAAGTGTGATGGATACACAAAAAGGTGAACAAGTGTGATAGATGCACTTAGTGAACAGAGTATGATAGATATATTAAAGGTGAACACGAAGTGTGATAGATGCACTTAGTGAACAGAGTATGATAGATATACTAAATGTGAACACGAAGTGTGATAGATGCACTTAGTGAACAAGTGTGATAGATATACTAAATGTGAACACGAAGTGTGATAGATGCACTTAGTGAACAGAGTATAATGGATACACAAAAGATAATGAAGTGAATATGTGCATGATAGATACACAAAATGAGGATGTGTGCGATAGATACAGAAAATGAGAATGTGTGTGATGGATACAGAAAATGAGAATGTGTGTGATAGATACACAAAATGAGAATATGTGAGAGTGTAATTGATACACTAAGTGAAGAGAGTGTGATTGATACACTAAATAAATGAAGTGTGACTAATACACTAAGCGAATGAAGAAAGTGTGATAGATACACTAAGGGTGAATGAGGTGTGATTGATACACTAAATAAATGAAGTGTGATTGATACACTAACTGAATGAAGTGTGATTGATACACTAAATAAATGATCTCAACGGAACTTCTTTGAATGAACCGTATATACAATATCATGCATGAATGAGAAAGAAACTTGATGGGTACAATGCAATACAATGCATGATGTTTAAGGAATGCAATAAACAAACCTAGCGGCGCTTTAGAAAGCACCTCATGGGGTGAGTGGCGATGAACCGTTCTACTATGACGGGGGTTTCCCCTCGTGCTCTTCGAACACTTACCTTCAACTGACAATACAACGGCTCTGAAATACTGACAAGGGTTCTTCACGTAGAACACTTTGGATGCTGCCTTTCTTTCTGATCATATTCACAACTTTCCCTATTTTCCAACGGGGTGACAGACTAGGTTGGTTCAGTATCCAGAATTGAGGTGCATTCACGCTATCTCAACCTATGGGGCTTCCATACAGATTTCAAGCCGAGGACACGCCTCTGGGTATTTAAACCAGACTTTAGTCTCGGAAATCCCGAATCTTTGCGTTCTAGGCAACAGCCATTCGAACTCTAGTTTCCACCGTCGTAGTTGGTCTCCTAGGAACTCACTGCGAACACAGTCGAGATGCCTTTGGCAGGGAATGGTACTCAGGGAGAGCACTTTTGATCGCCATTCTGGCTTGAAGCAGACTTGATCTTGAGCTTGAGGTAGAGGCACACTCATACTTCAAAGCATTGGCAAGACCTGAAGAGGTACACACGGAATGTAATCTCGGAACTTACTGAAGTTGAAACAAACTTAGATACTCGACATTTTCTCTGTTTTCTTTTGCTTTGCAGCCTGGAACTTTCATAGCTTCAGATATGTCCTGGTTTTACTGTTCCCACATGACCCGGGTTGAACCCTGTAGTTTTTTAAAGAACAAAATCTTGTTTTGCACAAATGTGGAGAACGGCACGGCACTCTGAGCACAAAACGATTCATTTTTGAAATTGAAATGAGAAAAGGGTTCTCAACCGGGTATTGAGCCTACAACTGACCACGGCCACAACGACTCAACAACGGAAAACAAAGGTGGAACAACCTAAACACCACTCAACAAAAGAAAAACAACCTCAACACATCTATTGACACTCAAACGACTCAAAACAAGAATCGAGACAAACAAAAGCACACAAACACCACACTCAGCTGTGTTACAAAGGCAAGAGACCTCTTGGTTCACGAGGAGCCAGTTTCTCTGGGTATTGTTTCCCACCCTTTCTCATTTGTGATTCTCACATCACTTGGCTCTCAGGCTCTGTTTTTCTGAAAAATCCTTTTTCCTCACTTTTTCTCTCAACGCACATCTCTCTATTCTTCAATCTCTCATTTTTTATCCCTCCCCTAGGTGGTTGATGGGTAAGCATGAAGTTACGGGCTCTTGCCCCTAGCATGCTACTAGATTCTCTTTCTTCCGCTCACAGCCAGTGAGTTCCTCCCACAGAGGGGTTGCGCTAAGGCTGGGTATGTAGCAAATCTGCAACTGACATTGGTTGACGATGCTCTGCTGGGGAGTTTGGGCGTGATCGGATCTGTCCAGATGAGGGAGTGGAATATCTTGATCCATTCCAGTTCGTGCTTCGCACTTGATATGATACCTCGCTGTTTGGAGGATGAGAGAGCTTTTCGGCCCTTTATTGTTAGCTTCAGTTGCGCCCCTTTCTGGCAGGTAGAGTGCCCTTCTTGGCAAGTATGGTGCCCTTTCTGGCAAATGCATTGACAACGGGGAAAAGACAGGACACTTGACTCAACTGTGCCCCTAGTTCATCATTTTGACCATTTTTTGTTTTTTTGGCATTCTACTAAAATAATTTTGACCAAAATGAGAGTTAGATTAACATGCTTATTCAATTTTCTGAAAATCATGCAAGTCAGGCTATGAACACTAAAAATTTTCCTTTTTTGGGTCCAAGAAATGGTCTAGTTTTGAAAAATAGAATACTTTTCGAGAAAATCAGTCAACCTCGGTAAAAATTCTCGAAAACTATTTTTGCAAATGACCACTGCTCAACGAGCACGGAACCTACTCTTGAGATGCACAACCTCAGATCCGAAGGAAAATTGCCCCTTGCTTGAAGGACACTGCATGGCAACGGAAAGTTGCCCCTTGTTTGAATAGCACCGTGGCACACTGTATGGCAACGGAAAGTTGCCCCTAGTCTGAATAGCGCCGAAGCACATGGCAACCAGTCCTCACTAGCGCCGCAACACATGGCAACCAATCCTCACAGTGACAATTACAACCAAATTCTCAGATACAGAGAAGACAAAGATGACCAGAACCATCACATGGACACAGTCAGATTTGAAGTGTTTTACGGCTGGACTTCAGAGTGAAGTTGCCTACGTATCCCAAAGATGGGAATCAAGCCTTACGTAGTTCGGGGTTAAGGTACACTCGGGTATTTAACCTCTCCTTTTGCGCTCTAACTTTTGCCAAGGCTGTCCTTCCTGGTTTTCAACCTTGCGAGCTTTGTTTTTCTTTTCTTTTCATTTATTTTCTTCTTTTTTTTCTTTTTCATCTTTTCCTTTCATTTTTTTCATTTTTCTTCTTTTGTTCTTTTTCTTTGCTCTAACTTTTGCCTGGGTCACCCTTCCGAGTTTTCGGCCCAGCGAGCCTCTCAAGGGTAAAAGTGTAGCTTTGTCCATGTCGAATGGTTTGAGATCTCGGAGCCATCTGAATCTAAGAGAATGGCTGCTGTTCGCTGATGATGTAGAAGTCCATCCAATGGAGGGTGAATTTGCCCCTAGCATTGTGGATAGGAACTTGGTTGTCCTTCAACAATACTTTCTCCTTTCCCCCTTCTGGGATTTGGTATTCTTGCCAGTCTTCCCTAGTTTGCAGAAAATGCTCATCTTTGACTCTTCGAGCGCATCTGACATTTTGTGACCCTAGTTCGAGGGGTGCTTCAAATCTGGCCACACAGGCCTCACATCATGATTGGCCTTGGAACATTCTGAATCCAAGTTCAAGGTTTGAAATCAAGAGGGGTCGAGTCTCGAGGCTGAGAGTGATCCTAAGCTGCACAATCTCAAGAGCAATTCCGCACAGGTCTTCGTAGGACGGCGCAAAACACTTTTTGAAAGTTTTTAAGAAAGCGACTAGTCGCTCGCGCTGAAGACAATGTGAAACCAATCTGGATCAAACTAGGATCCTTCTCAGTACTCACGTTAACAAGCATGATTTCATTCATTAAGGGCTTAGCATGCCTATTTTTCTCTCAATTTGATCAAATTTTGCAAATCCTGAGGAATTCATTCCTCTTTGTTTTCACCGCAGTGTACGAAAAAGTTTTGAAAAACTTAGGTCAATGCAACAATTTCAAGGCACAGAAGAGCAGGTGAAAAATACTGTCGCTTCATTCAAACTTTCTGGCACAACTGGCGCAAAGCAGAAGCAAACACAAGAGTGTGAAAACCACTGCTGTTTCATTCAAAATCTGTTGGCATTACTGGCCCCAAGGCAGAAACAGACTCAAGAGAAAACGAAAAGACAAACACAAAACAAGCAAGTGATGTCCGAGATAACACCCCCGAAATCACCCGACTCTAACAACAGGACTGACTTGATACAACAAGACAGATCCTTAATCAAAAAGACTGACTCAAGACAATGAGACAAACTCAAAACAAAACTACAGAACTAACTCAACACCCAAGTCAGAAACTACAAAACTAGCATTCACAAATGCTCAAAACAGTGCGTGCCATACGCCACATCTGGAGTAAACTGAGCGCCGCCCGCAGGTGGTTCATCCCCTGATCACATCACATTATCCCCCACAAGTTCACTGATCAAGTGCCGATAGACTTGGCTGAGCTAATGCAGCGATGACCTTGTTGTCAAACAGATCTTGTACATCATGGCGAAGACGAAAGCAACTGTCAGTGTCATGACCGGTTTGTTGATGGTATGCACAGTATTTGGTGTGGTCATGCTTTGGAGGGATAGGATCGGGTAGAGGTCGTTGTTCCAATGGTTTCAGATATCCCTTTCGGAGTAAGGCCTCTAGAGCTTTTGACAAAGGCATATAAAGTGGGGTAAAAACCCTCTTGACTCGAGGTGGATATTTGGTTTTTCGTGAGCTACTTCTAGACGTACCGGTGAACGGGGTAGCTATTTTTGATGCGGTGGTGGTAACCATGCCCACTTTAGAAGATCTTGCAACTGCATCACCACTGGTGGTCCCATTTGAACTGCGGGAAAACGCCCTCCTGGGTTGCTCCTTCTCCTAGTCAATGAGGCCCTGCTTCATAGCATCCTCAATTTGTACCCCCATCTCATGTAAATCTGAAAAGGTGGGGAAGGGGAGAACAATCATTTTCTGCATAAGCTTAGGCTGGAGATTGCGCACAATCATCCGGATTTGATCCTTGTCAGTGGGCCTAAGGGTCATCATTGAGGCCTTGGCCCTCTAGCGGGCTACGAAATCAGAAAAACTCTCCTTAGGCTCTTGCCTTGTTGTCTTAAGATCACGAGTTGTAATCTCGATTTGCGTGTTATAGGAGTACTGCGCAACGAAGGCCTCGACCATCTCATCCCAGTTCTGTTTGATATCGTCTTCTAATTTTGCATACCAGATAGCGACCACACCCGACAGGGTCCGGCCGAATAATGAAAGCTTCTGTGGTCTGGTGAGGCCTATCGGCCACAGTATATCTGAGAATAATCGGAGATGCACCATGGGATCCCCAGATCCGTCAAAGCGGTCAATTTGTGGCATTTTGAACCTATCTGGCAGCGTCACAGCCACGTCGGTATACCCATCCTCAATGTCTGGAATGGACTTTACCCCCTGGGATTTCTTGAACAACTTTTCGAGCTTGCTCAACTTCAATGCTGTAGGGTCCACTTTGGATTCAAAGGGAGAATCCGGCAGGTTGGTGGGTGTTTTGGATAATTAGGGTAGGATTGGGAGCGGAGCCGGTCCTGTCGGAATGTCCGTATCTCCCTGGACATTTGGTGCCTCCTCGGGTGCTGGAACTCCTGGTGGGGGAGGGGCTTGGTGCGATGTAGATGCTCCGGTTTACTGTTGTAGCCGGGTAATTAGCTCTGCCTGTTAGGCCATGACAACACCCTGCTATTTGGCAAATTCTGCTTGACGAACAGCGTCCTCCTGCATGGCTTTCATGCTCTCCTGGAGCTAACGCACCATGTCTTCCATTCCTGACATATTGTCCCCTGACATATTGCCCTGATTTATCTGAACTGCCGGTGTATCTATCTCTGTAAAAACAGATATCTCAACCCAACTGCGCACAGGTAAGATGGATAATGACTGCTGATCCGAAGACTGTTGCACTGATGATCTGTGCCTGACTGGCCTTTTTACCTTGCCTTTGGCAAAGGAACACTGATTTCCCTTGAACTGAATCTCTGACCTGACAAAGTCTATCAGCACAAGTCCGATGAACCTCGGGGGATATTGGAGCCTTCTGAAGCTACGGTTCCAAGACTACCTAGCAAAATAGAAAACATGCAGCATCTCAGCCTGATTTCACCAAAACAGGTATGAGCAGCCGAATATCTGTGCTCTCTACTGAATTCTGTCCAAGATTCTGTCTGTAAACTGATATCCTCAGGTCAAACTGATTCCCCACATACTGAAGCCCTCAGTCCTGATACATAAACTTGCAAACTGATATACGCAGCCCTGCAGAGACACACTCTGACAACACATAGCAGGTAAATGAGAGCCAAACACTCCTATGTTGGGTAGGGTTTCCCCGTCCTATTTTGTTAGGAACTAGGGTTTAACTACGCACACAGCGGTTTCAAACAACCTACAATTGGGTAAGCAACTTGTCCTAGTTTGGAATGGTCACTATGGATTCCGAATATGCACTAGGTCGAATGGTAAAAAAGGGTGCCCCGGTAAAATCGGGGTTTGTGTTCCCGTCGTGGCACAGCCCGCAACCGGTCAGCCTTATGGCACACTTCTCGAAGCGAGCCTCCGACAAACCGTTCAGGAATAGCATACGGCAAACACGGTGTCCTAGGCGCACCAATACAAATGCAATGCAAAGAAACACATAAGTGTAGTCAAAACAAGATATCATGAGTTTGAGTCAAGTTCTCTAACTCCCCAGCAGAGTCGCCAGAAACTGTAGACGTCCTCGAACGTACCGGGAGGCAGATCCCATTTTGTTCATTTGGGCTCACTACAATTCGGGACTCAATGTCACGGTCCTGTATCTAATCTCGCAGAGTGCAATGCAAGACTGATGAATCATCAAAGAGTCCAAATCCGGCAAATCGTTTTTGAAAACAGATTTTTTGAAAGAAGTGCCAAATATGGACTGCTTTGCCAGATACAGAGTCGCCACCTAAATATTTTATTTTGGGAAATTTAGGAAACCCTGACTCGTTTGCCTAAGGCCACGTGTCCGTCATCACCAAAGTTTCCTCGGCTCGGGAACTTGGGTACGATTAGGGAAGGTCAGTTCGTGAGCACCCCCGCTCGCCCGATCAAAGATTGGCCTCTACTAACCATGATATTGAGTTTGAAAACATTATGTGTTCTTATTTCGGTTATTAGTCTAGATTTACTATGTGATGCGCACAGCATACAAGTATAGACTGGATCGCCTGAATTGGAATAAAAAATTTCATGTTTGTTTTTTAAAGCGGTTTGCTACTCGTAAGTAGGCTTAAAATGCAGATTTTGCCACCCTCGGGTGGGCTTTAGAAAACATGATTTTGCCACTATCTAGTGGGCTTAAAACTCACAGTCAATGCATTATTCCAATTCAGATAACCCGACCTTCACCCACAGGCATTCAGGCAGATATATCACATAAGCACATAGCCTCATGGTAAGCATGCTATCATGGCAGTCACTCACACACATGCAAGGATGCTAAAGCATAAACACTTACCGGATACTCCAAGCCAAAACAGAAGCTATGTTAGAAATCTATGCATGATCCTAACTATGATGAAATGCCTAATGCAACACATGCAGAAATGCGACTACAATAGGCTCGGCTATTCTAAAGATGGCATGTGAAATGCTACAACTAATAAGTATTCAACTCGGAATTGAAATACAATGCAGTTAGTATGATGCGCCGAGCCCGGTGCATGCAAGACAGATAAATGAATGTAAACATACGAGCATAAGTATGCTAATTGAAACATGCCCTAATCTAACCATCATAAGCTGATAAATAAAAGGGAAAAAGACGTGGGATTGAAAGGCATACATCACACACACGCACACTTATTACAACATTGCCCCTCCTCGAGGGGTCCGAATGAATATTACACAACCAAAATAAATAACGAATTATTACACAACACTAATTACTTAACAAATGAACTAGGTAAGCAAAGTAAACTAGCATGCTATGCTACGTGCAATGGACTGCCTCAGCTCTGCTCGGAATGATGGAGGGTGTATGCATGCTCAATTTGCCTTGTCGGTAAATTCCATCGTGATGCCTTGACTCGCCTTTGTTTGCAATTGAATCCAGAAACTTGCACAAAGCTCAGAGAGGCTGAAACTCCACTCTGGGAAGCTGTGGGAGGGCCACCGACCAGCTATTGGGCTTGGAGACCACCCACCGACCAGTTTATGTGGGAAAAACCAAAAGGGGTGGTCGGCCTGCCAGAAAAGCTGGTCGGCCGACCAGATCCTACCTCCAGTTTCTAGTTTTTTCTGCAACAAAGGCAAGAGAAAGAGAAAGCAAGGCCTTTGCAACACATGTGTGCACGACCACTCTCCCCATCATTGCACAAGCTCTAGGGAGTGTGGTCCTCGATCCTCGTGCCACCAATCACGCATCTCGATGCATGATGGCCGAGGAATCGAATTACACGACTCGATGTGAAATGAATGCACATATGAACGCAACAAGGCCTAAACTCTATCATGGATAATCCGGAGCGTCGGCGACCGGGAATCGAGGCACGTTTCGTCACTTGGAGTACGAAACGTCCCTCGTTTCCCGTGTTTGGACTAAACCCTACTCCAAACACAATGCAATATGCATGATATGCATGAATGCAATTCTAACATGCAATCCTAGATGCAATGCCACTGAATGATGCAAACATGCAATGGATGAAATGCAAACATGCACCTAGCATATACAATGCTAACACTACATGGCATGCATAATGCTCATGAACTAAATGCGACTAACAACCTATGGCATACTCAATGCGACTAACAATCTAGCATACACAATGCAAGGAATGACATGGCATACACAATGCTAACAACATAACATGCACAACACATTGCAACATGGCATACACAATGCAAGGTGGACTTAAACCAATATGAGTGGACCTCAGCCACACTCAAATCAGTGGCCAAATGATGGAAGTGAGACAACCGAAACACATGCAAACATGCACGATGCAAGGGACCGATCCTAAGGCATCAAATGCCACTCTACCAAAGCATGGTAAAGGATGAAACGTGGCATAAAATGACACATGATACAGCTCTGAAATGGCATAAAATATGGTCCCAAAACATGCAAATATGGCACACAATGCAAGCTAGGGGGCCCGGGTACCGAAACTAGTGAAGTGCGTTACACTAGAGGTACCCAAAGCAATGCACCAAAGGCAAAACTAACCCCAAACAGACCCTAGGCAGGTCTGAAACAGTAGGGAAATGGCCTAAAATGATGGCTCGGAATGCAGCGAAATGGAGCTCATTCAATGGTCCGAAAACAAAGTATACAAGTCCGACTCTCAAACACATTTAAAGAGTACAAAACATGACAATATGGCATTCAAACAAGCTCTGAAATATGATGTATAATGAGCCCAAAACATGAACACACCTCAGTATATGCATGGAATGAACCTCGAAACTCAAAGTTAAGCATGGGTATTGAACTACAAGCATGCAAAACCAACATTATTCAACCATGAAACCCAAAAAACAGAGCTAGGGTAGTCCAAAATAAGCACAATATCAGTTTAAGGCATGGCCAAAAAGTGTTAAAATCAAGGGTCAACAAAGCATGCAAAGAAAGCTAGTGAACCATGAATTACATTACAACTATATGGAGCATATGAAGTATCACCAAACCAGCCAAAAACAGAAGTATGCCATGCCAAAGTAGGCCCAAATAACCACTGAAACTCAGTCAATGCATGCAAAAATGATGGGCTTGGGATGGATGGTGAGTCTTCAACCTTTGAAAATCAGCCCCAAGGTGCTTGGATGGATGGTGGAGGTGTTGTGCTTGGAGGTGTAGTGTAAATGGCCAAGAATAATGGAGTTTGGAGGCTTGGGATGTAGAGATATATGGAGGAGTGTTTCTATCTTGAGACCAAAATGTTCAACCCTTGCAAGTGGAGAGGAGGGTTGGTTTTATAGAAGAGGATGCCCAAGGCTTCTTGGAGAAGCCTCAAACAAAAGGGCCAAGCTTCTAAGAGATGCTAAACAAAAGGGTCAAGTTTCTTGAGGAAGCTAAACCAAAGGGGTCAAGCTTCCTCAAGAAGCTTGTCAAAAGGTCAAGCTTCTCCTAGAAGCTAAGCAAAAACGGCCAAACTTCCTTAAGAAGCCAAACAAAAGGGTCAAACCCGGAGCAAATGCCTCCCAGCTGGCACAACTGTATGCAACTCAAGAAGGACAAAAAAGAGATGGTTGGCCGACCAGTTCAAGTGGTCGGCCGACCACTTGCCCTGGTCGGCCGACCAGGGTTCAAAAGGTTCAATGTGAAATACTGGTCGGCCATACCAGAAAGGTGGCCTCCCGGATGAGTACAACACAGCTATATGGTGGGAGACCCGAAATTGTGGCCCAGGAAAGAGGAAAACCAGCTTTCTCGCAAGGTTCAAAAGGGTCAGGATGAAAAGCTGGTCGGCCTACCCATATTGGTGGCCTCCCAGATGAGTACAAGGTAGTATGGGAGACCAAAAATTATGGCCCAAAAGTGAGGAAAACCAGCTTTCTGTCAAGAAAACCGACTGGAGGAGAGAGAAAATAATTTCCAAAAGAATTGCTGGTCTCCCACCATACTACCACCTTCCAAACAATGAAAATAGGGTCCATACCAAAAATGAACCCTAACCAATGCAAAACGAGGGTTTGGGGGCCAAAACACGCGGCTTGGGGCCCCGAAAATTGGCCGTTAGGTACCGGAAGTGGCGTGCGACCACGAAGGTGGTCTCTCGGGCCACAGTGTCCCTCAAAAGAGAGGAAACAAGGTGTGTGCCAAAAACTGGAGCAAACGGAGGTAGTTAATCGGTCCCGAACCGAGGCACACGGCCGACGGCTCTAAAAACCGGAAACTGGTCTCTAAACGGGAAAAATGGCCTACGACCACGAAACGTAGCCTACGGCCACTGAAAGATGGTCTACGAGACCTCTCCCTCCCTTCGGGAAGAGAAAATAAAGAAAACAGGACCTGGTTCGCAAACTGAGGCAAAGCACAAAAGAGTCCTAAAGTCCTGAGGCAGGGCTCGCAGCCGAGACTCTGAAACCTCAGAACGAGCACAATATGCACTATCACCGAGCGCTCAATTGGTGACGTCTGAGTCTTAAGGTCGGTCAAAAATGGGATGTCTACAGGGGGGCAAAATGATATTTCCTCTTATTTATAATATTATGATATATTGATGTACTTCCAATAATTTATAATTAATTGTAACTATTATACAAAGAAGTGGTAGGCAAACAAATAAATCATACATATATCATTTTGACCAAAAGAAAAAAAAAATTCCCAAATACCTTATACTCAAGAGAAAATTAAACATATGAATTATGAATAAAAACAAATTTGTACTGAGTTGTTTTTTTTTTTTTTGGGGAATAAGTTTTTTTTTTTTTTGGTGAATAAGTCAGAAATTAAAATAGAAAAAATACAAGATTTCAAGGGGTATGCCCCAAGCCCTGCAGAACTATACAAAGCAAAAGACGAATAGCTAAAACCAAAATAAAAGGCTAAGACAAAAGGGGGGTAACATCTAGACACAAAGCAATCTTAAACTATCTAACCCATACTTTTGTTCAACATCCATATCTAACAAAAATAGGGACCTTGAACAAAAACAAGACACAGATGAAACCTATCTCGAGACTACTAGATAACAGAATATCTCCCAGAAAACTTGAACAAATTGCAGCATATCAGCACAACTAGACAACACAACAGCAAAACAAAAGAGCACAACAGCCTAAAACAAGATAGCACAACAGCATGTAGCAGATCAGCAGGTTAGCAAAATATTGCATTGCAGCACACAGATAGCAGACGCATTAAGGGAACCAAAGGCAAGATCTGTTCAAATTCAATATACTAAAGACACCACCAATCCTATTTGAGAACAACTAAAAGGACTAGCGCATATTTGCAGTCTAGCCCTCTTGACGTCCTTCAAGCTCTCACCAAACAAAGCAACCTCTATTACACCTCAGCACTACCTGTGAACACCAACAATGATAAACAGACCATACAAGAAACTGTGCTCAGATCTGTAACAAGACTCACTTCATGTAACCTCACAATCTTAACTCACATAAAGGCACTCAAGCTCAGCAAAGATATAAAGACATATGAGCACAGAGGTGAAGTAAGAAAAATAAAGAAAAAAGCTCTCCAAGAATGTAGATCTCTCTTCACTCAACCCTCAACAAATAACTCCCTCACCAAAAGTACCAGCTTTGCCACCTGTAGGCACAGCAGTTAGTATAACAGATTATAACTGGTATGATCTTAACCTGTCAACAAGTCTTACATTTTATTGTCTCACAAAAAAACTCAACCCTTAGACAGACCAGCTCAGAATTGAATAACAAGAAAAGATTATAAACCTATACAGCAGAGATAATAAATTAGGGTACTCACTTCACTCAACCCTCAAGCTCAACAAATCCTCCACTACATAACTTAGATCTCACAATCACTGAACCCACTTTCCCTAAGATTAGGCTAGCTTGACAACCTGCAAACATTCAGTTAAGGACAAGGGATAACATCAATTTAAAAAAAAAATGTAGCTTACAATATAGAGATCTTGCCACACTCAACCCACAAATCCTCTCTATCACTCCACACACAATGTCTTGGAGATGCAGCTGTCATAGATATGTATACCCACCTGCAAAATTTAGCAACATACATACATTATTGCACTGTGAGGGGACTGTTTTAAGAATAGTATATGGCAATCTCCAGGTGGACAAGAACCATTCATCATTTGGATTTCTCTTAACATTTTTAAGTGACAAGACCCTGAACCTGATCATATTAAAAATATTCAAAGCAACAACTTCTTTAGGGATTTTCTCTGTGATGAAAATTCTATTATTTCTTTCAAGCCAAATGAGATAGACAGAGCAGGTTAAGCCTAGAGATTATGGAACCAAGAGACTTACCTTTAACTGTTTTGTTGGTATGAGAAACCAGCTCGGGCCATTGCATCACAGGCCAAGCCGCATTTAGCTTATCTTTCACATTTAGCCAAACTTTCTCAAAGAAAGGACAATAAAAGAACAAATGGAAATGGTTCTTAGTATGATGCTGACACAAAGGACAAGTAGCAACAGGGGAAATGCCAAAAAGTTTAAGTCTATCCCCAATGTTAAGTCTATTTTGAATGGCCAGCCAAGCAATAAAACTTGCCTTAGGGATGGACACAGCATTCCACAACTAATCAGACCAATGGACCTTATCAAAAGAGAGCCTCCAAGCATTCCAAGCAAATTTGATGAAAAATTCCCCATTAGGAGATGGAGACCAGATAAGCTTATCAGGCTCACTGCCAGGGATAAGAGTATGTGGAGTGGACTAAATCAGCTCACAGATATCTACTGTAATAAAGAAGGCCACTTCCAAGAGACATTGGAGATAATCCTACTAACCTTAGATTCCCCATTAAGAACAGAATTATTCATGATCCTATCTCTAAACTTAGCCCAAAGAGAGCCAAGGGGGTGCCAATTATCATCCCAAAGGAAAATTCTTTGCCTATCCCCAACAATATACTTCATGTGAGGATAAATAATGGGTCTAAGCCCCAAGATTTTCCTCCAAACCCAAGAGGAGTCAGATGGCACTTTGATTTGCCAGATACTTCTACCCTTTAACAAATAAGATTTGACCCATTGACATCACATGGATTGCTCACCCCCAAAAAACAAGAACCAGACATGCTTAGCAATACTAGCCCTATTCCACACCTCCATAAATTTGAGGCCTAAGCCCCCCTCCTTCTTAGGGGAACAAACTTTATCCCAAGAGACCCTAGCCCCATGCTTCTTAAGACCACACCCAGACCAAAGAAAGGATCTAAACAGACTCTCAATCTCTTTCATAACCTTTTTGGGAAGTATAAAGAGAGAGGCCTAATAGACTTGCATAGAGAAAATGATAGATTGGATCAGTTGCAGTCTCCCAGCATATGAGAGACATTTGTTGGTTCAGCTCTTAATCCGTTTGGTAATTCTCTCAACAAGTTGCTTATAATCACAGGCCTTAAGCTTAGACGCAATGAGAGGGACCACAAGGTATCTAACTGGAAGGAAACCCTCAGGGAATTGCAAAATGTTCATAATATCATCCCTTAACTTCTTCTCACATTTAGAGAAAAAGACATGGCTCTTGTGAGGGCTAGGAGAGAGACCCGAGAGGGCTTGGAATTCAACAAGGCCCTTCTTAATAGCTTGGACAGTGAAGGTATCTGTAACAGCGCCCGCGTGGGGCCTCGCTACAGTTTCGGACTCTCGATTTGTGTCACGGTTCTTAATCTGAACCAAAGAGTCCAAATCTGGCAAATCGTTTTGAGAAACAGATTTTTGAAAAAGTAGTGCCAAACATGGACTGCTTTGCCAGATACAGAGTCGCCACCTAAATATTTTAAAATGGGGGAATTTAGGAAACCCTGACTCAGTGCCGAAGGCCACATGTCCGTCATCACCGAAGTTGTCTCGGCTCGGGAGCTTGGGTACGATCGGGGAAGGTCAGCTATGAGCACCCCCTTTCGCCCGGTCAAGTAATCATATTCTACTAACCATGATATCCAATTTTGAAAACATT